>JAAWVA010000033.1:2880317-2917586 GCA_015227895.2 Colaptes auratus
TCTCCTCTCCTCCCCTCCTTTCTCCTCTCCTCTCCTCCCCTCCTTTCTCCTCTCCTCTCTCCTCCTCTTCCTGCATGGTCCCCCATTGGTTCCCACCTGTCTGCAAAAGGGATCTCAGAACCTAAGAGCCCAGATTAACCACCCAGCTCCTCCAGGTTCCCCCAAGAGTTCCCAGGTTCCCCCAAGGGTTCCCATGCTCCTGCTAAGCTGCAGGACATCTCCATGTGCCTGCTCTCAGCCTATGGCAGCTCTGAACTTCCCTCCTAACAGGAGAGGTTTAAATGAGGTCAGATTACACTGCACTTGTGTGCACACGGCCATTTACTGCCACTCAGCTTATGCACAACCTCTGGTTACTCCTGGCTGGAGAAGTCTGAGTAACCTGAGCAGGTGTTTGGTCTCCAAGTACCACTCAAAGGCAACAGAGCTCAGTGACAAAGGTACTGCTGAAAATTTTACTCAGAGCCTGGCAATTGTGTGGGAAGCACTTTTGTGTGATTGATCCTCTGCTGAGACCCCACCTGGAGCACTGTGTCCAGTTTTGGAGCCTCTGTTCCAGGAAGGATCTGGAGGTGCTGGAAGGTGTCCAGAGAAGGGCCCCGAGGATGAGCAGAGGGCTGGAGCACCTCTGCTATGGAGACAGACTGAGAGAGTTGGGGCTGTTCAGTCTAGAGAAGAGAAGACTCTGAGGAGATCTCATTGTAGCCTTCCACTATCTGAAGGGGGCTATAAGAAGGCTGGGGAGGGATTTTGAGGGTGTCAGGGAGTGATAGGACTGGGGGGAATGGAGCAAAACTAGAAATGGGTAGATTGAGATTGGATGTTAGGAAGAAGTTGTTCCCCATGAGGGTGGTGAGAGCCTGGCACAGGCTGCCCAGGGAGGTGGTGGCAGCCTCCTGCCTGGAGGTGTTTGCAGCCAGGCTGGCTGTGGCTGTGAGCAACCTGCTGTAGCGTGAGGTGTCCCTGGCCATGGCAGGGGGCTTGGAACTTGGATGAGCCTTGAGGTCCCTGACAATTCTAGGATTCTATGATCCAAGGAGATCCTGGCAGCTTTGGGAATACAACAGTAGGCAGCCTGTAAGAGGACAATAGTTGCTCAAGGAGCTGCTTGTCATCACATGGTCAATCTGGCACTGGTCCTTAGGCCACAATGTACAATTACTGTCTTCATATAGAGGTTTACTGCTTAAAATGGCTTTAAAATCTTCCTTGTGGAAAGTGTATAATTTGTGTGATGAGACAGAGGAGAGGGAGGGCTTTGGTTCATCACATGGCCACCAAAAATCCCCATCAAGGAGCAGAGCCCAGAACGATGACATGTAAGGAGACCTCAGCCTTGGAGATTTCCAATATGCCTCCTCTTTGGGGCACAGGATGACAGTGCTGGAAACACAGCAAAACATTCTCAGCACTGACAGGTGAGGACCCAGAAAAGCAGGACCTGGAGACTGCAGGAGATACTTGAAAGCAGAAAGTGTTCCTGTGTGGCTGGTTACCTGTGGGCTGTTGTTATCATAGAACCACAGAATCAGTAAGGATGGAAAAGACCTCAAGGATCATCAAGTCCGACCTGTCACCACAGACCCCATGACTAAACCATGGCACCAAGTGCCACATCCAATCCTCTCTTGAACACCTCCAGGGGTGTGACTCCACCACCTCCCTGGGCAGCACATTCCAGTAGCCAACAACTCTCTCTGGGAAGAACTTTCTCCTCACCTCCAGCCTAAACTTCCCCTGGCACAGCTTGAGACTGTGTCCTCTTGTTCTGGTGCTGGGAGAAGAGACAAAACCCCTCCTGGCTAGAACCTCCCTTCAGGTAGTTGTAGACAGCAAGAAGGTCTCCCCTGAGCCTCCTCTTCTCCAGGCTAAACAACCCCAGCTCCCTTAGCCTCTAGCAGAAAGAAAGTTCTTCCCAGAGAGAGTTGTTGGCCACTGGAATGTGCTGCCCAGGGAGGTGGTGGAGTCCCCATCCCTGGAGGTGTTCAAGAGGGGATTGGACGTGGCCCTTGGTGCCATGGTTTAGTCATGAGGTCTGTGGTGCCAGGTTGGACTTGGTGATCTTTGAGGTCTCTTCCAACCTTGGTGATTCTGTGATCTTTAAGGTCCTTGTGACCGGTTGATGTCTCGCCCCACCACAGTCCTTTCCAACCCAAACCCTTCCAGGGTTCTATACTACATCTAGAAATGGGGGAAACTGATGTAGACATCAATGTCCAAGTGGCTTTGCAGTGATTAAATTACTAAGTGAAGACTTCAGGAGAAAGAAAAGAAGGGAGAAGCTCTGCAGTGTCTTTCCCTAGCCAGAAACCTATCAGTCTGGCCCAGAGGCTGTATTTAAACTGCTGTAGCCCACCGTCCCAAGCCACACAGGGAGTCAGTGAGAAGAGCCAGGTGAGAGCTAAGGAGTTTCTAATCACTGCTTGTGTTTTCCCACTTCTAACTCAAGCTTCTGGACTAAGTATAAAGTGAGCTGTCAAGCAAATGCACTCACACCATATGCTAGAAACATCACAAAGCTTGGTTGGCCACATAAAAACCTGCTGCACATGGGAACAATAATTCTTTCCTGAAAACTGAATAACTCTTCTCATCTAAATCAGTCAGCCCTGAGAAAGGCACCAAGTGCAGCCCTCTCAGGATATGGACACTGGGCGAGTGGCAGGAATCCCTGCAGCACAGAATGCTGGGGAGGGGGTTGGAAGGGACTCCTGGAAATCATCTAGTCCAACCCCCCTGCTCGAGTAGGATCATCTAGCCCAACCCTCCTGCTCAAGCAGGTTCTCCTAGATAAGCTTGCACAGGAAGGTTTAGACTGGATGTTAGGAAGAAGTTCTACACAGAGAGAGTGATTGCCCACTGGAATGGGCTGCCCGGGGAAGTGGTGGAGTCACCATCATTGGAGGTGTTCAGGAAGAGGCTTGATGGGGTGCTTGGTGCCATGGGTTAGTTGTTTAGTTGTTTAGGTGGGTTGTATTGTATTGTATTGTGTTGTATTGTATTGTATTGTATTGTATTGAGGTGGGTTGGATTGGTTGATGGGTTGGATGTGATGATCTTGAAGGTCTCTTCCAACCTGGTGTATTGTATTGTATTGTATTGTATTGCATTGCATTGTAATGAATCCAGGTGGATTTTGAGACTCCACAGCCTCTCTGGGCAGCCTTCTCTGGGACTCCAGCACCCTCACAGTGATTTTTTTCCCCCCTCAACTTCAGGTGAAACCTCCTGTGTTCTACTTTGTGCCCGGTGCCCCTTGTGCATCGCTGGGTGCCACTGAAAAGAGCCCAGCCCCATCCTTCTGACCTCCACCCTTGAGCATTGATTGGATCCCCTCTCAGACTGCTCTTCTCCAGGCTAAACAGCCCCAGGGCTATCAGCCTCTCCTTGTAGATCATAGAATCAGAATTGTTAGGGTTGGAAGGGACCTCAAGGCTCAGCCAGTTCCACCCCCCCTGCCATGGGCAGGGACACCTCACACTGCAGCAGGTTGCTCACAGCCACAGCCAGCCTGGCTGCAAAAACCACACTCTGGTGCTTGCCATTCCCAGGGATGTTGTTTCTAAGTGTGTAAGCTGTTGCTTCTGAGGCTGTAAGACCTCTCATGCCACCATTTAGGCCAGAGGAATTATCCCTGTCAGTGATGGAATCCCTTACAGGACAGAGTCCTTCACAGGAAACCATCCCTCTTGGCTGGTGGTGTGATCACTGCAGAGCTCCCAGCCAGGTTTTCCCCTCACACATTTTCCTCTTCCATTTCTCATTTCCAGTGCATGAGGACTTGAGAACTAAATTCAAGGCAAACAACTGATGGGGAGCTGGGCAGTGACTGCTTTTTCAGACGTGAGCTGTAAAGTTGAAAGGTGAGTGTGTCTCTGAGCTCAGTTTCTCACTGCAGCTTTGTTTGAAGGCATGAAGCAGTTGTGTCTGGGTAGATCCAGTTGGCTGTTTATACAGTCAGTGGTGTTTGGAGGCTCCTGAGCATGTTGTTGTACAAAAAATATCAACAATGGAAAGGAAGAGAGCACGTCAGAGAGCCTGCAGGGCACCCACAGAGCCTTCCAGGGGCAGGAGCTTTCACTGTTCCTTTCACACTGCCTTGTGTAATGAATTTGACTAATCTCTGCCCAGAGTTCTCAAGTGCAACAAAGCCAAAAGCAAACAAGAATGGAATGGAATGGAATGGAATGGAATGGAATGATGGAATGGAATGGAATGGAATGGAATAGAATAGACCAGGTTGGAAGAGACCTTTGAGATCATCAAGTCCAACCTATCACCCAACACCATCTAATCAACTAAACCATGGCACCAAGCACCCCATCCAGTCTCTTCTTAAACACTTCCAGGCATGGTGACTCCACCACCTCCCTGGGCAGCACATTCCAATGGCCAGTTACTCTTTCTGTGAAGAACTTCTTCCTAACATCCAGCCTAAACCTCCCCTGGTGCAGCTTGAGACTGTGTCCTCTTCTTCTGGTGCTGGGTGCCTGGGAGAAGAGACCAGCCCCCAACTGGCTACAACCTCCCTTCAGGGAGTTGGAGAGAGCAATAAGGTCTCCCCTGAGCCTCCTCTTCTCCAGGCTAAGCAACCCCAGCTCCCTCAGCCTCTCCTCACAGGGCTGTGCTCCAGACCCCTCCCCAGCTTTGTTGCCAACAGCATGAGGGAGGGAGCTGCTTCCACTGTCTTGCCAGGGCTTTTTCTGGTGGGACAGGTTTCCCCATAGCCCCCTACTCCAGCTGGGTCATTCTGGGCCATGCTTGTCAAATGTCCCTACTGACAGCCTGACTGACCCCAGCTGGGGCCACAGCTGCTTCATGCGGGACCAGGATCCACTTAGTTCCCTTTACAACCAACAGGCTTCCCACAGGCTGCAGTGAATAAAGCCTAATGAGCTCTGGTTTGTGTCCCATGGCTCAGCAGGCACTGAAGCTCCTTTTGGGACTGGGGCATCTCTGGGGCTCTGCTCATGTGTGTGCTGCCTGAGCTGTGCCAAGGGCACCCTTCCCTTGGGTAGGGCACAGCCTCCCTCATCAGCCTTGAGGGCAACTGGCACACAGCTTCAGAAGAGGCTCGAGTGGAATGGAAGGAGAGCAGATGAACCTGCACGTGGATGGAGTGGCTGCAGAGTTTCCAAGGCAGGCAAGGAAAAAAATTCACTGTTTACAATGTTAAATATTAGGATTGGAAATGCAATGATCTCTGTGGGAAAACATGGGGGAGAGGAAAGAGGGTCACATGATCCTCTGTGATCTGCTTTAGGTGATCCTGCTCTGGCAGGGGGCTTGGACTTCTACAATCATAGAATTAAAAAGGTTGGAAAAGACTTCAGAGACCATCAAGTCCAACCTGTCCCCCAACACCTCATGACTAACTAAACCATGGCACCAAGTGCCACATCCAATCCCCTCTTGAACACCTCCAGGGATGGTGACTCCACCACCTCCCTGGGCAGCACATTCCAGTGGCCAATTACTCTTTCTGGGAAGAACTTTCTCCTCACCTCCAGCCTAAACTTCCCCTGGCACATCTTGAGACTGTGTCCTCTTGTTCTGGTGCTGGTTGCCTGGGAGAAGAGACCAACCCCCACCTGGTTACAACCTCCTTTCCTGAAGCTGCAGAGAGCAATAAGGTGTCCCCTTGAGCCTCCTCTTCTCCAGGTTAAACACCCCCAGCTCCCTCAGTCTCTCCTCACAGGGCTGTGCTTGAGACCTCTCACAATCTTCAGAGGCTCTTTCCAACCCCTACCCCTTCTGTGACTGGAGGAACACAGCACAGCTAGAGGAGGAGATTTGCAGCCAGGCTGCTCAGAGCCAGCCATCAGCATTCAATGTTGCAAACAGAAGCTGCAACAGAAGCAGTATGACACCAAAACTCAACCTCTAGAAGCAGTTTGGGGTTTGTTTGCCTCTATGTTTATTCAGCCAGCATCCTGCTGCTCTATCCTCAACAGCAAGGTTGGGGAGGGGTCTGGAGCACAAGCCCTATGAAGAGAGGCTGAGGGAGCTGGGGTTGCTTAGCCTGGAGAAGAGGAGGCTCAGGGGAGACCTTCTTGCTCTCTACAACTCCCTGAAGGGAGGTTGTAGCCAGGCAGAGGTTGGTCTCTTCTCCCAGGCACCCAGCAGCAGAACAAGAGGACACAGTCTCAAGCTGCGCCAGGGGAGGTTTAGGCTGGAGGTGAGGAAGAAGCTCTTCATAGAAAAAGAGATTGGCCATTGGAATGTGCTGCCCAGGGAGGTGGTGGAGTCACCATCCCTGGAGGTGTTTAGGAGGAGACTTGATGGGGTTCTTGGTGCCATGGTTTAGTTGATTAGGTGGTGTTGGGTGATAGGTTGGATGCGATGATCTTGAAAGTCTCTTCCAACCTGGTCTATTCTATTCTATTCTATTCTATTCTATTCTATTCTATTCTATTCTATTCTATTCTATTCTATGGCTGCCCCAAATCTACTTTGCATATGTAGCAAGTGCTGATCAAAGGCAGTGAAAGGCAAAGGTCAGAGCCCCGGGGGCAGCGCGTGCAGCTGCAGGCTGCTCCGTGCCACACGTGCGTGTGCGTTTGTAGGCAGGATCCTCTCTGCGTGCTGCGCCGACAGCAGAGGCGATTCATGGAGTGTGCTAGTCAGGAAGCAGCACTGTGCTGACAGATGTGCCTGGTGGCTGTGAGATAAGCAGTGGGAGATGAGCAGCTGCAGAGCACAACCTTCCCAGGCAGGCCTGGGTGCTTGTCCCCATGCTGAGAGCTGGAGCTTGCAGCTATTTTGGTTTTCACCAACAGACAAACTACTGGAAATCTTTAATTTTTAGGTTAAGCATTGGGAAAGAAAGCCTTTACTATGAGGGTAGTGAGGCACTGGAATGGGTTGTTGAGAGATGTGTTTAAGGCCAGCCTGGATGAGGCTTGGAGCAGCCAGCACCAGAACAAGAGGGCGCAGTCTCAAGCTGCGCCAGGGGAGGATTGGGCTGGATGTTAGGAGGAGGTTCTTCATTGAAAGAGAGACTGGGCATTGGAATGTGCTGCCCAGGGAGGTGGTGGAGTCACCATCACTGGAGGTGTTTAGGAAGAGACTGGATGGGGTGCTTGGTGCCATGGTTTGGTTGATTAGATGGTGCTGGGTGATGGGTTGGACTCATCTCTGAGATCTTTTCCAACCTGGTTAATTCTATTTTTTTCATGTAAAATGGGATGTGCTGGAGTCCCCATCCCTGGAGGTGCTCAAAAGGTGTTTCACAGTTTCAGCCAGGGTTGGAAGGGACCACAAGGATCATCCAGCTCCAACCCCCCTGCCATGGGCAGGGACACCCCACACTAGATCAGGCTGGCCACAGCCTCATCCAGCCTGGGCTTAAACAGCTCCAGGGCTGGGGCCTCAACCACCTCCCTGCACAACCCATTCCAGGGCTTCCCCACTCTCATGGTGAAGAAGGTGTGGACATGGCACTTGGGGACATGGTTTGATGATCATAGTTGTGCAGGGTTGATTGATTGGACTTGATGATCTTTGAGGTCTTTTCCAACTGGAACAGTTCTGTGATGCCCTGGATGCTGGAAAATCAGCTTCCTGGCAGCTGTTCCTCGTGTGCCTCAGCACCAGGCCTCCCTCTGTGGTCAGCTGGCATCTACACACTGTTCACACTCTTCATCCCTGCCAATATCCCTGCTCAACTCGGGAGGCTGGCCACCAGAACACCTTCCTGCTTGTCCTGTTTCCAGATGGCAGATGGTGAGACCAGCACGAGCTTGGCAGTGGTTGTCCAGCTGTGGCTTCCAGATGGTGCTTCTTGGTCAGCCACAAAGATAAAGCCAACTTATTGCTGACTCAGCTTGGCTCAGCTGCGGTCACAGAGTTGGTGCAGCAGTGTCTGCACTCCTTAGACACCATGCATCTCACAGAGGGCTGTTAGTGTGTCTTTAATGCAGATGCACCGATCAGGACTTCCTGCCTGATGACCAAGCGTAACCTTGTGGCCACGTGAAAAAACCATCAAAGCTCTCTTGCCACTGTGATTGACTTCCCCGGATGCTGGAGTTTTGCAGACAGAGAGGAATTCACCCCGCAGCCTGCAGGGGGAGGATTCGTTTTCCAAGTAGCAGAACATCCAAACACCTCAAATCTGTGGGTAGGACCAAAGAGTCGTCCAGTGACTGATGCCACCTCTGCTTTGGGCTGTTCTTGTGTGACAGGATCAGGGATGAATCCCACCGGGGGTGCTGCCAGCCTTTTGCACCCTCCCATGGCTGCAACACACTTGCAGCTGCTCTCATCTCGTGGCTTGAGGTAGGAGGCACAGGCAGGGACAGTGTGAAAGGGGAGAAGGTTCAGGGATGATGCAAGGTTAAGGGAACTTCTCCCAGGAAGCTTAGAATCAACCAGATTGGAAAAGACCTCAGAGATCATCAAGTCCAACCTAGTACCTAATACCTAACACCTCCTGACAGCTAAACCACGGCTCCAAGTGCCACATCCAAGCCTTTCTTGAACACCTCCAGGGAAGGGGACTCCAGCACCTCCCTGGGCAGCACATTCCAATGGCCAATCTCTCTTTCTATGAAGAACTTCTTCCTAACATTCAGCCTAAACCTCCCCTGGTGCAGCTTGAGACTGTGTCCTCTTCTTCTGGTGCTGGCTTCCTGGGAGAAGAGACCAACCCCCACCTGGCTACAACCTCCCTTCAGGGAGCTGTAGAGAGCAAGAAGGTCTCCCCTGAGCCTCCTCTTCTCCAGGCTAAGCAACCCCAGCTCCCTCAGCCTCTCCTCACAGGGCTGTGCTCCAGACCCCTCCCCAGCTTTGTTGCCCTTCTCTGGACACCTTGAAGTCTCTCAATGTCCTTCTTACAATGAGGAGCGCAGAACTGGACACAGGACTCAAGGTGTGCCTTAATGGTTAAGTGAAACTTATCCAGTGTTGCTTCAGCCTTCTGGCTGACATTTTGGTATAACATGGATGATGGAGACCAGCATTTTAATGTCTGCAGTAACCACCTTGATACAGAAGCTCTGTGCAGAGATGTTCTCTTGCTGTCTGGAGTGCTGGGGTGTTATGGTGCCATGCACATGTGCAGCATGGACAAGCTACAGTTGCTGTGGGAGTGTTAGTAATGAAATTCTGAGGTCTCAGGGCTTAAAATTCTCCAATGAGTTATAAAGGAGACTGGTTTGCACTTCATTTCCTTAGTTCCATGCAGAAGAAAAAACCCCAAACCCCTCAACCTTTTGTGACATCTTGAAGCTCAGTTTGACCTTTTTGTTCCCTTCCAACAAACCTCCTGTGCATCCCTTATTACCATGATGAGAGCAAAATGATTTGTGAGTAGGTCTGAGGAAGTGCAATGCCACTCTCATTTTCCCACTGCTACTCATTCAGTGTGAGTTCTGGACAAGGTGAAATTGTGTTCAGGGTGCAGAGTGAGAGCCCTGAAGCCTGGGATTTATTTCTAGCCCTGAGCAAGCTTCAGCATCCCCCCTGACTTCTGGCTGCTTGGCTTTTGATGCCTGTAAAAAGAAGCTTTTGCTGCTTATCCTCCTTTTGTTATTGTTGGTTTGTTTGTCTGTCTGCTTCCCTGGCTCTACTCAATGGTGAGTGCAGAGTGCTACAGGAGGTCTGCATGAAGCTGAGGTAGGGAACTGGAATAATCCAGGTTAGTCTTCAAGCTGTGTAAATCAGTTATGCCAGAAGATGGAAACATCAGGGCTGCTTTGGGAAATACAAATGAGAGTTCCCCACACACACCAAGTCAAGTGTCACCAATTATGTTGTAAAGCACTGGTTCCCTCCACATCATCTCCCACTTCTCCATTCCCACTGGCACTGATTAGCATCCACTTGGGATCAACCTCCTTTGAGGGAGCTGAAGAGAGCCAGAAGGTCTCCCTTCAACCTCCTTTCTTCTATACTCATCACCCCCACTTCCCTCAGCTGCTCCTCACCAGCCCTGTTCTCCAGACCCTTCACCAGCCTAGTTGCCCTTCTCTGGGCACACTCCACCAACTCAATGCTTTTCTTGGAGTGAGAGTCCCAAAACTAAACCCAGAACTCAAGGTGTGGCCTCACCAGTGCTGAGCCCAGGGGCAAAATCACTGTCCTGGTCCTGCTGCTCACAGTGTTCCTGACTGAGGCCAGGATGCTGTTGGCCTTCTTGGCCATGTGAAGGGGCCAAGATGAGCACTTGAGGTTAAGGACATAGGTACAGTGATGGGAAGGGAGAGAGAGGGTATGGAGGAGCTCTGGTAAGAGGGCAGAGTCTGAAGTTAGTTGAGAAAGGGGAACAATAAAAACTGGTAAAGGGGAAATGTCAGAAAAGACAAAGAAGAAAAGATTGTCTAAACGTGAGAGAGAGTGGGAAATTGAGAAGACCACTTACAGTAAGTTTGATCACAGAGTTGTCAGGGTTGGAAGGGACCTCAAGAATCAGCCAGTTCCAACCCCCCTGCCATGGGCAGGGACACCTCACACTACAGCAGGTTGCTCACAGCCACAGCCAGCCTGGCTGCAAACACCTCCAGGCAGGAGGCTGCCACCACCTCCCTGGGCAACCTGTGCCAGGCTCTCACCACCCTCATGGAGAACAACTTCTTCCTAACATCCAATCTGAATCTAACCATTGCTAGTGTTGCTCCATTCCTCCCAGTCCTATCCCTCCCTGACCCCCTCAAAAGTCCCTCCCCAGCTTTCTTGTAGCCCCCTTCAGATACTGAGGAGGCCACAATGAGGTCTTCTTGGAGCCTTCTCTTCTCCAGACTGAACAGCTCCAACTCCCTCAGTCTGTTCTCACAGCAGAGCAGCTCCAGCCCTCTGCTCATCCTCATGGCCCTTCTCTGGACACTTTCCAGCACCTCCAGATCCTTCCTGTGACAGAGGCTCCAGAACTGGACACAGTGCTCCAGGTGTGGTCTCAGCAGAGTGGAGCAGGGGGCAAGAATCACCTCCCTGGCCCTGCTGGCTATGCTTCTCTTGCTCAGGATGTGATTTGCTTTCTGGGCTGCAAGTGCACACTGCTGGCTCCTGTTGAGCTTCTCATCCCCCAGCCCCCCCAAAGACCTTTTCTTCAGGGCTGCTCTCAAGCCAGCCCTTGCCTCTTCAGAGGACACAACATGTTCTAGAGGACACAACTAGGATTGATTTCTGAACATGTCAGCAACTTGCTTTATATACGACTTTGCACTGCAGCAAAATCCACAGAGAGCCAGAGGAAGGAGTAGGAAAGGAAAGAAAGGCATGAAACATTCCTGAATTACCCTCTGAATAGCATTGTTTCAGGGAGTTGTTTCAGAACTGTGAACAAGATGTTCTTTCTCTAATCATCCCCAACACATGTCCTGTGCTGGACAGTGTTAACCTTTCAGCTCAGAGAATGTGAAGTCTCCATTTCAAATGTCATTTGGATTCCTGAAATCTCTAACCTTTGAGGGTTGCCATTGCTCCCATCCAAGCAGCTTAACTTAGTGAATGGGACCTACACGCTGGGTTGCAGCAGTGAAATCCGATTCAGCGCAGCAGAGCCTTGGCTGGTCAGCATCAGAGGCATGGTGACAGCTCTGCCAGTCGAGGGCCTGACCTGTGAAGTGCCAGTGGCTCAGTGTCTTACAGGGCACCATGTGCCCTCGCCCTCTTGCAAAGGTGCTGGCAGCTCGCTTAGTTTGACACTTAGCAGAACTGCTCAGCATCTTGAACTGACTTCAGAATGAAGTGGTTTGGGGTGGGTGAGGAGAGCTGCTTTTCTTTGTCTCCTGGAAAATGACAGGAAAAGCACTGATGTTGTTCAGGCTGGAGATGGGGCATAAAGGGAGCCTTTAACTAATCCCATGCACCACCACCACCCACCACCCCCCTCCAGGATGTAATGACTTGGATAAAATGGAATGGCACACAAACTTATCCCAAGGCATTGTTTTGGTGCTTGTCTTTTGAAAACCAAGACCTGAGTGATGAGGCTTTGTAAAATTCAGACCCAAACCACTCCACTTTGCCCATTATAGACATCAGGCTGAACTCAACCCCTTTTATCTGGGCCCTTTATCCTCTCTGGACTTCAGTGGTTTGGCTAAAAATGGGACCTGGTTTTAAACCAGCCCCGACTGGGGTTGTGCAAATCACCACCTGACTGATGTCCTCCTTCCAAACCCCAAACCATAACATGGCCTTCTGGTTCCATCCCTAATTAAATTAAATGCTGTGTGTCCAGAGCATTACAGAGCCTGAAATGCACAGAAGAATGCTATCAGCATCACACAACCTTCTATTTCATTCGTTCCCAAAGGGTCTGATCCTGAAATCGCTAAGCCCTCTCTGGACTTCTCAGGCTGTCCTTGTGGGCACTCAGTGAGACAGGTCTGCTTTGAAGAGGGCTGCTGCTGCTTGCTTTGAGGACAGGGAATTGACTTCCATTGTACTCCTGAGCAGTGTAGCCTTTCTCACTTGCCTTGTCTGGGTACTTTGTTATTGTGGTGGGTTGAAGTTCCCCCCCGCCCCAGCATTAACTTGTAGCCAGGCGAACTCAGTTAGAAGCAAATGAAGCTGTATTTACAAGCCAAAGCTACCCTCTACGATGGAATGCAATGAATGTGTACAAAAGGAGGCTGAGGGAGCTGGGGTTGCTTAGCCTGGAGGAGGCTCAGGGCAGACCTTCCTGCTCTCTGCAACTCCCTGAAGGGAGGTTGTAGCCAGGTGGGGGTTGGTCTATTCTCCCAGGCAAGAAGCACCAGAACAAGAGGACACAGTCTCAAGCTGTGCCAGGGGAGGTTTAGGCTGGAGGTGAGGAAGAAGTTCTTCATGGAAAGAGAGATTGTCTATTGGAATGTGCTGCCCAGGAAGGTGGTGGAGTCACCATCACTGGAAGTGTTTAAAAAGAGACTGGATGGGGTGCTTGGTGCCATGGTTTAGTTGATCAGATGGTGCTGGGTGATAGATTGGACTTGATGATCTCAAAGGTCTTTTCCAACCTGGTTAATTGTATTCTGTTCTATACTTTGGCACTATTTGGCAAGGCTGTCCTAATCTCATCCCTCGAGCTTTTCAAGGTCAGGCTGGCAAAAGCTCTGAGCAAGCTGATCTAGTGGAGGATCCCCCTGCTGCCTGCAGGGAGGTTGGGCTGGATGACCTTTGGAGGTCCCATCCAACCCAAACCATTCTATGATTCCAAGTTCTTGAGGGATGTGCTGTGAATTTTTGCCCATTCTGGGTTTTTGCTTAGCTTTGGCACTGTCTCTACCTTCCCTTGCTGCCACGAGAGAAGGTCCAAGAGTGATGCTTTTCTACCCCTGGACTGTCTGTGGAGTACTTTGTAAAGGCCAAGGAATGGTAACTAAGAAGGCAAACCTGAGGGCAATAGATTTTGAGGCAGCATCATCTTCTGACTAATGTTTTATGGGGTCAGAGAATAAAGAGATGCCTGAAAACTTCCATCAGCTTTCACAGAGAGATCTCCTGGATATCTGCAAGGGAGATCAGTGCAGCTGAGAAGCCAGCTCCTTCCTGGCTCCCAAAGGGTGTAGTGTCCCAGCTCCTCCTGCCTAGGGCCTGCTGCTCTTCCAGAGTCCTTTTCCCAGATCCATAGGCTTGTTGCAAGCTAGAGCTTCAATTCACTTGGAATCACAGAATTGCTAGGACTGGAAGGGACCTCAAGGATCAGCCAGTTCCAACCCCCCCCCCCCATGGGCAGGGACACCTCACACTACAGCAGGTTGCTCACAGCCACAGCCAGCCTGGCTGCAAACACCTCCAGGCAGGAGGCTGCCACCACCTCCCTGGGCAGCCTGTGCCAGGCTCTCACCACCCTCATGGGGAACAACTTCTTCCTAACATCCAATCTGAATCTACCCATTGCTAGTTTTGCTCCATTCCCCCCAGTCCTATCACTCCTTGACCCCCTCAGCAGTTCCTCCCCAGCTTTCTTGTAGCCCCCTTCAGATACTGGGAGGCCACAATGAGGTCTCCTTGGAGCCTTCTCTTCTCCAGACTGAACAGCCCCAACTCTCTGTCTCCAAAGCAGATGAGCTCCAGCCCTCTGCTCATCCTTGTGGCCCTTCTCTGGCCACATTCCATCACCTCCAGATCCTTGCTGTAATAGAGGCTCCAGAACTGGACACAGAGCTCCAGGTGTGATCTCACCAGAGTGGAGCAGAGGGGAAGAATCCCCTCCCTGGCCCTGCTGGCTCTGCTTCTCTTGCTGCAGCCCAGGGTGTGATTTGCTTTCTGGGCTTCAAGTGCTCACTGCTGGCTCCTGTTGAGCTTCTCATCCACCAGCACCCCCAGGTCCTTTTCTTTAGGGCTGCTCTCAAGCCAGCCCTTGCCCAGCCTGTATCAGTGCTTGGGATTGCCCTGACTGGATCCATTGTCTGATGTTTGGGTTGCTTCTTACAGGGAAATGGTTACCTCCCTGTTAGCATTCTGCTGTTGCTGTCCTGCTCTGCTGATCTTATTCTGGTTTTCTTTGTCATGTTTGGATTCCAATAGGTTATTTAGAAAGAACAATGGCAAAGGAGAACTTCTTGAGGCAGGGAGATTAAAAACCCTCCACCCTTTAAACACTGAAACCTGTGAGCTCAGCAGTAATAGCTTTTCCTTGCCCATTCCAAGTGCTGAGCCTCCTACCCTTGCTGTACAGCTACAAGCTGCTGTGAGGAGAAACAGGCACAGAACCAGAGCAAGCTGGACACTTACCCAGATAGCTGGCACCATTACAACTGTACCAGAAGTCAGCTTGGACTAATAAGTTGAATGAAACTCAAAGCCCAGTGTCTTTTTTTATTCTATTTTTCTTTGCCCTAAGCAATGACTTTAATCCAGTATGTTCTCTTAAAAAGAAACAGGCCAAGAGCTGAGGACATAAATGCAAGCCAGGAGCAGGGAAGTGATTGTCCCCCTCTACTTGGCACTGGTGAGGCCACACCTCAGACACTGAGGTCATTCTGGGGGCCTTCACTCAAAGAAAGACATTGAGGTCCTGGAGCATGTCCAGAGAAGGGCAACAAAGCTGGTGAGGGGTCTGGAGAACAGGGCTGGTGAGGAGCAGCTGAGGGAAGTTTAGGCTGGAGGTGAGGAGAAAGTTCTTCACAGAGAGAGTTGTTGGCTGTTGGAATGTGCTGCCCAGGGAGGTGGTGGAGTCCCCATCCCTGGAGGTGTTCAAGAGGGGATGGAAGTGGCACTTGGAGCCATGGTTTAGTAGCCATGAGGTGTTGGGTGAGAGGTTGGACTTGATGATCTCTGAGGTCTTTTCCAACCTGGTTGATTCTATGATTGTAAGTGGGGTTGGTTAGTCTGGAGAAAAGGAGGCTGAGGGGAGACCTTCTGGGTCTCTACAAAAGGATTGGATGTGTCACTTGAAGCCATGGTTTAGTTAGTCATGAGGTGTTGGGTGACAGGTTGGATGATCTCTGAGGTCTTTTCCAACCGGGTTAAATCTTTGATTCTATGAACTACCTGAAAGGTGGTTGGGGCGAGGTAGGGGTTGGTCTCTTCTCTCAAGTAACTAGCAGCTGAGGAGAGCCAATGGCCTCAAGTTGCAGCAGGGGAGGTTTAGGTCAGATGTTAGGAAAAAAGGAATTTCCTGAAAGTGGCTGCCCAGGGAGGTGGTGGAGTCACCATTCCTGGAGGTGCTAGAAAGAAATGTAGACATTGCATTAGGGGTGTGGTGGTGCTGGGTTGACTGTTGGAGTCAATGACCTTAGGGGTCTGTTCCAAAATGAATGGTTCTGAGGTTCTGTGATCTTCCTCTTGACCCACAGCATCGCTCTCCCAGCCTGCACTGGTACCACCAGCATCTATTGCTCCTCAGCAAGGCCACCTGGGGCTGTTCAGGCTGGAGAAGAGGAGGCTCAGAGGTGACCTCATTGTGGCCTTCCAGGATCTGAAGGGGGCTACAGGAAGGCTGGGGAGGGACTTCTCAGGATCTCAGGGAGTGATAGGACTAGGGGGGATGGAATGAAGCTGGAGGTGGGGAGATTCAGGCTGGAGGTGAGGAGGAAGTTCTTCCCCAGGAGAGTGGTGAAGCCCTGGAATGGGTTGTGCAGGGAGGTGGTTGAGGCCCCGTCCCTGGAGGTGTTGAAGCCCAGGCTGGATGAGGCTCTGGCCAGCCTGCTCTAGTGTAGAGTGTCCCTGCCCATGGCAGGGGGGTTGGAACTAGCTGATCCTTGTGGTCCCTTCCAACCCTGACTGATACTATGATACTATGATACACCTGTAGGGCAGTGTGGGGCTGGAGAGGAGCAGCCCACGTGCAAGCCGTGTGTCTGGGACTCTGCAGTGCTGCACAGCTGGGGGAGATGAAACAGAGCCAGGGGTGGGAAGTGCCCCTATGACAAATCCTACGAGCCACAAGAGCTGCATTTGGGACCTGTGCACATGTTTCCAAAGCTGCTTTGAAGCAAACCTTTTCAGTCTCTTGCTTCAGTGTCCTTTTGCAGTGTCTAGAATTATGTAGCTTCAAAGCCTTTTATCCTCAGGAGCATGCCAGTGCTTGGCCTGTCATGCCCAGGCTCCTAACACAAATCCATATGTTTAGCAACTTGGACATTCTCCTGCCAGAGCAAGCAGGCACATCTAGCCTTTTTGTCAGGCTATAGCTAGAAATTTGCCCAGCCCTAGAAGTTGATGGAGAAGGAACAGACCAAAGCCATTGAGATCCTTTGTTTGGGCTTTGATACAGCACCTCTGGAAAGAGAGGGCACAGGCAGGGTCGAGGGTTGTGCTGCTTAAGCCCCTGATAGGAACTTGGCCTCAGATCCTGCTGAACATTGTGAGGACCAAGTGTCAGGGACAGCCCTGGCAGTGTCCCTGGAGGACAAAGGTGCTGCAGAGCTGTGTCTGCCTCCTGCTAGAGCTCACAGCACCCAGCTCTCCTTTGTGTCCCCCACTTTTCCACAAGATCAGGCTAAGCTCCAAAGGAAACCCTCTGAATCTGGCCCACAAGCTCATCTCTGTGGTTGCCCCATAGCTCTCCTTGGTGTCACCCATAGATATGACCAGAAAGAAGCAGCAGGAGTTCCTTCCAGCTGAGGGCAGTGGGGAGAACATCACCATCCTGAGGAACACTGGCATGGGAGGTCAGAGAGGGAGAGATTTAGAGTTTGGTGTATTGAGTGTTCCAATGAGAGAGGGAAAAAGAAAAATGAGGTGGGGGGAAAGCTACTTAAGAGAAAATTCCCCTCCAAAGACACTCATGGGCAGTCCTCAGCTCTGCTGACTGTGTTTGATTGAGTTCCACTGCGTGGCTCAGTTCTCAGAGGCTGTTAAAGGCTTTCCTTCTGAGAAGGGCTCTCCAGCCTCCCATCCAGCTGCCATCAAAAGCAGGTTCCCCACCATCAGATGCAGAGCCTTTGAGGCAGAGCTGGCTTGAACTATAAAGTTAATAGCAGGGCCATAAATAAATGAACTATCCTCAGACATGGTGGTGGATCTCTTAATATCTTTACCTTTTGTTAGGGGCAGGTTGGGTAATGGGTTTTCCTTCAACTTTTAGTGCTCAGCAAAGAATGCAGAGTGAGAGCTGCTTCCCAGATGTTCCACAGCCTGGAGAGATAAAAGGGGATTGTTTTTACAAGGAGGGAGGGTGATATAGTAGCCTGCACTGTGTAAAGGACATATTTTTATGGAGTCATTATGCAGTTAGACAAATAATTTTCCACATTTCCCAGTCATAACCTGCCTCATCCACACTGAATTATTTTGGCCACTCCTGGCTGCTGCTTTTCCAGTTTACAGTTTCACAGAATCACCAAAGTAGGAAGAGACCTCAAAGGTCATCGAGTCCAACCTGTCACCACAGACCTCATGGCTAAACCATGGCACCAAGTGCCACGTCCAATCCCCTCTTGAACACCTCCAGGGATGGGGACTCCACCACCGCCCTGGGCAGCACATTCCAGTGGCCAACAACTCTCTCTGGGAAGAACTTTCTCATCACCTCCAGCGTAAACCTCCTCTGGCACAGCTTGAGACTGTGTCCTCTTCTTCTGCTGCTGGTTGCCTGGGAGAAGAGACCAACCCCCACCTGGCTACAACCTCCCTTCAGGGAGTTGTAGAGAGCAATAAGGTCTCCCCTGAGCCTCCTCTTCTCCAGGCTAAGCAACCCCAGCTCCCTCAGCCTCTCCTCACAGGGCTGTGCTCCAGACCCCTCCCCAGCCTCCTTGCCCTTCTCTGGACACCTTCCAGCAACTCAACATCTTTCCTGAACTGAGGAGCCCTGATCTGCACCAGGGCACTATCAAAGAGTAGCCTGTTACTGGTGCTAGGAGATCAGGCACTATGATCTGCAGCAGATCCTTGTAGCCCACATGACTTCTAACAGAAACTGCCAAAATGCCTTGCTCCTGAGAAACCTTACTCTGTTTTTGACATTGCCTGCCCACAGTTTTAGGCAAGAGCATTTGATCCATGCTTTGTATTAGCTCTGAGTTAAAAATACAAGAAGATAATCCAGTAAAGTGCTAGATTGGACCACTTTAAGGGCATTGTCAAATGTAAGCCCCATGCATTTGAAAAGTCAAGCTCCAGTTCCTGAGTCCAAACCGGTGGGATTATACTCTCCAGTCCTGACTGCATTAGATTTGTGAGAGTTAAAGCACTTCTGTGTTTTCTTTCTTTTTCTTCTTAATCTCAATGAGAACTAAAGCCATGGAAATAAATGGAGCATTATTCTTGGCTTTGGCTCAGTTTCACATCCAGACCCTGGACCCCAGCTGAAATGTGCCATGGTTCTCTCTGCTTGCCTGAGCTGCCTTTGGTTAAGAGCGTGCTGCATTTCACACAGGTCAGTGCAATCACTACCTCTGCATTTTATGCTTGAAGAGCAGATGGGGTTTTCAGAATCCAAAGCTGTCTCAGAAAGTGCTATCTGAGCAAAAGAAGTCACAATATATTGCTTCAGAATGATTTTGAGCTCCTGCTAAGGATGGATGGCTGGAACACGAGGGGAGTAAAAGGCATCCTCATTCCTTTCTTTCAACCAGTTAAAGAATAAGAGGCAGTTTAAAGGTTTCCAGAAGAACCAACCAAAAAGTAAGGAATTGCAGAAAACCCCCTGGATTGCCTCCCATGAAAACATGAACAAAGGAGGAGAGATTTCATTCAGAAATAAAAACAATTAGTGGCAGTTTCTTACTGCAGTGAAATGCACTTCTGTGTTCCACAGATGCTTAAAGGGAAGCCAAAGAAAGTTTACAGACTCATGAAGGTGGGAGAAGACCTCTAAGATCACCAAGTCCAACACCACCATGGCCATGAAAGCATGACCCCCAAGTGCCATGCTCAATGTTGTTTGAATGCCTCCAGGAATGGTGACTCCACCACTCCCATGCAGCACCACAGGCTGGGGTCAGAGTGGCTGGAGAGCAGCCAGGCAGAAAGGGACCTGGGGGTACTGGTTGATAGCAGCTGAACACGAGCCAGCAGTGTGCCCAGGTGGCCAAGAAGACAATAATACAATAAATCCAGGTTGGAAGAGACCTTCAAGATCATCGTGTCCAACCTATCAACCAATCCAACCCACCCAAACAACTAACCCATGGCACCCAGTACCCCATCAAGTCTCCTCCTGAATACCTCCAATGATGGTGACTCCACCACCTCCCTGGGCAGACCATTCCAATGGGCAATCACTCTCTCTGTAAAGAACTTCCTCCTAACATCCAGTCTAAATGGCATCCTGGCCTGCATCAGGAACAGTGTGGCCAGCAGGAGCAGGAAAGTCATTGTGCCCTGTGCTCAGCACTGGTTAGGCCACACCTTGAGTCCTGTGTCCAGTTCTGGGCTCCTCAATGTAAGAAGGACATTGAGATTCTTGAATGTGTCCAGAGAAGGGCAACAAAGCTGGGGAGGGTTCTGGAGCACAGCCCTGTGAGGAGAGGCTGAGGGAGCTGGGGTTGCTTAGCCTGGAGAAGAGGAGGCTCAGAGGAGACCTTCTTGCTGTCTACAGCTACCTGAAGGGAGGTTGTAGGCAGGTGGGGGTTGGTCTCTTCTCCCAGGCAAGCAGCACCAGAACAAGAGGACACAGTCTCAAGCTGCACCAGGGGAGGTTTAGGCTGAATGTTAGGAAGAAATTCTTCACAGAAAGAGAGACTGGCCACTGGAATGTGCTGCCCAGGGAGGTGGTGGAGTCACCATCCCTTGAGGTGTTTAGGAAGAGCCTGGCTGAGGCACTTGGTGCCATGGTTTAGTTGATTAGATGGTGTTGGGTGATAGGTTGGACTCGATGATCTCGAAGGTATTTTCCAACCTGGTCTGTTCTATTCTATTCTATTCTATTCTATTCTATTCTATTCTATTCTATTCTATTCTATTCTATTCTATTCTATTCTGCTCTTCTCTACTCTTCTCTGCTCTTCTCTACTCTGCTCTGCTCTACTCTCCTCTCTTCCCACTTTAACAAGCAGTGGAAGATAACAATAACAAAGATTGGAGGCACTGAAGTGTTGCTCACTCACTACACCTCACAGACACTTGCCAGCAGCCAAGATTCTCATTGTTTTCTGTTGTCTCAGTGGCTCAAAAGGCTCAGCCCTGGCTGGAAACATGCAGGCAGGGTATTTGCTGCACAGGAATTGTGTAGGGAATTCTGTCCATTGTAAGACATAGTACCTGAAAGCCTCCCAAAGCCAAGACCAAGAGGGCAGACAAAGAAGGCATCTGAGTTCCCCAGCGCTGTCTGCTCCCACGTAGCTCAGGTGCTGCCGAAACTGCCTCCTCTGTGTAAGCACCAAAGGGAGAGCTCAGTCCCTGTGTCTCCTGCTGCAGTGAGGTAACCAGACGTTGCAGACTCCCTGCTTGGCCAGCAGACCTGTGATTTTTAAGAGCCATTAAAAATGTATTTAATTTTTGCTGTTCTTGGCTGCTCTTCTCCTTCCATGCTGATTAACAATGCTCTGATCTTTTACTGCTGCCTTTCAGTACCGTAATAGCCTTCCAAGGTGGAAGGAGGCCATGCTCTTCTCTAACTAGTGTTTATGTATCCTGTAATAATTCTTCCTCCATGGCTGCTGCTTTTGCTAGTTCCTTTGACATCCAACTCCATAATTTGGTTTTAAAGGTAGGAGCACTTCTCTTCATCTTCTACAGGGTCTTTTCATACATTCATAGAATCACAGAATGGTTTGGGATGGAAGACACCTTAAAGATCACCTAGTTCCAGCTCCTCTCCCACTAGGCCAGGTTCTTGAAGGCCTCATCCAACCTGGTCTTGACCACCTCCAAGGAGGGAGCATCCACAGCCAAACTGGGCAACCTGTTCCATTGCCTCACCATCTCACTGTCAAGAATTTCTTCCTCATCTCCAGTCTCAATCTCCCCTCTTCCTGCTCAAAGCTGTTGCCCTTTGTCCTGTCACTACAAGCCCTTGTAGAAAGCCCCTTCCCAGCTCTCCTGGAGCCCCATCAGGTACTGGAAGGCTGCTCTAAGGTCTCCCTGGAGCCTTCTTTCTCCTGGCTGAACAGCCTCAACTCTTATTATTTGCATTTAATGTAAAGGTTTGAGCATTTAATGTAAAGGTTTGAGCATTTAATGTAAAGGTTTGAGCATTTAATGTAAAGGTTTGAGCATTTAATGTTAGGTTTGAGCATTGCTTCTTTGTTTGCAACCCTTGTGGGCATTTAAGTTACCAGCTGGGATTTTATGACGTAGATACTAATTTCTCCCTTTGCCTGAAGGGGAATATTCTCTGCTAGGTATTCTTCTGATTAATCTGAGCTTCTTTTCTGAGTCACTATGCCTGGAGGTGCTCAAGAATCCTGTGGCCATGGCACTTTGGGACATGGTTTAATGGCCATGGTGGTGTTAGGCTGATGGTTGGACTTGGGGGTCTCTTCCAAATGAGAGAGTCGTTAGCCATTGGAATGTGCTGCCCAGGGAGGTGGTGGAGTCCCCATCCCTGGAGGTGTTCAAGAGGGGATTGGATGTGGCACTTGGTGCCATGGTTTAGTCGTGAGGTCTGTGGTGACAGGTTGGGCTTGATGATGGTAGACTTGATGATGGTGGAGGAGAAGCTCACCAGGAGCTCTCAGGGTGCACTTGCAGTCCGGAAAGCCAATCAGAGCCTGGGCTGCAGCAGGAGAAGTGTGGCCAGCAGGGCAAGGGAGGGGATTCTCCCCCTCTGCTCAGCCCTGCTGAGACCCCACCTGGAGTACTGCCTCCAGTTCTGGAGCCCCTATTCCAAGAGGGATCTGGAGGTGCTGGAAGGTGTCCAGAGAAGGGCCACGAGGATGAGCAGAGGGGCTGGAGCACCTCTGCTGTGAGGACAGACTGAAGGAGTTGGGGCTGTTCACTCTGGAGAAGAGAAGGCTCCCAGGTGACCTCATTGTGGCCTTCCAGTATCTGAAGGGGGCTACAAGACGGCTGGGGAGGGACTTCTCAGGACATCAGGTAGTGATAGGACTAGGGGGAATGGAATGAAGCTGGAGGTGGGGAGATTCAGGCTGGAGGTGAGGAGGAAGTTCTTCCCCATGAGAGTGGTGAAGCCCTGGAATGGGTTGTCCAGGGAGGTGGTTGAGGCCCTGTCCCTGGAGGTGTTTAAGCCCAGGCTGGATGAGGCTCTGGCCAGCCTGATCTAGTGTGGGGTGTCCCTGCTCATGGCAGGGGGGTTGGAACTAGCTGATCCTTGTGGTCCCTTCCAATCCTGACTGAAACTATGAAACTATGACCTTTGGGGCCTCTTCCAACCTTGGTGATTCTGTGATCCTAACAAGGAACAGCATGGTTCAGGGAGCAGGCAATGAAAATACTGAACCTAAGGAGGTTTGCCACTGTCTTGCTGCTCCCTGTCTAGACTGAGGAAGTTCAAGGGATGTTTTATATGAGGAGGGTTTCAGCTGGTGGGGTGGGTTTTTCTTTTTGGCATTTGCTGGCCATAATTTGATCCTCAAGAGGTTCTTTTTAATGGCTGTCAAGAGCGTGAGGCTGCTAATGAGAATGAACAGATCGCTGCTCCCGTTCTGCACCCAAAAGCAGCTGTGTGGTGGTGATGCTGTTAGAGGGAACATTCTCAGTGTGTAATTGAGATTTTCCTTTCCTAGATGCTCTTTGTTTAGAGAGCAACAAAGCAGTTTGCAGCTGAAACAACTGCGTGCAGCAAGCACATTGCTTCAGGTGAAACCATTTTTAGCCTCCCAAGTGGCACACTCTGAGACCTGTTGAAGATAAAAGCAGCAGACACACCTGTAGGAATCCCCTTCAAGTGCTGCTGTTTGCCTTTTTTCATAGAATCAATAAGGTTGGAAGAGACCTCAAAGATCACCAAGTCCAACCTGTCACCACAGACCTCATGACTAACTAAACCATGGCTCCAATCACCTCTTGAACACCTCCAGGGATGGAGACTCCACCACCTCCCTGGGCAGCACATTCCAATGGCTAACATCTCTTTCTGGGAAGAACTTTCTCCTCACCTCCAGCCTAAACCTCCCCTGGCACAGCTTGAGACTGTGTCCTCTTGTTCTGGTGCTGCCTGCCTGGGAGAAGAGACCAACCCCCACCTGGCTACAACCTCCCTTCAGGGAGTTGTAGAGAGCAAGAAGGTCTCCCTTGAGCCTCCTCTTCTCCAGGCTAAGCAACCCCAGCTCCCTCAGCCTCTCCTCACAGGGCTGTGCTCCAGACCCCTCCCCAGCCTTGTTGCCCTTCTCTGGACACCTTCAAGTCTCTCAATGTCCTTCTTAAACTGAGGAGCTCAGAACTGGACACAGGACTCAAGGTGTGCCCTAACCAATGCTTAGCACAGGGCGCAAAGACTTCCCTGCTCCTGCTGGCCACACTATTCCTGATGCAGGCCAGGATGCCATTTGTCTTGTTGGCCCCCTGGGCACACTGCTGGCTCATGTTCAGGCAGCTGTCATTCAGCACCCCCAGGTCCCTCTCTGCCTGGCTGCTCTCCAGCCACTCTGACCCCAGCCTGTAGCACTGCATGGGGTTGCTGTGGCCAAAGTGCAGCACCTGGCACTTGGACTTGTTGAATGCCATCCTGTTGGCCTCTGCCCATCTGTTCAGCCTGTCGAGGTCCCTCTGCAGAGCCCTTCTGCCCTCTAACAGATCAACTCCTGCTCCCAACTTGGTGTCATCTGCAAATTTGCTGATGACTGACTCAGTCCCCTCAGAATGGTTTGAGTTGGAAGGGGCCTTACTGATCAGCCAGTTCCAGTCCCCTGCCATGGGCAAGGTCACCTCCCACTAGACCAAGCTGCTCAAATCCTCATCCAGCCAGGTCTTAAACACTTCCAGAGATGAGGCATCCAGAATGCAGAACTAATGGAATCAGGAGGGTCATCTGTTTACTGAGCTCCATTGGCACCTTCCTAATGGTCTGTAGTTGGGCATTAGGAAGCCTGGAGCTGAGCCAAGGCCATCTGAACATCAGTCTTTATCCACTGGCACATTATTTCAGACAAAATTGTGTGTGAAGGTTGTGTAACTGCAGTTGTGTTCTCAGGAAGAAGATTCACACTCAGAGATTGCATCAGGTTGGAAGGGACCCTCAGAGGCAAGCAGGCACTAGATCCAACTAGATCAGGCTGCCCAGGGCTGTGTCAAGTCTGATCTGGAATGTCTCCAGGGATGGGGCCTCAACCACATCCCTGGGCAGCCTGTTCCAGTGTTTCACCACCCCTCATTGTGAAGAGCTTCTTCCTGATGTCCAATCTAAATCTGCCCTGCTCTGGTTTCAAACCATTGCCCCTTGTCCTATCACTCCAAACCCTTCTAAGCAGTCCTTCCCCAGCCTCCATGTAGGTCCCCTTCAGGGACTGAAATATAGCTCTGAAGTCACCCTAGAGCCTTCTCTTTTCCAGGCTGAAGAGTCCCAACTCTCTCAGCCTGTCTTCATAGGAGGCCTGCTCCAGCCCTCTGATCATCTCTGTGGCTCTCTGGACCTGCTCCAGCATGTTCATGTCTCTCTTGTGTCTCAACTCTCTCAAGAGCTGGGCACACTCCTGGTTTCTAAGGCCAGGCTGGCTGTGGCTGTGAGCAGCCTGCTGCAGTGTGAGGTGTCTCTGCCCATGGCAGGGGGGGGTGGAACTGGCTGAGCCTTGACAATTCTATGGTTCTATGATTCTACTCCAGGTGAGATCTCCCCAGAGCAGTGGCAGAATCGCCTCTCTTGACCTGCTGGCCTCACTTTTGATGCATCACAGGATGCCCTTGGCCTCGTGGGCTGCAGATGCACATTGTTGGCTCACGTTCAGCTTCTCATCCAGCAGCATCCCAAGTCCTTTCCCACAGGGCTGCTCTCAATTTCCCTGTCCCTCAGCGTGTATTGATATCAAGGCTTGCCCCCACCCTGCTGCAGGGCTATTTATGTAGAACATACTTCAGTGCACAGAGTCTGTAATGCAAGCAGCCACATGCAGTGGTAAGTTTCAAACCAGCTGGGTGCTCACAACACACAGACAGTGTGAGGGCAGAGATCTGTTTCCAATCTGAACAATTGGGCAGCTCCACTGGCATCACTGAACCTCGCAGAAGCACTTCTAAGAGGCTTCTCCATGCCCTGCTCAAAGGGCTGTGCCATTAGCCAAAGCCCCAATGAAGTGTCAGAACTGAAGTGAGGACTTGAATGACCCCTGAACAGCACAACCCTTTCTGTGTAGGCATGAGTTTTATCTGTGGTGAGCACATCTCACAGGGTCAAACCTGCAGAGAGAGGGGAAAAGTAAACAAGATGTTAGCAACCCCCTTTAGTCTCAGCACACAGATATTAGTCACAGAATGGGGGGGGGGAGGGAGTAAGTTATGCTGAGTATCTTCCTTAAATAAAAGGAAGTTCAACAGAAGAATAATTTCCATTTGCTTGAGCTGCTCTTTTCCTACCCTGCTGTCTCCAGCTCTTGGCTGCCAGGGCCAGAGTGATGTGATTCATGGAGGTTTTAATTGACATTGTACACAGCCAAGTCACAGGGCTGCTGCTCCCTGGGAAGGCAGGGGCAGAATTCCCACTGACTTCCAAGGCTGCCATTTGGTCTATCAATGGATAGAGAGAAAAAAAAATACATAACATCAACCTGGGTGATCCAGAAGAGGGTCCCCTGTGGGACCATGTCCTGTGGTACCTTACTGGTTCTTGTATAGCTGCAGGTCTTGTGGGTTGTGTCTGCCTCTTTGGAGAGTTTGCTTTTCTGCCCCAACTGATTAACTTCTGCTGTTTAGCCTCCATTTGTCATCTCAGGGGGTTGGACTGTTCCAGCACGTCCTGTGCTTTGTCAAGCAACACCACCACCACCACCACCACCAGCAGTTAGTCAGTGGTTCCACATTTGTGATGGCAGAACCCACAGCACTTTATTGTAGTTGTGGAATTCCACAGAGCTGCTCTGGGTGGGGTTAAAAATCCAGGGGTTTGTTGTGTGCTATCTCACACAGTGGAACAGGACAGATGTTGGACTCTCTTATCCAGGTACACTCGCTCTCCTCCCCCTCTGCTCTGCCCTGGTGAGACCTCCTCTTGAGTACTGCATTCAGTTTTGGGCTCCCCAGTTCAAGAGGGACAGGGATCTGCTGGAGAGGGTCCATTGGAGGGCTGTGAGGATGAGTAGGGGACTGGAGCACTGCCTGGTGAGGAGAGGCTGAGGGACCTGGGGCTTTTTAGTCTGGAAATGGGAAGACTTAGAGGGGATTTACAGAATCACTGAATCACCAAGGTTGGAAGATCATCAAGTCCAACCTGTCACCACAGACATTCAATAAATGCTTCTCAGTATCTGAGGGCTGGGGGTCAGGAGGGAGGGGCCAGGCTCTGCTCACTTGCTCCCTGGGATAGGACAGGGAGCAATGGATGTAAGCTGCAGCTCAGGAGGTTCCACCTCAACAGAAGGAGGAACTTCTTTACTGTAAGGGTCACAGAGCACTGGAACAGGCTGCCCAGAGGGGTTGTGGATTCTCCTTCTCTGGAGACTTTCAAGACCCATCTGGATGTGCTCCTGTGTGACCTGCATTGGATTGTAGGGTCCTGCTCTGGCAGGAGGTTTGGACTCAATGATCTCTTTGGGTCCCTTCCAACCCCTGACATCCTATGAGCTGTGATCTCTGAAGAACTTCTCCAGGGACCTACTCCTCATGCAGTAAATAAATCATGAGGGAGAATGCAATTATATTATTCTTTGCCTAAAGTCCTACCCTGATTTTCAATGGGCTGTACATTAAATTTACATTTATCTTCCTGTGCTGAACACTGTGGGGTTTTACTCTGGTCTGCTTAAGCATAGCAATGGACACATAGCTGACAGTAGCAAACCACTGCACCAGACCAAATGAAGGGTAAGGAGGCACTTTGGCCTGGAAAAAAATGGCACTCTGATTTTCTTTCCCCTCCTCCCTTCAAGTTTTCAAGTGATGCTGTGTAACTGGTGTGTCCCACTGGACAATAAATAACCTGTTCAGCTGAGGTGAGCCTGATGCAAGAGAAAAGAGAGCTGTGAGGAAAGATCTCTTGTGGAATCGGCTGCCCGGGGAGGTGGTGGAGTCACCTTCATTGGAGGTGTTCAGGAAGAGGCTTGATGGGGTGCTTGATGCCATGGGTTAGTTGTTTAGTTGTTTAGGTGGGTTGTATTGCATTGTATTGTGTTGTGTTGTATTGTATTGTATTGTATTGAGGTGGGTTGGATTGGTTGATGGGTTGGATACGATGATCTTGAAGGTCTCTTCCAACCTGGTGGTGTATTGTATTGTATTGTATTGTATTGTACCCTCAAATGATGCTCCAAGGAGTTAAGCAAACTCAGAAGTTCAGTGCTCACCAGCATCTGGTTTCTATTAGCAGAAGCCAAAAGCTTATAGCAGTCTGGCTGGATCATTGCACTGTGTCTGAGGGTCTTAACTTCTCCTGACATTACCTGGGAGATCACTGGGCTGGAAGATGCTCATGTTTCTTCAACACACATATCCACAATCCAGCATTCCAGAGTCACCCAGAGAATGGTGGGGGCTGGAAGTGACCTCTGAAGGTCATCTAGTCCAATCCCCCTGCTAGAGAAGGATCACCAGAATAATACAATAATACAATACAGTACACCACCAGGTTGGAAGAGACCTTCAAGATCATCGCATTCAACCCATCAACCAATCCAACCCACCTCAATACAATGCAATCCAATGCAATGCAATCCAATGCAATCCAATGCAATGCAATCCAACCCACCTAAACAACTAACCCATGGCACCAAGCACCCCATCAAGCCTCTTCCTGAACACCTCCAATGAAGGTGACTCCACCACCTCCATGGGCAGCACATTCCAATGGGCAATCACTCTCTCTGTGTAGAACTTCTTCCTAACATCCAGTCTAAACCTCCCCTGGTGCAGCCTGAGACTAAATCACACAGGAATATGTTCAGGTGGGGTTGGAATGCCCCCAGAGATGGAGATCCCAGAACCTGTCTGGGCAGCCTGGTCCAATGCTTTGCCACCCTCAAAGTGAGGAATTTATTCCTTCTGTTTAGGGGGAACCTCCTGTGCTCCAGTTTCTGCCCATGGCCCCTTGTCCTGTGTCTGGACTCCACTGAGATGTATCTCTCAGCTGTATTTAGTGCCCATCCCATTCAGTGCCAGCTGTGCAAGCAGTGCCATCTCTTGTGGTCAGTCAGGCCACCTGATCTAGGTACTCACTGATTCCACTAAGAGTATAGCAGACCTCTTGGAGATGCTGGCTGCTAGTCTCTACCCATCTGCTTAGCTTTCTTCTGAGGGGGAGTGGGAAAGTACTTAAAGAGTAGAAGATTCCAGTACATTAAGAAAGGCTTTAGCTGTGTGAGAGAGGCTGTGTCTAGCTTCATAGAGATGTGAAATTAAAACTGACCCTGCTGAAAGGACCACAAAGCTGTGCTCCCCCTGCTAGGCAGCATTTGCATCCAGATGCTCAGGGGCAGATTTACTGAGGAAGCTAGAGGAGGAGTGCAGTGATGAGGTAACAGTGGCTAAGCTAAAACATCTGGGATGCTGGAGCCAGGCTCTGCTGGGTGGTGCCCAATGACAGCACAAGGGGCAGTGGTGGAAGTTGAGGCATAGGAAGTTCCATGGAAACAGGAGGAAGAATTATTTCACTGTGAGGGTGACAGAAGACTGGAACAGGCTGCCCAGGGGGGTTGTGGAGTCTCCCTCTCTGGAGATGTTCCTGTGAAAATCTGGTGTAGGTGATCCTGCTCTGGCAGGGGGGTTGGACTAGATGATCTCAGCACTGGTTAGGCCACACCTTGAGTCCTGTGTCCAGTTCTGGGCCCCTCAGTTTAAGAAGGACATTGAGAGACTTGAAGGTGTCCAGAGAAGGGCAAGGAGGCTGGGGAGGGGTCTGGAGCACAGCCCTGTGAGGAGAGGCTGAGGGAGCTGGGGTTGCTTAGCCTGGAGAAGAGGAGGCTCAGGGGAGACCTTCTTGCTCTCTACAACTACCTGAAGGGAGGTTGTAGCCAGGAGGAGGTTGGTCTCTTCTCCCAGGCAACCAGCACCAGAACAAGACGACACAGTCTCAAGTTGTGCCAGGGGAGGTTTAGGCTGAATGTTAGGAAGAAGTTCTTCATAGAAAGAGAGGTAGGCCATTGGAATGTGCTGCCCAGGGAGGTGGTGGAGTCAACATCCCTGGAGGTGCTCAGGAGGGGATTGGATGTGGCACTTGGAGCCATGGTTTAGTAGTCATGAGGTGTTGGGTGACAGGTTGGACCTGATGATCTCTGAGGTCTCTTCCAATCGTATTGATTCTGTGCTCTTTCAAGGTCCCTATTCTATTCTATTCTATTCTATATGTTCAGCTTTGCCCTCTGCTCTTGAGGTGTTTTCTTGGGCTCTTAGTTGACAAAACCCAGCACTGCTTTTGCTGCACTGAGACTCAGAGGGCTTTATCCAGGTTTTGGTGCAGTGCCTTTAGCCCCTTGGATAAACCTCATTGATTTTAGCTACCTGTACACTTAGTATCACAGTATCAGTCAGGGTTGGAAGGGACCACAAGGATCAGCTAGTTCCAACCCCCCTGCCATGGGCAGGGACACCTCACACTGGATCAGGCTGGCCAGAGCCTCATCCAGCCTGAGCTTAAACACCTCCAGGGACAGGGCCTCAGCCACCTCCCTGGACAACCCATTCCAGGGCTTCACCACTCTCACAGTGAAGAACTTCCTCCTCACATCCAGTCTGAATCTCCCCACCTAAGCAGGGGCTACCTTTTTGTGCTAGATGGGTGCTATGATGAGCACTAAGTGACTTGCAATCCTTCCCTTCTTCCTTTCCCCTCCCCCCTTCTTTTAAGAGCTGTCAGTGTTTTAGCTTTGGAAAGAGCACAAAGGCAGCAATAGTGGGGGGAAAGAGGAAACTGCTCCCACTGCTACAGCCTTGGTTTGAGTTGAGGACATAATGATGAGATGTATTGCCTGTCCTAGGCCTGCAGATTCATGATTGATTCCCCAGGAAATGTGCTGTTATTGCAGACGTGGAGCCTGATGTGGAGTTTGTTGCCTGGGAGTCGCCTGGGCGGGGAAGGCAAGTGGGATCCAGCCTTTCTGGGTGGCTTTTTTTTTTTCTGCTCCTCTTCTCAGCCTCGGGGCCGGACATGTTCAAATGCCATTTGTCTCCCTCCTTTTGCACGGTCTGCTTGCCACTGCCATTTGGTGAAGCAGCCCAAACCCTGCTGGCTGAGGGGGAGCCCAGCCTGCGCACTTCGTCTGCTGTGCCGGGCAGTAGCTGCGCTCCAGGAGGAAACCGCAGCGCAAAAGTGGGATCTCGGGTTCCATGCAGCGTATGCAAAGCAGCTTCATTTAAAATGTCAGGTTTACCTTGGCAGGGCTGCTCTTTAGTAGGGATTAAGGCTGAAAAAAAATAAAAGCCCCACCACCACCACCAAAAAAAAAAAACCCCACCCCACTGAATCATACTCTGTGTTTCCATCTGTGGGCCAGGTCACAAACATAAATTGTAGTGTTGGCCTTCGTCCGTCATCACATAAGGCTCTGGCACACTGTTTAATTCCCTGAATATGAGTGGAATGAGAAGGTTACTTGGAAAGTCATCTGTCTGAGAAGCTGTCCTGGTACAATTAGCAAGCAATCTTGAATTTCATCTCTGGAAGGTTATGAAGTGAAGAGGGGAGGGACCGGGATGTGTATGGTAGGTTCCCAGAGCCTCTTGTAAGCCAATCTGCCCCGGCCCAAAGGCTGAAGCGAAAAGAAGCTGGGGGAAGGGATCAGACAATGCTCTATTTTAAACAGAAATGTGTAAAGATGACCTCAAACAGCCAAATTTGGACCTAGATGCGAGTTTAAATTTCAAGCAATTCTAAACTGCAGGGATATTCAGAGGTGGGAGTTTGGTTTGGCTTGCAGCTGGTGCCAAAGCATCACTTTTCTTTCCAGAGGCTTCTCAGACCCGAGAGTGAATGAAAGGCAGCTCCTAGGTAGGAGCTGTGCACCAAGGGAAGGTAGCAGACAACTGCATTGGGGATGTAGATGTAGATGGATCACCTAAAGTTAGCAGTGAGTGAGTTATGAGTTATCTGAGTTACCTGAGGCTATCTTCTTATGAGTTATCTGAGGCTATCTTCTTCCTCTGCATCTCTTCACGTCTGCACGAGCCAAGGGCTGCTGTCCTCAGCTGTGCTTCTGTCACACCACCTGCAAGCTGTGCACAGTCTGATTTGCCTGTTTCATGTAGAGACCACAGAATCACAGAATCAGCCAGGTTGGGAAAGACCTTTGAGATCACCAAATGCAACCTATTACCCAACAGCATCTAATCAACTAAACCATGGTACTAAGTGCCGCCTCCAGGCTTGTTTTAAACCAGCAGCAGGTCACACCACCTGCAAGCTGTGCACAGTCTGATTTGCCATTTCTTGTAGGGACCAGCAGCAGGCCACAACACCAGCAAGATGATTAGAGGGCTGGAGCACCTCTCCTATGAGGACAGACTGAGGGACTTGGAGCTGTTCAGTCTGCAGAAGAGAAGGCTCCCAGGAGACCTTATTGTGGCCTTTCAGTATCTGAAAGGGGCTACAAGAAAGCTGGGGAGGGATTTTTAGGCTGTCAGGGAGTGATAGGACTGGGGGGAATGGAACAAAACTAGAAATGGGTAGATTGAGATTGGATGTTAGAAAGAAGTTGTTCCCATGAGGGTGGTGAGAGCCTGGCACAGGTTGCCCAGGAGGTGGTGGCAGCCTCCTGCCTGGAGGTGTTTGCAGCCAGGCTGGCTGTGGCTGTGAGCAACCTGCTGTAGTGTGAGGTGTCCCTGCCCAGGGCAGGGGGGTTGGAGCTGGCTGATCCTTGAGGTCCCTTCCAATCCTAGCAATTCTATGATTCTGTGACTCCTTACCTAGTGCCTGCTTGCTTGCTTTAGTCTCTTGTTCTTTGGCATCTACCTACCTAAGATATCCCCACCCCAGTGTCCCTCACCTGGGACATGTTTTATTTCCTGTCTTGTGGCTTTAGAGCCACTAGAATGATCAGAGGCCTGGCAGCCCTGCCATGGGAGGAAAGGCTGAGAGATCTGGGCTTGTTCAGCCTTGAGAGGAGAAGGTTTAGGGGAGACCTTATTGCCATGCACCAGTACAGAAAGGGTGGCTACCAGAAGGGTGGAGACTCCCTGTTTCACATGGGAAAGACAAGAGGTAATGGGGACAAGTTACTGCTGGGGAGATTCCAATAGAGTAGAATAGAATAGAATAGAATAGAATAGAATAGAATAGAATAGAATAGAATAGAATAGGATAGGGATAGGATAGGATAGGGATAGGATAGGATAGGATAAGGATAGGATAGGATAGGATAGGATAGGATAGGATAGGATAGGATAGGATAGATAGGATAGGATAGGATAGGATAGGGATAGGATAAGGATAGGATAGGATAGGATAGGATAGGATAGGATAGGATAGGATAGGATAGGATAGGATAGAAAAAAACAGGTTGGAAGAGACCTTCAAGATCATTGTGTCCAACACCACCTAATCAACTAAACCATGCAACAAAGCACCCTATCCAGAAGGAAATGTTTCCCCATGAGCACAGTCAGACACTGGAATCATCTCCCAAGGGAAGCAGTGGAATGTGGCTGTGAGCAACCTGCTGCAGTGTGAGGTGTCCCTGCCCATGGCAGGGGGGCTGGAGCTGGATGATCCTTGCCCTCACAGCTGTCTGACTCTATGATTCTAAGATGTGCAGTGTCTGATGTGCCTCTTTCTTGTAGAGTCCCAGCAGCAGCCCTGGTGCTGTAGTAAGGCAGGAAGGAACTTTTTTTTTCATACCATCTGCATTTCTTCCAAATATACAGAGGACATTATCCTTCCAGCACCTTCCAGACAGACTGCAAAAGGAACCTTGTACTTCACATCTTGGTGACAAATGTGTTCCCTTTTTCTCCTTTCTCTCCTTTTTTCCTTGCGTTTTTTTTTGGTCAGAAAATAATACAATACAATAATCCAGGTTGGAAGAGACCTTCAAGATCATCGTGTCCAACCTATCAACCAATCCAACCCACCTCAATACAATACAACACAATACAATACAACCCACCTAAACAACTAAACCATGGCACCAAGCACCCCATCAAGTCTCCTCCTGAACACCTCCAATGATGGTGACTCCACCACCTCCCCGGGCAGCCCATTCCAATGGGCAATCACTCTCTCTGTATAGAACTTCCTCCTAACATCCAGCCTAAACCTCCTCTGGCACAGCCTGAGACTGTGTCCTCTTGTTCTGGTGCTGGCTGCCTGGGAGAAGAGACCAACCTCTGCCTGTCTACAATCTCCCTTCAGGTAGTTGTAGAGAGCAAGAAGGTCACCCCTGAGTCTCCTCTTCTCCAGGCTAAACAACCCCAGCTCCCTCAGCCTCTCCTCACAGGGCTGTGTTCCAAACCCCTCACCAACTTTGTTGCCCTTCTCTGGACATGCTCCAGGAAGTCAACCTCCTTCCTAAACTGAGGGGCCCAGAACTGGACACAGGACTCCAGGTGTGGCCTAACCAGTGCAGTGGACAGGGGCAGAATGACCTCCCTGCTCCTGCTGGCCACACTCTTCCTGATGCAGGCCAGGATGCCATTGGCCTTCTTAGCTGCCTGGGCACACTGCAGGCTCATGTTCAGCCTCCCATCAACCAGCACCCCCAGGTCTCTCTCTGCCTGGCCGTGTTACCATTTTTCTGCTGGCTGTGGTGTGGGATATTAGAGGCTCTGAAAGGAAAAGAAACACTTAAGGCTTCCTTCCTCTGGCACGTCATTAATGCCAAGGAGGAGGCTGGGTACTGCTGCTTTAATTAGCAGGCTCCTGGTGAAAGCAGTGGTGGGAGCTACCTGACTGCAGCCGTGCCCAGCAAAAAGCGCCACAGAAATGACATCCTAGAACAGAACATTGCCCCTAGCAAGAGCAATGCCTATGAGATATTTGGCTGTATGTGTCATACTTCACAATTTCATTCCTGACTCCTGCTGGGAACTGATTTAGGCCTTGAAACACGAGGACTGCGTTTCCTGTGCTAATTTCACTGCTCGGTGACTTGGCATCACCGTTGGGGTTTTCTTTCCCCTTCCTCTCTACTGCTCTGTAGTCTTTTGTAAGGTTGATTTAGGTTGACTGTTTTCTTCTGTCAGACTACAAATGAAGGCATTTTTATGGTGCCTTCTTGGCCACCTGGGCACACTGCTGGCTCATGTTTAGCTGCTGTCAACCGCTACCCCCAGGTCCCTCTCTGCCTGGCTGCTCCCAGCCACTCTGACCCCAGCCTGTAGCACTGCCTGGGGTTGCTGTGGCCAATGTGCAGAACCTGGCACTTGGATGTGTTCAATCTCCTGCCCTTGGACTCTGCCCATCTGTCCAGCCTGGCAAGGTCCCTCTGCAGAGCTCTCCTACCCCCTAACAGATCAACTCCTGCCCCCAGCCTGGTGTCATCTGCAAACTTACTGATGATGGACTCAACCCCTTCATCCAGATCACCAATGAAGATACTGAACAGGATGGGGCCCAGCACTGATCCCTGGGGGACACCCCTAGTGCCTGGGATTGTTATCTCATTCCTGCCATTCCTGGTTGGGTTTTTTTAATCTGCAGAATGGTTTAAACTTGATCTATTAGTATTGCCTTTAACACCTGCGCTCTCCGACACATTCTTTGGGCAGTGCCAAAGCCCAGCCCTTGAAGCAGAGAAAACAATCCTCATTTCACTGACCACTTGAGGGAGGTGGTGTGTTGTCTGGAGGGTGGAACTGAACCAGTGTTACAAGCTTGCAACAGAAACATCAACGTTTTGGAGTCTTTTGTAGGCCCCGCAGAACAGTGGACTTCAGCAGTGGCTGCTTTTCCTCCCAAAGCCTTTCCCCATGCAGACAGGCAGAGGTTGGTCTCTTCTCCCAGGCAACCAGCACCAGAACAAGTGGACACAGTCTCAGGCTGTGCCAGGGGAGGTTTAGGCTGGAGGTTAGGAGGAGGTTTTACACAGAGAGTGATTGGCCATTGGAATGGCTGCCCAGGGAGGTGGTGGAGTCACTGTCACTGGAGGTGTTCAGGAGGAGACTTGATGGGGTGCTTGGTGCCATGGGTTAGTTGATCAGATGGTGTTGGGTGATAGGTTGGACACACTGATCTTGAAGGTCTCTTCCAACCTGGTTTATTCTGTTCTAGTCTAGTCTAGTCTAACCAGCACCAGAACAAGAGGACACAGTCTCAAGCTGCACCAGGGGAGGTTTAGACTGGATGTTAGGAAGAAATTCTTCATGGAGAGAGAGCTTGGCCATTGGAATGTGCTGCCCAGGGAGGTGGTGGAGTCACCATCCCTGGAGGTGTTTAGGAAGAGCCTGGATGGGGTGCTTGGTGCCATGGTTTAGTTGATTAGATGGTGTTGGGTGATGGGTTGGACTCGATGATCTCGAGGGTCTCTTCCAACCTGGTCTGGTCTATTCTATTCTATTCTATTCTATTCTATTCTATTCTATTCTATTCTATTCTATTCCCAGCTTTCCTGCAGCCCCCTTCAGGTATCATCACCCATGAGGGTTCTCTCCATGTCCTCTGAAGAAGGCATTGCAAAGTCTAGAGTAGCAAAGCATCCGAGGAAATCGTGCTAGGGTGGACTGAGACATGGAGGCATGAAAGCTGTCCAGAGCAGCATTGCAGGCTTTGTTTTCTGAGCAGAACAGAGGCTTCTGCATGTCTTTTGTCCTGTTTATAAATCCTAGCTTAGTGTTTGGCTTGTCCAGAGCAGGGTGACATGGCTGATTTATACTCAGCCAGTAGTGCTTTATATCTGTGGGATCCTCTTCCATTCTTGTCCACCTAACCACTTGCTCTCCCTCCTGCATCTGAGAAGCTGATTCCTCCTGGCTAGTTGTAGTACTGTGTGCTCTTACTTGTGGGATGTGATCCTATTTTTTTCACCCCCTGTAGCTTCAGTTCTCAGGATCATTCTGAGCTCTCTGACATGTCTGAAGCTCCACTCTTTCTGTTGTCTGCAGGTTTAAAAAGGGCTTTTCGGCTGTCCATCACCTAGACTGGCCATGAAACACTGCTCACTGAAGAAGATTTCCCCCAGACCCTGGTAAATAGAGATCAGCTTGAATCTAAACCACATTTAATTGTTCTCCTGCAGCTTTATAGCTTTAAATCTAAACCACATTTAATTGTTCTCCTACAGCTTTGTATCTTTAAATCAGAACCACATTTAATTGTTCTCCTACAGTTTTGTATCTTTAAATCTGAACCACATTTAATTGTTCTCCTACAGCTTTGTATCTGCCTACTGTAATTCATGCTATTCACAGGCTCACAGGATGTTAGGGGTTGGAAGGGATCTTCGAAGATCATCGAGTCCAACCCCCCCTGCCAGAGCAGGACCACAGCATCTAGCTCAGGTCACACAGGAATGCATCCAGCTGGGTCCTGAAAGTCTCAAGAGAAGGAGACCCCACAACCCCTCTGGGCAGCCTGTTCAGGGCTCTGTGAGCCTCACAGTGAAGAAGTTCCTCCTCATGTTGAGGTGGAACCTCCTGTGCTGGAGTTTATATCCATTGCCCCTTGTCCTAGCCCAGGGTGCAACTGAGCAGAGCCTGTCCCCTCCCTCTTGACCCTCAGATATTTATCAACATTGATTAAATCCCCTCTCAGTCTTCTTCCCCTCCAGACTAAAAAGCCCCAGGGCTCCCAACCCCTCCTCATAGGGCACATGCTCCAGTCCCTCAATCATCCTGGTGTTGTCTGCTGGTATCCAGGGGGAAAAAAAATCACTCTTGCAGAACTTTTGTTGTTGTTGTTAAGACTTCTTGTCTTGATCTGCCAAGCCCAGATGTTGCCCACCAAGGGAAAGGGTAATTAGGGAAAGGTTTCATTGTACCAGCCACCAC
>JAAWVA010000033.1:2918086-2944299 GCA_015227895.2 Colaptes auratus
GCCAGCAGGAGCAGGGAAGTCATTATGCCCTGTACTCAGCACTGGTTAGGCCACACCATGAGTACTGTGTCCATTTCTGGCCCCATTGAGACACTTGAATGTGTCCAGAGAAAGGCACTAGGCTGGGAGAGGCCTTGAGCACAGCCCTGGAGAGAGGCTGAGGAGCTGGGGTTTGCTTAGCCTGCAGAAGAGGAGGCTCAGGGAGGCCTTCTTGCTGGTACAAGTCCCTGAAGAGAGGTTGTAGCCAGGTGGGTTTGTCTCTTCTCCCAGGCACCCAGCACCAGAACAAGAGCACAGTCTCAAGCTGTGCCAGGGAGGTTTAGGCTGGAGTGAGGAAAGTTCTTCACTGAGAGTCATTCGCCATTGGTATGTGCTGCCCAGGAGTGGTGAGTCACTGTCCCTGAGGGGTTCAGGAGGGGATTGGATGTGGCACTTGGTGCCATGGTTTAGTCATGAGTCTTGGTGGCAGGTTGGACTTCATGATCTTTGAGGTTTCTTCCAACCTTGGTGATTCTGTGATTCTGCTGACTGCAGAGGGGTTGGACTGCATGACCCTGCCAACCCAAATCATTCCGTGATACTGTGCTACCCCTGATTGACTGAGATGTTTTCTGCTTGAAACTATTGTGGCAGGCCTGTGTGCATACATGAACATCATATGAAAACCTGTAGAAAACGTGTGTGGGGACCTCTTTCCTGTGACATCTTAATCCTACACATTGTATGTCACAAGATGATTGGAATAGGTGATGTGAAAGCTCCGGGGCACCAATAGCTGAGTGCCTTTAATCACCTTTGACTGCAGGACAGCTTCCTGGTGTAAGCCATTTTGTGTGGAGCCTGGGTGAACTTTGTTTCTGGTGCAAGCCTTTCACTTCATGAGCTTACAGCTCTGTGAATGTCTGTTTCTTCCAGATACACAGAAGACATCGTTCCCCGCCACCCCTGCCTGAAGCTTATCAGCAACTGTGAGCAGATGCTTTCCAGCCACACATCAAGGCGCCTGATCACCATGGAGAAGGTGAAGGACTTCAAGGTAAGCATGCAGGTCATTCTGCCCCTGGACTCAGCATTGGTTAGGCCTCACCTTGAGTCCTGTGTCCAGTTCTGGGCCCTTCAATTTGAGAAGGACATTGAGACACTTGAATGTGTCCAGAGAAGGGCAACGAGGCTGGGGAAGGGTCTGGAGCACAGCCCTGTGAGGAGAGGCTGAGGGATGTTTAGCTTGGAGAAGAGGAGGCTCAGAGGAGACCTTCTTGCTCTCTCCAACTCCCTGAAGGGAGGTTGTAGCCAGGTGGGGGCTGGTCTCTTCTCCCAGGCACCCAGCACCAGAACAAGAGACACAGTCTCAAGCTGTGCCAGGGGAGGTTTAGGCTGGATGTTAGGAAGAAATTCTTCCCAGAAGGAGAGATTGGCCACTGGAATGTGCTGCCCAGGGAGGTGGTGGAGTCACCATCCCTGGAGGTGTTTAAGAGGGGACTGGATGAGGTGCTTGATGCCATGGTTTAGTTGATGAGATGGTGTTGGGTGATAGGTTGGACTTGATGGTCTCAAAGGTCTTTTCCAGCCTGGTCTGGTCTCTCCCCTCTCGCCCCTCTCCCCCTCCTCTCCCCTCTCCCCTCTCCCCCTCTCCCTCTCCCCTCTCCCCTCTCCCCTCTCCCCTCTCCCCTCTCCCCTCTCCCCTCTCCCCTCTCCCCTCTCCCTCTCCCCTCTCCCCTCTCCCCTCTCCCCTCTCCCCTCTCCCTCTCCCCCTCCCCCTCCCTCTCCCCTCTCCCCTCTCCCCCTCCATTATCTGGTGTAAAATGTTGCAGTCGTGAACAGTTTGTACTGCTCATCATTTCATCCTTGGTTCTGCCAGTCTGGTCCTCATTTCTTTCTGCCAGTCTGGTCCTCATTTCTTTCTGCCAAGTCTGGCCCTTGTTTCTGCCACACTTGAGGTTTTTATGTTGAGAGTTTGAGCTTTGGTAAAATTGCCACACTTGTCTTCAAAATCAATGGGGCAGTGATTTAAGGGACTGCTCTGCTTTTGGTCTTTTCCTTTTTCCCCTTAGTTTTTGATAAGCTTTTGATCCTGAGCAAGCTGCTTAATAGTGTGAAAGAGATCTTTGAGCTTCTGGTTACCTCTGGGAGCTGACTGTGCTTTCCTTGGAGAACTGAATGCTGTGAATCCCATCCACAGAGATTCCTAAGTCCCCATGGACCCCAGGGTGCCCTTTGGTGCCCAAGTAAATACCAGATGCCTTTGAGTCTTGCAGTACAGATAAACCATATCCAGTTCTGTTACTGTATTTCCAGAGAGGTATTCTTTTAGCTTTGAGTCTCCTTCTCTGGAGACTTTCAAGAGCCATCTGGGTGCATTCCTGTGTGACCTGTGTTGGATTCTGTGGCCCTGCTCTGGCCAGTGGGGTTGGACTCAAAGATCTCTAGAGGTCCCTTCCAGCCACTAACATCCTGTGAGCTCTTTGAAATAATATTGGAGCTCTGACTTAAGGACAGCAAAGCACATTGGCTTTCAATTTGTTGTTGTTTTGGGATCTGCTGAGTACCTCTGCTGAGGCAGTGGGAGCAGGGAAGGCTGCACTCAGACCTCCTTTCTGCTCTTGCTGCTTTTCCTGCCTAGTGCTGTTAAATCAGATGCTAAACAAATGTGGAGCAAATTCTTACTGAAAATACAAGTAAACAGTGAGCAAGTGGTTTTAGTATGTTCCTTGTCAGTTGGAAAGAGCTATTTTAGGTGACAGGAGATGCAGTCAGGCTGCTGTGTCTGCGTGGTGCTTGCTCTAACACCACAGCAGGGGTTCATACTGCTAAAGATGACTCAGATGCTCAAGCAACAGCTGAATTTACCTGGGTTTTTTTAAAGGCCAATAGCCAGAGCTGCCAACTTCTCCAGCAGTGAAGCAAGAGGGTAAATTGTGGAAGGTTTTGACATGTGTGTCTCAGGGTATTCATGGAGGGTTTTCACAGGAGTTTTATTACTGCCAAGTGCTGTAGGGTAGAATCGTAGAATCAATAAGGTTGGAAAAGACCTCAAAGGTCATCCAGTCCAACCTGGCACCCACACCTCATGACTACTAAACCATGGCACCAAGTGCCACATCCAATCCCCTCTTGAACACCTCCAGGGATGGGGATTCCACCACCTCCCTGGGCAGCACATTCCAATGGCAAATTACTCTCTCTGTGAAGAACTTTCCCCTTACCTCCAGCCTAAACTCCCCCTGGCACAGCTTGAGACTGTGTCCTCTTGTTCTGGTGCTGGTTGCCTGGGAGAAGAGACCAACCCCCTCCCGCCTACAACCTCCCTTCAGGGAGCTGTAGACAGCAATGAGGTCTCCCCTGAGCCTCCTCTTCTCCATGCTAAACAACCCCAGCTCCCTCAGCCTCTCCTCACAGGGCTGTGCTCCAGACCCCTCCCCAGCCATGTTGACCTTCTCTGGACACATTCAAGTGTCTCAATGTCCTTCTTAAACTGAGGGCCCCAGAACTTGACACAGGACTCAAGGTGTGGCCTAATAAGTACTGAGCACAGGGCACAATGACTTCCCTACTCCTGCTGGCCACACTGTTCTTGATGCAGGCCAGGATGCCATTGGCCTTCTTGGCTGCTTGGGCACACTGCTGGCTCATGTTCATGTAACATGTGCTGACTCAAAAACCATACCTGCCCTTCTGTGAATAGCCTTGTATCATTTGTTATTGTGGCTTTGTGCATCAGCTGTTCTCCAGGACATGCTTTGACAGGCTCATGTCTGGAAATGCTTAACTCCAAGCACCTGAGTCTCGTTGGCAGCCTTACTGCTTAAATAAAGTGTTGCAGGTGCTTGCACTCAGGACTCCAGATGGCCTTTAGATAATTTGAGGATACCAGAACCCATCTGCTGTTTGTGATGAAACTGAATGTGTCCAAATAACAACATACTGATAGGACTGGGGGGAATGGAACAAAACTAGAAATGGGTAGATTGAGATTGGATGTGAGGAAGAAGTTGTTCCCCATGAGGGTGGTGAGAGACTGGCACAGGTTGCCCAGGGAGGTGGTGGCAGCCTCCTGCCTGGAGGTGTTTGCAGCCAGGCTGGCTGTGGCTGTGAGCAACCTGCTGTAGTGTGAGGTGTCTCTGCCCAGGGCAGGGGGTTTGGAACTGACTGATCCTTGAGGTCCCTTCCAATCCTAGCAATTCTATGATTCTGTGATTCCTTAGCTAGTGCCTGCTTGCTTGCTTTAGTCTCTTGTTCTTTGGCATCTACCTACCTAAGATTTCCCCACCCCAGTGTCCCTTACCTGGGACATGTTTTATTTCCTGTCTTGTGGCTTCGGAGCCACTAGAATGATCAGAGGCCTGGCAGCCCTGCCAGGAAAGGCTGAGAGATCTGGGCTTGTTCAGCCCTGAGAGGAGAAGGTTTAGGGGAGACCTTATTGCCATGCACCAGTACAGAAAGGGTGACTACCAGAAGGGTGGAGACTCCCTTTTCACATGGGAAAGACAAGAGGTGATGGGGATAAGTTACTGCTGGGGAGATTCCCATTGGACTCCAGAAGGAAATGTTTCCCCATGAGCACAGTCAGACACTGGAATCATCTCCCAAGGGAAGCAGTGGGTCCCTTCACTGGGCAGTTTTAAGACTCATCTTGCCAGGCTGCTGGCCAGCTCATTCCAACTCCACCATCACTTAGAAAGGTTGGACCAGGTGATCCTTGGGGTGCCTTCCAAGCTGCCATTCTGTGAATATGTTAACCTTTGAACTGGATACTTCTGCCTTGCCAGGTAGGGTGTTAAAATGCAGTAGTGGGAGCTGTGACCATTTCTGTTTGCCTTGAATGACAGGGTGGATTTTTCTGACTACACAAACATTCCTGTGTCCAGACAGTCCCTGTCTGCTTTACTGAACTGCTTTGGAACAAGCCCTCACAAAAGGCTTTTAATTCAGCTTGGTGTAGTACTCACAAGCAGCTAAGAGGTTTTACAAGTCCTGTAGTGTCATTATGCAGTCCTTTGTTCCCCCAGTGTTTGCCACTGGTAATGACTTGCAGATTTCAGAGCAAATTCAATTTCACTGTTAACTCTAAACTCTGAATGGGAGGTGAGTTCAGTCAAGATAGTGAGTGTGAAACTGGTGGTGTGATAATAACCAGGAGACCAGAGTGAACATCCAAGGTGACTACTTGAAGTATTGATCCATCATAACTGGGCATAGGCATGAGGATCATAAATAGTGGATGAAAACCCTCGTAAAAGATGGTGTGGAACTCACTGTCTGGTAAGCATCTAGCCTGTTCTGTTTCAGTTTATGAAGAAGTTGTGCCAACTGGAAACAGAGTTGATATGAGAAGGCTTTTCCAGCATGTGCACAACAGCAGCAGGAGAGGTGTTTGGGGTTTAACATTTAAGGGGTTTTTTTTTGAACAGCCATGGTGGTCATTAGTAAGCCTCCTCCTCTCCACTCTCTAAGCTTCCTCATCTTTCTTCCTCACTTCAAGGACAGTGAGGTGCTGGAGTGTGCCCAGACAAGGGCAATGAAGCTGGTGAAGGGTCTGGAGAGCAGGGCTGGGGATGAGCAGCTGAGAGAACCTGGGGTGTTTAGTGTGGAGAAGAGGAGCCTGAGGAGAGACCTCATTGCTCTCTACAACTCTCTGAAAGGAGGTTGTAGCTCGGTGGGGATTGGTCTCTTCTCCCTAGCAACAAGTGATGAGAGGAAATGGCCTCAAGTTGCACCAGGGGAAGTTTAGGTTAGATGATAAAGGAGACTTCTTGCCTGCATCAGGAATAGTGTGGCCAGCAGGTGCAGGGAAGTCATTCTACCCCTCAGCACTGGTTAGACCACACCTTGAGTACTGTGTCCAGTTCTGGGCTCCTCAGTTTAAGAAGGACATTGAGGCACTTGAAGGTGTCCAGAGAAGGGCAACGAGGTTGGGATGGGGTCTGGAGCACAGCCCTGTGAGGAGAGGCTGAGGGAGCTGGGGTTGCTTAGCCTGGAGAAGAAGAGGCTCAAGGGAGACCTCCTTGCTCTCTCCAAATCCCTGAAGGGAGGTTGTAGCCAGGTGGGGGTTGGTCTCTTCTCCCAGGCACCCAGCACCAGAACAAGAGGACACAGTCTCAAGCTGTGCCAGGGAAATTTTAGGCTGGAGGTGAGGAAGAAATTCTTTACAGAAGGAGAAATTGGCCATTGGAATGTGCTGCCCAGGGAGGTGGTGGAGTCACTATCACTGGAGGTGTTTAACATAAGACTGGATGAGGCACTTGGTGCCATGGTTTAGTTGATCAGATGGTGCTGGGTGATAGGTTGGACTTAATGATCTCTGAGGTCTTTTCCAACCTGGTTAATTCTATTCTATTCAATGGTTTGCATAGCTCTTGACAAAGCCTTCATCTACAAAGTGGATTCTGTTGAGGAGTGAAGCACTAAACCTGTTTCCATTTGATGAGTGCAGATTCTCCTCTTACAGCTGTGTTTAGCTGGAAGTTTGGTCTCTTATATATCATATCCTCTCTTTGCCCTAACCAGCTTGGGGGGTAGAAGGGGGGTACTTCCTTTCTCCCTTCCTCCCTTCACCCTGAATCAGCATTTTGTTACTGAAGGACTCAAGATGAATGGCATACAGATGTGTGGCCTCTTGGAGGCTGTGGGGATTAGTTTTTATGTTAAAACACTGTTGTCCCATATATCATCCTTCAGCATCAAACATCCCAGCCATTATTTCTCAAAACAAGCAAATTGTGTAGAGTTATGGTTTCACCTCATCCCAGAGGCATGAAATGTGTTCTGTGCTTTGGTCAGAGAAGGATTTCTGACCTGCAAAGTGAGAGAGGAAGAGAATTTACCCTTTTTTCTCAGTGGTCCTGTGAAAGAGGTGTAGAAGTGGGTAACAGACTAGCTGTGAGAGGAGTACATCTCAAATCCTCCTCCTTTCCTGCCTGCCTAGAGTGAGTTATTTATTTTTCCATGGCCATGCTGAAGTCCTGCTGATTATCAGCCTAGAATGCTCTTGGAGATGACATTCTCCTGCAGGTGACTGAATGACAAGAGCTGTCCCATGTCTGCAGTGGGTTTACCCAGGCCATTTTCTGCTGCTGTGTTCCAGTAGTTCAATACCTAAACAGAACTCCTTTGCTGTTGCTGGGGTGCATGCTTTCCATGTTGGATATCCACAGGGCACCTCATGTTTAGCAAGTTAATGTAAGCCAGCGACATTGCCCTGGGACTGCAGAGAGCTGCTGCACAGGGATTCTCACTGTGCCCAGAAGAGGGCACTTCGACGTGCAGACAAACCTCGTGCTGCTGAAAAACCTTTTGTTTCTCTCCTTGGGAAGGCAGATTGAGACATCCAGAGCAAGGTGAGGTGTTGATTTTATTAGATGAAAGCCTGGAAAGACACCAGAACAGCTGAAGGGGGAGATGGTCCACATCCTTGCAGCATAGTGCTTTTGGAGTGTGAAGAGACCGACTGAAATCTCCTTCCATGTGCCTGCTGTTTATGCTAAAGCATTGCACAGGAACTTCATTGTCAAATATGAACAAACAAATCTGAAATGTGGAAGGAAGTGGTGAACCAATCCCTATGTTGTGCTGCACTGCTTTAAAAAATTATTAGAATAGAATTCACCAGGGTGGAAGAGACCTTCGAGATCATCGAGTCCAAGCTACCATCCAGCACCATCTGATCAACTAAACCATGGCACCAAGCACCCCAGCCAGTCTCCTCCTAAACACCTCCAGGGATGGTGACTCCACCACCTCCCTGGGCAGCACATTCCAAAGGCAAGTCTCTCTTGCTGGGAAGAATTCCTTCCTAACATCCAGCCTAAACCTCCCCTGGCGCAGCTTGAGACTGTGTCCTCTTGTTCTGGTGCTGGGTGCCTGGGAGAAGAGGCCAACCCCCACCTGGCTACAACCTCCCTTCAGGGAGTTGTAGAGAACAAGAAGGTCCCCCCTGAGCCTCCTCTTCTCCAGGCTAAACACCCCCAGCGCCCTCAGCCTCTCCTGTGATGCCTCATTTGTGTTCTGTTTGCATCTGTTTTCAGAAGCCTCTCAGTGGTTGCATTCTCCTGATGGTATTTTTTCTGGACACTAACCTTTGTAATTTCCTTTGTAAAGAAGCCAGTGTGGCACAGGACCTGAGCTCCCATTCATTCCTGTGAAGCTTGGGTTCTGGTGATGTTAGCTGGGATATTTCATGGAATCACAGAAAGGTTTCAGGTGGAAGGGACCTTGATCATCTAGTTCCAACCTCCACCAGCCCAGGTTGTTCAAGGCCTCATCCAGCCTGGCCTTGAAAACCTCCAGGGAGGGAGCATCCAAGCCTCCCTGTTGCATTGTCTCACCATCCTCACTGTCAAGGATTTCTTCCTCATCCCCAGTCTCAATCTCCCTCTTCCAGCTCAAAGCCCTTTCCCCTTGTCCTGTCACTGGAAGCCCTTGTCCAAAGTCTCTGCCCAGCTGTCCTGTAGGTGCTGGAAATGCAGGGCTGTTAAAACCTCAGATGTCTGGTAGTGCCAACTGGCATCAGTTTGCAGGACAGAGCAGACTCAGGAAAATTTGAATTAGTGCTTTAACAAAAAACCCCCAAACACAAACCCACAAACAAGAAAACCCCAACCACCAAGAAATCCTCCTTGTCTGCCTTACAGCTTCTGTCTGATCAAAGTCACATGAGAGTCTGCTGCACAGTGATTTGCATTTCTGCTCACTGCTGAGGCTTTGCAGTGGGATGTGCATTATTAATCTGATGGAAACCTCAGCATTCCACATTTCAAGTTCTTCAGTCAATCCAGTGTCTGTTTGCCATTCAACTGTGGGGGGGGGAAAAACCCAACAAAAACCAAAACAACTGCACTCTTGCTTGTAATTGGTTTGACAAAAGGCAAACCAATGGCAATAGCTGCTGAAGGTGCTGCTGTGTAATCTGATCACAGAATGTCAGGGTTGGAAGGCACCTCAAGGATCATCCAGTTCCATCCCCCTTGCCATGGGCAGGGACACCTCACACTAGAGCAGGTTGCTCACAGCCACAGCCAGCCTGGCTGCAAAAACCTCTGGTTAGGCCACACCTTGAGTCCTGTGTCCAGTTCTGGGCCCCTCATTTAAGGACATTGAGATTCTTGAATGTGTCCAGAGAAGGGCAACGAGGCTGGGGAAGAGGCCTCGAGCACAGCCCTGCGAGGAGAGGCTGAGGGAGCTGGGGTTGCTTAGCCTGGAGAAGAGGAGGCTCAGGGGAGACCTTCTTGCTCTCTACAGCTACCTGAAGGGAGGTTGTAGCCAGGTGGGGGTTGGTCTCTTCTCCCAGGCAAGCAACACCAGAACAAGAGGACACAGTCTCAAGCTGTGCCAGGGGAAGTTTAGGCTGGAGGTGAGGAGAAAGTTCTTCCCAGAGAGAGTTGTTTGCCACTGGAATGTGCTGCCTGGGGAGGTGGTGGAGTCCCCATCCCTGGAGGTGTTCAAGAGGGGATTGGATGTGGCACTGGGTGCCATGGTTTAGTCATGAGGTCTGTGGTGACAGGTTGGACTTGATGATCTTTGAGGTCTCTTCCAACCTTGGTGATTCCGTGAGGCTTCCACCACCTCCCTGGGCAGCCTATGCCAGTCTCTCACCACCCTCATGGGGAAGAACTTCTTCCTAACATCCAATCTGAATCTACCCATTTCTAGGTTGTTTTTTTTTCCCCCATTCCTCCCAGTTCTGTCACTCCCTGACACCCTAAAAAGTCCCTGCTTGTGTTTTGATGCCATGCAGGATCAGGATGAGAACTCTTGCTCGTCGGATGGTCAGTATTTGCCCTACAGGGGCCACAACTCCTTCCGGGAGAAGTATTTCAGCGGCGTGACGAAGAGGATCGCCAGGGAAGAAAAAGACAATCAGAAGTAAAACATGAACAGCAAAAGAAGGGCAGTGAAGATGGTGTTTCTTTTCCAAGGCCATCTGGATACAGACATTCACTTTGGGATGCTCCAGGAAAACAAATGACTGCTTTTAGTTTGCAACCCAGACGAAGCCCCTCACAGCCCCAGGTTTGAGAGCAGCTCTTTCCAACGCGCTTTGTTTACAGCAGGTTTTATTGGGCACAACGATTTGGTTCTGTTGGTTTGGGGTTGGTTTTTGGTTTTGTTGGTGGTTTGTTTTTGGGTTTGGTTTTTTTTTGGAGCCTTGTTTAATTTATATTCATCCTTTCAAGCCCTAATGGTGATTGACTCAAAACCAACCCAACGAAGCCAACATCATTATGATTAGTAGTAGTATTGTTGTTCTTTCACCACTTAATGTTTGGTATGGTTTGGCTCCTCAAACTGTGAAGGTCTGGCTGCTTGAGCAACACGTGGTGGTGATCAGGGAGGGCTTATTAAAGAGATCATTTGCATTGGCTTTCTGTTTTGCTTTTTGTAAATGGTATACAATAAACCAAAAGGTGGTTGTGAGGGTTTGGTTGTGAGGGTTTGGTTGTGAGGGTTTGGTTGGGCTTGGGTGGTTTTTTGTTGTTGTTGGTTGGTTGATTTACATTGCTGCATGCAGTAATTGCTTGTCTGAGTTCCAGTTGCTCTGGCTGAGGCCAGAAGCGTTCGAAGCAAACAAAAACACCCAGGGATGAAGGCGCGTGTGCGCATACACTGACGGGGATGGGGGGGAAGCCTCTGTGACCTGAACAACTCTGGAGAGCCTCTGTTAAACCCTGTGAAGCCTGTCCACATCTGAAGCTCATCTGTACCTTGGATTTGCTTTTGCATTCCTAAACCTTGAGTCTTGGTCAAGCCAACTGTCTGCAGTTTCTGGTTCGGAAACCGATAGTTAGAGCGGCAAGAACAACAGAAAAAGTCAGTAATGGTTCCCTAATGGTGCTAAGCCTAATCAAATCTTTGAAATTGAAGCTGTGTTTCTGAAAGGGCAAACTTTGCTGAATCCACACCATGTCCATCATGACAATACCTCCCTGGAAAACCACTAAGCCCATTAATTCAAGCTGTTAACGGCTCGGCTCAGTTTGGTGGTCAAATATTCTTCAGCGGGGCGTTGGTGAAGGTTGTCTGCTTGCTCCAGCCAGAGGAAGCCTTGCTTCTCAGCTTCCTGTGCTGTAGCCTTTGCAGATGAGAATCTTCAAGTGCTCTGCAGAACAATCAGTGATGGCTAGGCAGGGCATGAGTCCTTGTTTTATATCTGATGGGCTTCATTAGCTGAAGTTGCTCTTCTGTGTGCTGTGGTCCTCAGCTGAGCAGGGAGAGCTCACATCCTCGGTGACAACTTCCAGCCAGGGGAAGCCTTGCTTCTCAGCTTGCTGTGCTGTAGCCTTTGCAGATGAGAATCTTCAAGTGCTCTGCAGAACAATCAGTGATGGCTAGGCAGGGCATGAGTCCTTGTTTTATATCTGATGGGCTTCATTAGCTGAAGTTGCTCTTCTGTGTGCTGTGGCCCTCAGCTGCAGCAGGGAGAGCTCACATCCTCGGTGACAACTTCGCCTGACCTCCTGGATCTCATCTGTGGCACGTTAGGAAGCTCTGAAATGGTGATTTATTTTTCTCTGTTTCCATTATAAATCACTTTGTTTTGAGACTTTTTAATGTCAGCCCTATAATAGTTGTTCTGGGCTCAACTTGGAGCGGGATCAAAGCTGAGAACACTTTTCCAAAGCAGAATCTGAATTGATCACTTTCAAATACTACATCAAGAAAATGATTGCTTCTGAAAAGCTGTCTTCATGTAACTCCTGACTTCAGTTTGTGGCCTTACAGTTTGGCATGCAGCTTTTATTTCTCTGCAAATTGAAGTGGCTTGCCGTTCCTCAGAGGCAGGGAACGTTTCTAGATGGATTTATGATGCATTTAGAAGTTCATTTTGATGAAGGTTGCCTTACATAGGCATGATCTAAGTGGCTCTACAAGGTGTAAGGTTGTGGCAAATCTGGCTCTGGCTCTTCGTAGAGAATGATTTAGTTTATTTCTCCTCTGCCTGGTCCAACTTTTGGTCTGTTCAGCTGTGGTGGTGTGGCCTCTGTTTAGCAGTTCATCCATAACATTACTGGAGAGCACCACTGAGCAGAATCTCTCCGTGTATTTGGGGTACTGCATCCACTCCTGCTCATCAAAACCAGTTTAGAATCGAAGTCAGATGTTCAAGTTCTGCTGATCCCCAACTTTAAAGCTGTCCTTTGGAAATGTTGCTGATCTTTGTCTTCTCCTAGCGTGCCTGCTCCAGCCTCCTGTAGATGCAGGCTTGCAGAGAGGAGGTGTTTGTGGCCATGAGCTGTGGCATGGTCCTTGCACTGGCTCCAGCAAAGGGCCGGGAGCTGGGCGAGGTCTCCTTCGGGCAGGGTTTGGCGATGGGTGGCCGCGGTTGCTGGCGCGCCCTTCCAATCCGGTTCCACTCAGTCTCTGTCTGTGAGGTTCCAGTTTCCCCACCCTGGCTGGGAGGGTCAGTTCCCAAGCCCATGCTGAACTCATGCCGTTGTCATGCTCTCCTTTGGGGTGGTTTGTGCCGTTTTCCAGCGTTGTTTTTGGAGCCCGTCGTCGCGCTGCAGCACGCAGGCTGGAGGGAGGAGCAGAGAGCGGCTGCGAGGTCATTTGGGTGGAGGCAGAGTCTTGCTGCAGGGAGGTTGGAGTAAATGATCTCTAAGGTCCCTTCCAACCTCAGCCATTCTCTGTTCAGTGCCACACTTGGACATCTCAGTGCCTTTGCTTTATCCTGAGCCTGATACAAGAGATTTCTGTTTAACTCTGGGAATGCTGCTGCTGGTTGCCTTTTGGAGGCAAGACCAATGCTTGGCCTTGTCTTTCCCCCCCCCCGCCCCGTTCTCCTTTTATGAGGACATAACTAGGTGGATAGATGGTGGTAGAGTGGTGGATGTGGTTTACCTTGATTTCAGGAAGGCATTTGACACTGTCTGAAACTCTTGCCCCTTTTCCTATTGCTACAAACCCTTCTACACACTCCCTCCCCAGCTTTCTTGTAGGCCTGTTTCAGGTACTGCAAGGCTGCTCTGAGATCTCCCTGGAGCTGAACAGCCCCAACTCTCCCAGCCTGTCCTTGTAGGGGAGGTGCTCCAACCTTCTGATCATCTCTGTGGCCTCCTCTCGACCCACTTCAGCAAGTCCCTGTCCATCTTGTGTTGAGGACTCCAGAGCTGGTCCTCCAGGTGTGGTCCTGACCTGCTGCTCTCATGCCGTGCTCAGCTCTCCATAGCTTGCACCGGCAGCTGAGGCAGAGGTGTGCGTGCACCTCTGGGTGCTTCTTCACTGGTGGTTACTGGCACACAGCTTCTTCAGCAGTGTGGTGGCTCTGCTCAAACCTGTAGCTGACGAGCAGCTGGTGTGGCCAGTGGTGAATCTGCCTGTGCATGCTGGGGTGAACGTGCACGAGCACCCCAGCGCTGCCTGGTCTCTTCTGCCTCCCCCTCTGGTGTTCCCCAGAGAGACCTGACAAGCTGCAGGCTCTGCTTTGCTACAGGGAATGTCCTGCCAACGAACTGCACAGGCCCTGTGCTGCTGGGGCCAGGGGAGCAGGACCTCTCCTCTCTTCCCCAGCTGCCTGGCCTCTTTCAGAAAGCAAAGAACATTTCCACCTCAGTAAGAAATTAATTTCCTAATAACCATGGAGTAGCCTTTCCAGCCTTATGTAAAGATGTCAGAGAAGACAAAGCCTGTTTCTTAATTAAATATAGATTTGTCTTTTGGTTTGTTTTATTCTACTAGAAAAGCAAACCAAAACAGGCTTGCTCCAAGAGCTGTGATGTACCACCCTCCTTTCCCTCTTTGTAATTGTATTTTTATATGCTTGGCAGAATTAATGATGAAGATCTTTCCAGCTGAGACTTTGCCAGAATCCCTTTCTGAAGCTCCTACTAATTTGGATTAAAACTGGATGGATGAAAGCCTCAGACAGCAGATCCTGGCAGTCGGCTCGCTGAGGCCCCCACAGCCTTTACTTCTCCAACTGTTCTTATCTTCTGAGGCAATAAAAAAACAACCAAATAGGAAAAAGAAAGAGGAGGGGGGGGAAGGCAAAGATAATTTTGTAATCACACAGTTGTCAGCACTCTGCCTGCCTGTGCCTTTCCAGGGCTTGGGGGCAGTGGGTGCCTGAGTGCAGGGCGTGGAGCACCCAGCCAGTGGCTCCCACCAGCTGAGGAGCCTACTGGGGCTTCCCTTTGTGGGATGGAGCGCTGGCTGTTGCAGGGTGAGGATTTGAGGGCAGGGTGGGGAGTTTCTAAGTGCTGTCTCATACCAAGGACGTGTAAACAGCCAACATGGATGTCAGGGAGAGTTGGCAGGCCGGGCTGGATCTGTTCAAGGATGGCAGAGGTGGCTCTGCGAGCCTGTTGTGCAGGGAGGGCAGCCCCCGAGCTTCCTGAGTGCTAGCTGCTGGTGCTCACCTCGCTTGCTTGATCCTAGCAGCGCTGGCGCTGTGTTTGCTTACAGCCCAGGCTTCCTGGAGCCAGCAGCTGCAGCTCTCCTGCTGCCACAAACAATTACATTAATTTCTCTAAATTGGACAGATCGATTCCTGGCAAGGGCCCTGTGTTCCTTCCCCTCCTCCCTCTCACCAGGAGAGTCTTCTGGAAGCTTGTGAGCTTACTAAGACCTTGCTCTCTTCACAGCCACGCTGGGACAAAAAGGCAGTGCTCCCAGCACAGGCTGTGCCATGGCACCCTGGCACCTCTTTCCATGGCCTTGCCAGATAGAATCACAGAATCATAGAATCACCAAGGTTGGAAAAGACCTCAAAGGTCATTAAGTCCAACCTGTCACCCAAGACCTCATGACTACTAGACCGTGGCACCAAGTGCTTCATCCAGTCTCCTCCTAAACACCTCCAGGGATGGTGACTCCACCACCCCCCCTGGGCAGCACATTCCAATGGCCAATCTATCCTTCTGGGAAGAGCTTCTTCCTAACATCCAGCCTAAACCTCCCCAGGAGCAGCTTGAGACTGTGTCCTCTTGTTCTGGTGCTGCCTGCCTGGGAGAAGAGACCAACCCCCACCTGGCTACAACCTCCCTTCAGGTAGTTGGAGAGAGCAATAAGGTCTCCCCTGAGCCTCCTGGTGCCCTCTCCAGCAGTACAGCCTCTCCAGGTGTGAGGCTGCAGCTCAGAGGGCATCCCAAAGCTACTTGTGAGCATATTGGCTTAGATGCCAGCACTTACCAAAACCATGGCAGGAGCTCCTTGCTGCAGAAGCTCTGAGTGCTTTGCTGACCTACCTGGAGGTGGTGGGCTGGGTGTCCAGCAGCTGTGAGCTTGCCACAACTTGCCTCCCAGCTTCTTTGAAGGAATGGGGGAAATGCCCAAGTGGCTGAGCTCTTTCCTTCTCAAGAAGTAGAGGTAGGGATGAATGTAGTCTCAAAGAAGGGGGCTTTTTAGGGTGTCAGGTAGGGATAGGACTGGGGGGAATGGAGCAAAACTAGAAATGGGGAGATTCAGATTGGATGTTAGGAAGAAGTTGTTCCTCATGAGGGTGGTGAGAGACTGGCACAGGTTGCCCAGGGAGGTGGTGGCAGCCTCATGCCTGGAGGTGTTTGCAGCCAGGCTGGCTGTGGCTGTGAGCAACCTGCTGCAGTGTGAGGTGTCCCTGCCCATGGCAGGGGGGTTGGAGCTGGCTGATCCTTGAGGTCCCTTCCAACCCTAACAATTCTATGGTGCTATGTTTCTAATTAGTGTGATCTTCAAGTCAAACCTCAAAGGCTGTAACTGCCCAGCTGGTTTCATCCACTCTGGTTTGTCACTTGTGAGGAAGGTTCTCTGTATTTGGTACCATGCTACAGCAAACAGGCCTAGGAAACTGAGAGCATCGATCCCTGAGCGCAGCAGTTATCTTCAAAGCCTGTCTAAAAGACTTCTTCCACCAAACATCCAACTGTGTTTCCAAAGCAAAACTGAACACTTGTGATTTATCTGGGCAGCATTGCTAGCCCTTGAGCAGCAGTGGTGCTGGGACTAAAATAGACTCCCAGAGTTTCATTAAAAAGTGGTTAAGTAATTGGTGCTTATCGCTCCACGTCGGCGTGCCTGCCTGATTTAACTCGGTGCTGTGCTGAGATACTCAGGGATCAGGGAAGAAGGCTTTATCTTATTCATGGCAGGCCTTCACAGGAGTCATATGAGAACAGAGCTGTCATTTACATCTTACTGCTCCTCCATGTCACCTTCAGGCATGTTTTGCCAGATCTGAAATCTAGAGCAGTGTTGACACTATCCTCTCGCTCTGGAGAGAATGGAGCATTCAGGTCCTCCTCCATCACTCAGCAGAGCGGTGACAAGGTGAAGAGAAAACCATCACAACATTTCAGAGAGTCTGTCTTAGCCTTCTTCACAGGATGCAACACATCAGCACAAAGAGAGAGGACAGGGTGGTGAGGTGACCTCCAGCACATGCCTGGAAGATTATTTTCAAAGTTTGCTGTTTGTTCTTCTAGAAATGAATTCCCACTCTCTGATGATGGATATTTTCAGTCTTAAAGGTAAGCAGCTGGACTATCAGATTACTGGCTACCAGATATGGACAACTGATCATGTTGGCTGCCCCATCAGCCCGTGATTTTTGTGTCTCTGCTTGACTCCACCTTTCTAACCTTCACTGCCACAGATGGATCCTGGACAGCTCTTCCTAGATGAAAGCAGAATAATAGATGCCAGAGATGGAAAAACACCTAATGGTCCCTTCCCTTTAGAGCTGCCAAGCAGACTTTATTAAAAAGTGCAGGCCAATAACCTCCATGGCAATCTTTCCCATGAAGTATTACATCCTCTTTAGAGTCTGGGCAGAGAGCTGGGAGCCTAACCACTTCTTGGCTTAGGGTTTTGCCAGGCGCTAAGCTTGGTACCCAAAGCCTTTCTTTTGGTACCAGCTGCTTTTGCTTTGTAGCTCTGGAGCATCTGGAAAGTTGGTTGGGCTGTCTTTGAAGTCTCCAACTACTCTGTTGTGCTAGTAACTAAGTTCTGCAAAAGAGGGTAAAGAGTGTCTGTTGAATCAAAGAACTGTTTGAGTTGGAAAAGACCTCTAGGATCATCGAGTCCAACCATCAACCTAATACCACCATGGCCATTAAGTAGCCAATCCCACAGGTTGCTTTATTTACAGCTCAAAGCACAAGTGCAGGAACTTCCAGCAGACCCTGCCCTTGCTGTAGGATGCCTTTCATAGAATCAATAAGGTTGGAAAAGACCTCAGAGACCATCAAGTCCAACCTGTCACCACACACCTCATGACTAACTAAACCATGGCTCCAAGTCCTACATCCAATCCCTTTTTGAACACCTCCAGGGACAGGGACTCCACCACCTCCCTGGCAGCCCATTCCAATGGCCCACAACTCTTTCTTTGGGGCTGAATGGACTTCACTTATGACTTGCTGTCAAAACCAGAGCTGCTCTGAGGGGATCAAAAGAGTGCCTTGCTCCAAAATGCTCCCTGTCACAGAACTGCAGAGCTGCTTAGGAGATTGTTCAGAACTGATCTCCATCTGTGATTTAATAAAGCAGGGCTTCCAGCAGTGGCTGTGGGGGTGTGTGGGGGAATGCTTTTGTAAATCTGGACCCTGTAGAAGTTACTCCACTGCCTCATTTAGGCTGTTGAACGTGGAATGGACCAAAAGCCCTGCAGACACCAGTGGTTTAATTGGCATTCAATTGCTTGTACCTTTCCCCCCCCCCCCTTTTCAGGCTTTTAAAGGCAAAAGAAGAAAAAAATATCAAAGAATGAACTTTAAAACCAGATGTCTATCTCCAGAGACTCCAACTGTCCAGTTTCCAGTGACATGCTTTCATTCTCCTCCCACTGAGTAATTTTACATTGGCACAAGGCCTTGGAATAAGAAAGGGCAACTCCCAACCGATGGTTCTGAGCTGGAAGTGATGGGATCTCACAACAGCCATAATCTCATTAATTGTAATTGTAGATGCACATTTTCAAGTCCTGAATGCTCCAATTAATGCCTTGGAGGGGCTCCAGAGGCAGGGTTCAGTCTGTGCAGAGTTTTGCACATTGCTTAGGTGCTTAGCCAGCTTGAGGAATTATAGGTGAGGAATTACCGACGAGCAAGCTTTTCCACTCCTTTCCCTGTTCCTCCCCCTCTCCCTTCCCCTCATCAGTACTCAGATTTCAGTTAGTTCAGGTGCTCCCTGTTACATAAATATGTGCCTGGGGAAAGAAGGAAAAAAGAATAAACAACAAAACCCAGCTTAAAAAAAAAACAACCAAGCCTGGGTTTGTGTCTTGGAGGTCCCCAGTCTGTTTCAGATGGTCCTTGTGTGAAAAGAGGTCCTGCTGAGGCTGGCTTTGAGGTGATGCTCCAGCAGCCAGGGAGGAGTCCCCTCATAGCACCTGCCTAGGCTGGCAGTTGGAGGGGAAAGGGATCTGTTCCCAGGTGTCACAGGCCAAGGGAGACACAGAGTCACAGGGGCTGGAAGGGAGCTTGAAAGATCATCCAGTCCAACCCCCCTGCCAGAGCAGGTTCACCTACACCAGATTACACAGGAACACTGCAGGTGGGAGAGAAAGCAATCTCTTGGGCTGGGCACTGATGAGCTGAGTTCTCCTGGTGCCAGCAGTTCTTCTGGGAACATACTGTGATAGCACAAGGGGCAGTGGATGCAAACCACAGCACAGAAGGTTCCACCTCAACAGGAGGAGGAACTTCTTCACTGTGAGGGTCACAGAGCACTTGAACAGGCTGCCCAGAGAGGTTGTGGAGTCTCCTTCTCTGCAGACTTTCAAGATCCATCTGGATGTGTTCCTGTGTGACCTGTGCTGGATTCTGTGGTCCTGCTCTGGCAGTGGGGTTGGGCTCGACCTGCAGAGGTCCCTTCCAACCCCTCACATCCTGTGAGCCTGCTCCTGCAACGTGGATTAAACAGCCCTGGTTCCTGGCAAAGGAGGGGCTTCGAACTGGGTGACCTACACACTGGGTAAGCAGATAGAGCTGGAACTGCCTAAATTCCTTTCCTTAGGGGTCTGCCTTACCTGACTATAGGATGTAAGCAACGAGCCAGCCAGTCTCTGAATACCAAGTCTCTGTGCAGCAGATGAGTGAAGACCTTCAAGCCAGGGTGCTCTGCTCCCACTCCAGGCTTTCTATAGTCTAGTACCAAGAAATCCTGGATACAAACACTGGTTCAGTCCAGGGGGTTGGACTTGAGGATCTCTGGAGGTCCCTTCCAGCCCCTAACATCCTGTGATCCTGTGGTCTTTCAGTCAGGTAAAGAGCTGAGACCTCTGTGCAGCAGAGCAGTGAGGTGGGGTAGGGATTGAAACCCCAAGGCAATAACCTCCATTTCTATGAGTTGGAAGAGAATTCAAAATCCCAAGGCCCCATCTTGTTCTGGTTTCTTTGTGGGTTCACCTTCCTCTTTCCTGCTCATTACTTATGACAGGATGAAGCTTACTGAGACCTTTCATTTTCCTGACTCCTGTCCCAGAAGCAGAAACTCAGGATGGGGTAGGATCTGTGCCAGCCTCCCTTTCTTGTCTAGTCTTCATCGCTTCTCATCCAAGTAGTAACTACACTGACCCACATGCAACAGCCTCACAGATTGGAGAAACAGATTCCAAGTCTGCTTGCTACTGAAAAGATCACTTCATTTATTATGGAAACCACCACCTTGCCTGTTGTCATTGGTCTGAAGCAGGGCTAATTGCTTGGGCAGACCCAGCAGGCTAGTGGGATGGTTGGCTCGAGAGGGTGAGTTGCTTGCGAGTGAGGTAGCTGATTTTTTTTTGATGATAAAATGTGCCCAAATATTATTACAGTTGTGTGTTTGCCTGAAAAGTGAGGGGAAAGGTGGGGGGCTGGGTTTGGGTGTGGGGGTTTTTTCCTCCCTTTTTCTATTAGTTGGCTGAATCCTTGGTTTTCTTGGCCCAGGAAATTGTTCTGTGTCGATCCAATTAGCAAAGAAATTCTTCAGTGGAGGCCAGTAGCTGTTTGTTAGAGCTGTTGGGGTAATGCTGAGGCTGTGGGGACCTTTTTGTTAAGAGATGGGGGACAGAAATTGCTTTTATTAAAGGGTCCATGTGCTGGGTTCTGCACAGTGGCCCCAACAACCCCAGGCAGTGCTACAAGCTGGGGTCAGAGTGGCTGGAGAGCAGCCAGGCAGAAAGGCACCTGGGGGTAGTGGTTAACAGCAGCTGAACATGAGCCAGCAGTGTGCCCAGGTGGCCAAAAAGGCCAATGGCATCCTGGCCTGCATCAGGAAAAGTGTGGCCAGCAGGAGCAGGGAAGTCGTTGTGCCCTGTGCTCAGCGCTGGTTAGGCCACACCTTGAGTCCTGTGTCCAGCTCTGGGCTCCTTACTGCAAGAGCGATGTTGAGATGCTGGAAGGTGTCCAGAGAAGGGCAACAAAGCTGGGGAGGGGTCTGGAGCACAGCCCTGTGAGGAGAGAGAGGCTGAAGGAGCTGGGGTTGCTTAGCCTGGAGAAGAGGAGGCTCAGGGGAGACCTTCTTGCTCTCTCCAACTCCCTGAAGGGAGGTTGCAGCCAGGTGGGGGTTGGTCTCTTCTCCCTGGCACCCAGCACCAGAACAAGAGGACACAGTCTCAAGCTGTGCCAGGGGAGATTTAGGCTGGATGTTAGGAAGAAGTTCTTCCTGGAAGGAGAGATTGGCCATTGGAATGTGCTGCCCAGGGAGGTGGTGGAGTCACCATCCCTGGAGGTGTTTAGGAAGAGACTGGATGGGGTGCTTGGTGCCATGGTTTAGTTGATTAGATGGTGTTGGGTGATAGGTTGGACTTGATGATCTCTGAGGTCTCTTCCAACCTGGTTTGGTCTATTCTATTTTCTCTTCTCTTCTCTTCTCTTCTCTTCTCTTCTCTTCCTCTTCTCTTCTCTTCTCTTCTCTTCTCTTCTCTTCTCTTCTCTTCTCTTCTCTTTTCTCTTCTCTTCTCTCTCTCTCTCTCTTCTCTTCTCTTCTCTTCTCTTCTCTTCTCTTCTCTTCTCTTCTCTTCTCTTCCTCTTCTCTTCCTCTTCTCTTCTATTCCATTCCTATTCTATTCCTATTCTATTCTACTTTGACTCTTCCAGCTATCTAATGGAGCCTAGGTGTCTGTCTCTAATGCATCATCAACCTAGAAGCAAAACTGGAGCTTTGAATGTGCATTTCTACTATGTCCTGAACATGAGGAGATCAAAATCCTGCACAGGAGGTTTGCTGCTGGCTAAGTGGGGTTAGAGAGGAGGCACTGCAGTAACCTACTATTTGGAGTCTGGCACTCAGAGCATATTCATCATTTCTTCATCTGTCCCTGGGTCTGGTTATAATTTGCATCTTGAGCAATTGTGTCGTGTTCTGCATTTGTTGTTTTCATCTTACACATTTCCCATTCTTCTGCAGCCAGTGGTAGATGGCAGAGTTCAAACACAGAAGGTCAATTAGCTCATCCAGTGGCCATCTGTGCCAGCACAGGATTGTTGCTTTCATGGTCCATTTGCTATTGTTTTGCCCAGGCCAATTGCTAACTAGGTCCTGTTTATTCCACAGAGTTTTGCCACCAATAATACCCCACAGAGCCTTAATTACAACGAGGGGGCAGGCTGGGGTATTGTTGAGAGGGAGAAGATGGTCTTGTATGGTCAGAAAAATGATCTGGTGTGTGACTTCTTCCTCAGGTCAGATTCAGCAGGCTTATCTGCAGCACTTTTCATTAGCTGCTCACAGCAAACATCACCCTCAGCAGCACTGCTGGAGCCCTGAGCCCAGGCCTTGGCTCAGTCTTTTCAGCCTGGAATATCCTCTCAGCAGACAACAAGGTGGCTGCTGGAGTAGATGATATCCAAGGTCCCTTCCAGCCAAAGCCACTCTGAGATGGACATTATTGTGAGCCCTGTAGATAGCTGTGGGGTGGTTGTGTTATGATCTGAATCACACAGAATCATAGACTCAACCAGGTTGGTAAGACCTCAGAGATCATCAAGTCCAACCTATTACCTAATCCCCAACACCTCATGGCTACTAAACCATGGCTTCAAGTGCCACATCCAATCCCCTCTTGAACACCTCCAGGGATGGGGACTCCACCACCTCCCCAGGCAGCACATTCCAGTGGCCAATTACTCTTTCTGAAAAGAACTTTCTTCTCACCTCCAGCCTAAACTTCCCCTGGCACAGCTTGAGACTGTGTCCTCTTGTTCTGTCACAGGTTGCCTGGGAGAAGAGACCAACCCCCACCTGGCTACAACCTCCCTTCAGGTACTTATAGAGAGCAATGAGGTCTCCCCTGAGCCTCCTCTTCTCCAGGCTAAGCAACCCCAGCTCCCTCAGCCTCTCCTCACAGGGCTGTGCTCCAGACCCCTCCCCAGCTTTGTTGCCCTTCTCTGGACACATTCCAGCATCTCAACATCTTTCCTAAACCAAGAGGCCCAGAACTGGACACAGGACTCAAGGTGTGGCCTAACCAGTGCTGAGCACAGGGCACAATGACTTCCCTGCTCCTGCTGGCCACACTGTTCCTGATACAGGCCAGGATGCCATTGGCCTTCTTGGCCACCTGGGCACATTGCTGTCAACCAGTTCCCCCAGGTCCCTTTCTGCCTGGCTGCTCTCCAGCCACTCTGACCCCAGCCTGTAGCTCTGCATGGGGTTGTTGTGGCCAGTGTGCAGAACCCAGCACTTGGATTGTTGAATGCCATCATCTGCCCATCTGTCCAGCCTGTCCAAGTCCCTCTGCAGAGCCCTTCTGCCCCTTTAACAGATCCACACCTGCCCCCAGCTTGGTGTCATCTGCAAACTTACTAATGCTGGACTCTATCTCCTCATCCAGATCAGGTGAGTAGATTTCTTACAGCACCTATGTCCTATTTCCTAGGCACAGCTGGAAGGCCATGCTGACCACCTACATCTCTCTTGTCCTGCTTACCACAGCTTCAGTCTTGGTGTGGCCAGTCCTTCCAGAGCCCCAGGTACCCCCAGGTTGTTGCAGAGCAGCTTCTCAGGCCATGGCTTCCCCCATGCCAGCTGTGGGTTGGCCTTTGCAGGTACCCCCAGACCTGCTGTTTGCTTTTGCAGTCAGTCACAAAGAAGGCTTCTCAGGATGTGTTGGGCAGATGTTACCCAGGCAGAAGGCTGACCTGGAAAGTGGAGTGTTTTTGCAAGCTGCCACTCTCCAGCTTGCCTTGGAGAGAAAATTTGCATGCCATGGTCTGCCATCCTCTGCTGTCATTCAGCTTGCTGCTGGGCCTGTGTTCCAAGGTGGTCCTTGCTCAGTTCCTCCTGTTGAATCCACTTCCCTTTGCATAGTCAGTGGGGCAGGAGGTGAACCTGATGTGATGTGGGTGCTTGCATGTGATGTGCAGCAATCAGGACCAAATCCTGGCCCCAGATCAAGCAGAAGGGAGATTTGGAGCAGGCTTCTTGTCTTTGCAGAGTGTGATCTCGCCGTGGAGATGCTGAACACAGCGTGGGGAGAGGGGAAAAGCCTCTGTGACAAAGAACTAACTGGGCTTGACTAGCTCCCTTTCAGGAGGAGATTCAAGACTGGGCAGAGAGGAGATTTTGGCTGTGCCTGACTGTGGTCCTGCTCTGTTCTGTGGTTTCTCCAGGCCAGTGTAAATAACCTCACGCTCAGCGTGCTGGTTTCTAGGAATACTGTTGCAAGGCACCTAACTCTCCCTGGGAAGTGGATCTCGACTGCCTAATTCCTGACTGAGGGGTCTGCTAGGCAACAGGAAATCTGCAAATTAAAGCATTGCAACATCTAAGTCCCTTGGCCGTACCCCAGCTTTGCTGGAGGACCCGTTTTCAGCCGTTTGCCTGTGAAAAACACACTCAGATGTGTATCCTTTCTCTTGCATCATTTAAATGGTTCCTGATGTTTCCCACCCGCTGCTGTTTTTATTGCCCACATGCAGTCACTTTGCTGCTCGTTTCGTTCATTGTGATGCAGCCAGTAGCACTCTTGTGTCCTGATTCCCCACCCCACCTCCACCCCCCACCCTCAAACGTGTGGTTTAAGGTCCTGCATTAGCGAAAGTCGGTTGAAGGTAAGTGGGCTTAGCCCTCCAGCTTCTGCTCTTTTGTGGTAGAATGGATGGAATAGAAATGGAATGGAATGGAATGGAATGGAATAATGGAATAGAATAGAATAGAATAGAATAGAATAGAATAGAATAGAATAGAATAGACCAGGTGGGAAGAGACCTAGGAGATCATGGAGTTGAGCCCATCATCCAACACCATCTAATCAACTAAATCATGGCACCAAGCACCCCATCCAGTCTCCTCATAAACACCTCCAATGATGGTGACTCCACCACCTCCCTGGGCAGCACATTCCAATGGCCAATCTCTCTCTTTATGAAGTATTTCTTCCTAACCTCCAGCCTAAACCTCCCCTGGTGCAGCTTGAGACTGTGTCCTCTTGTTCTGGTGCTGGGTGCCTGGGAGAAGAGACCAACCCCCACCTGGCTACAACCTCCCTTCAGGGAGTTGCAGAGAGCAAGAAGGTCTCTTCTGAGCCTTCTCTTCTCCAGGCTAAGCAACCCCAGCTCCCTCAGCCTCTCCTCACAGGGCTGTGCTCCAGACCCCTCCCCAGCTTTGTTGCCCTTCTCTGGACACCTTCCAGCAACTCAACATCTTTCCTAAACTGAGGAGCCCAGAATTGGACACAGGACTCAAGCTATGGCCTAACCAGTGTGGTGTACAGGGGGAGAATGACCTCCCTGAGGAGCTGGACCAGCTCTTCTGCTGCACAGAGACTTGGTATTCAGAGACTGGCTGGCTTGTTGTTTACATCCTATAGTCAGGTAAGGCAGATCCCAAAGGAAAGGAATTTAGGCAGTTCCAGCTCTATCTCTTTACCCAGTATGTGAGGCACCCAGTTTGAAGACTCTTTTTTGCCAGGAACCAGGGCTGTTTAATCCACATTCTAGGAGCAGGCTCACAGGATGTGAGGGTTTGGAAGGGACCTCTGCAGGTCTTTGAGTCCAACCCCCCTGCCAGAGCAGGACCACAGTGCAGGTCACACAGGAACACATCCAGATGGGGCTTGAAAGTCTGCAGAGAAGGTGACTCCACAACCTCTCTGGGCAGCCTGCTCCAGGGCTCTGTGCCCCTCACATTGAGGAAGTTCCTCCTCCTGTTGAGGTGGAACCTCCTGTGCTGTAGTTTACAACCATTGCTCCTTGTCCTATCTCAGGGTGCAACTGAGCAGAGCCTGGCCCCACCTTCTTGACCCCCAGCCCTCAGATATTTATAAACATTATTAGATCCCCTCTCAGTCTTCTCCTCTCCAGACTAACCAGCCCCAGGGCTCTCAGCCTCTCCTCACAAGGCAGTGCTCCAGTCCATCATTCTGGTAGCCTTCTGTTGGACTCTCTCCAGCAGATCCCTGTCCCTCCTGAGCTGGGGAGCCCAGAACTGGATGCAATATTCCAGGTGAAGTTTCACCAGGGCAGAGTAGAGGGGAGGAGAACCTCCCTTGTTCTGCTGGACACACTGCTCTTAGTGCACCCCAGAGCAAGGCTTAGAAGGATTTGTGGCTGGAGACTTCAGTCTCCCCACTGAAGCTGTCACCTTTGGGGTCAAGGATTGAATTATCCCATTCAGAAGGAGAGCTGAAGAGGCAAGGCTGTGGTGCCAGGCTGTGAGACCTTTCCAGAGACCATGGAAATCTGGATTCCACCCTCCCACTGCACCAAATCTTTCAGACAGGAGCAGGAATTCACTTCTCACCCTCTCAGGGAGCTGTCAGAGATCCTTCATCAGTTCTCATCAAGCTGAAGGGTTTGCATGAGGGGGAAAAGCCCTGCAGGATGGAGGAAGACCCTGTTCTGCAGAGGTAGGATGTTAGAAGGGGAGGAGAAGTTGAGCCCAGAGGCTCCAACTTTGTGCAAGAGGAAGGTGAACCCTACCTGCCTGTGCTAAAATGTGTGCAAGCAACGCAGTGCTCAGTGCTGCAGCGTCTCAGTTGTGCCTGTGAAGCTGAGCCACTGGGAGACAGATACAGACAGCATTTGGAAGGACTCATCCTGAGTCCCAGGAATAAAAACTTCTTCACTCAAGCACTCAAGGTAAGATTTACTGAGCACTGCCACTATTAATAGTATCAACCTAGGTAACCACTTCCTTACTTCTGCCTGACAGCTCCCTGGCCCAAGCCGAGCCCTGGACTGGCATCAAGGATGTTGTGCATGACACAGTAACAGCATTGCCTCAGATGATTCCTGACTGCAGCTCTCCTTCTGCTCCTTCCCACTTTCTTTTCCTTCTTCCCCATCTTCTCTGGCAGCATTGCCTCAGATGATTCCTGACTG
>JAAWVA010000033.1:2944799-3000203 GCA_015227895.2 Colaptes auratus
GCAGCTCGTTAAGCACCATTAACAATTAACAGAGGCCGGAGGAGTCGCGTTCGTTTTTCCGTGGGAAGGAGGTCAAGGCCGGCTAGGGAGCAGGTGGGGTGAGACACAGATCCCCAGGACAGGGGCAGAGATGGGGCTCTCCAGCAAAGGGGGGAAGCAAAAGGAGGGCTTTTTTTCATTGCCAGTTTATGTTTTGTTCGATTTTCACCATCTAGAGCTGATAGCTGTGATCCCCTACCCACTGCTTTCCCTGTTACGCTGAGGTGAAGGGTTCAGTTCATCCAGATTTTGGTAAGCCTCTTGCTAGCACCAGGCCAGCTCAGCCCTGACCTGATGCTCTGTATTTGCTGGGCTGAGTTTTGGACAGGTTTTTTGGCGTTTCCTTTTGTTTTGCTGTCGTTTGTTTGGTTTTCTAGATGGCTAAGATAGTGCTTGTGACCTGTGAACACTGCATGGGCCACCTCCATAAGCTCATCCTGTAGCTTCTCCACTTCTCTCTTCCTCTGGTGCAACCAAACTGAGGTTTGGCAGCAAAGCCTTGGTGCTGCTGGTTGACAAGAAAACAACTTCAACGTAAGCTGGCAGCTAAGTGTGAAGTTTGCTAGAAGAGGAAGCAAAGGGGTCAGACGTGGATCTGGGTTGTGCACCTCAGCAGCTGAGACCGAGCAATAAGGGCATTGCTGAGCTGCTGAGGGAGCCCCTGAGGCTGAGTGCTTACAAAATCTTGGGATTGCTGAGAGAGCCAGGGGAAGGAGTCAGCTTTTGGTTTCCCATTCATTCTCACTTTAGATTTCTTAGCTGTGTAACTTCCACTTTAGAAACCCCTTAAGAGGGGTTATTGCTATTATTGTTTAAGCTTAATCTCTTTGAGACTGGCTTTCCCTTACTTTACCTGCCGAGCACTGCTGCTTGTTCTTTGAAGGTGAACACCTCCGTTTTCCAGTGATGCTATTTTCTACGGAAGAACTGAGCTTGCAGCCCTGGTTCTGCCTGCTTTTGCCTGGAGGATCTGTGCACAATCACTGACAGTCTGGTTGTGCTGCTCAGCGTAGTTTGGAAGTGGTGTGTGTGTGTGTTAACAAGTAAGACTTGGAGAGTAGCTGATCCTGACATAACAGCAAAGTGCTTTTCAGATGATGTGTCTGTAAACTTCCCTTACATTCCCGTGCTGCCGCTGAGGAGAATCAAGCCATTTGTTGGAGAGTCAGGACTGAATTACATAACTATTTGAGGAAGAACACTTATCCTTTTTAGCCTTTGGGGGAATTTTAAGCACACAAAACCTCATTCCACAGGTTGAAATTGCTCCAGGGAGCTAGAATTAACCACCCTCCTCTCACAGCAGCTATAACAGGATCATATGACAATCATTAGTTTCAATTTAAAAGTGAGAGGCTGTGACTGAAAAGCCATTATTTAACGTGTCACAGCATCACTAAGGTTGGAAGAGACCTCGAAGATGGAGTCCAACCTGTCACCACAGACCTCATGACTAGACCATGGCACCAAGTGCCGCCTCCAATCCCCTCTTGAGCACCTTGAACACAGTGTGCTGCTGCATAGCTTTCTCCATTGTCTTTCACAGCCATTTTGTGGTCATCTTCTGCTCTTCTACACCCTAAAGAAGCAGAAATGTTTGTTGACTGTGACTTGCATGCTCTGATGGATCATTCAGAGGGGGCTCTTGTCACTGCTCACAAGGTTCATGTGCAACAGCATCAACGTATCTACTTGGGTAAATACCCTCACTTGAAGGGGAAAAAACCCAACAACCACCCCAAACAATGCTTTTAAAGTCTAGAAATACCCAATTTATGACCCAGTTATTAAATTGTTCAGAATGTGATTTCTGTCCACTCCCCTATAGAAAATCCTGCACTAATTCTCTGCTTTCTCTCTCTCTCTCTTACCTGCTTTTCTGTTAAGAAAAATACCAGCTCTACTAAATGTGCTCTGGGGAAGCTCTTCATTTGTGTAATTCAACAGGTTGAGGATGGGATCCAGCAAAGCCATAATTACAGGTGGATCCCTCTAGGTATAGAAGAGTCTGTCCCCAATTCATTACAATAATTACACACTGCCTAGAGAGCCCATCACCTAATTACAGGTAATTTGTGCCTGGAGCGGCTGGGCAGCTTTCAGCTCTCCAGTGCTGCCTGCCCCCGGGTTGTAGCTGGCAGAGCGGCTGTGCGGCAGAGCCTTTTAAGGCAGAACTATCCCTCCTGGTTTTGTCTTCTTGGCTAAACCGGCCCTTGCAGGCAGCACCGCGCTCGCTGGCTGCATTTCTGCTTCTCTTTTCAGTGCCTGCTGAGGAAGAGCCGCCTGCTCCCATCACGGCTCAGAATTTCAGCTCCAGGTAACGCTTTCCGTGCATAATAGCTCCTGCGGTCTGTGGGAAGCTTGTCGGCAGAGCGAGGCTGTGTCCACCTTTAATCCGTGTGCGGGCAGAAGCGCTGCCCACCCCTGCGCAGGGGTTGGTGGCAGCCTCTTGGGGAATGATTTGCTTTCTGGCCTGTCAGTAAGCCGGTGCTGGGCAGCTCAGGCGGGGCTGCTTGGGAAGGCTGCGGGGCTGCTGGTGCAAGGACCCAGTGCTTCACGAAGTGTCACTGCAGGAAGAGTAAGCGCTGTGCACGGGGGTGTTACACGGAGGCTGGGGGGTGTGTGGTGACTGGGACCGGTGGCACAGTAATGCTGGGGCTGGTAAGAGTGGGACTGGTGGCACACTGTCTAACCTTGTAAGCACAGCCACTGCTCTACGTTGCCAAGTGCCTTCTGAATTTTAGCTAGCCTTTTAGAAGGCTCTGAGGAGACCTTATTGTGGCCTTCCAGGCTCTTCCTTCCAGGGGGCCCACAAGAAAGCTGGGGAGGGACTTTTTAGGGTGTCAGATAGTGACAGGACTAAGGGGAATGGAAAGAAAATAGAAATGGGTAGGTTCAGATTAGATGTTAGGAAGAAGTTCTTCCCCATGAGGGACACTGGCACAGGTTGCCCAGGGAGGAGGTGGAAGCTTCATCCCTGGAGGTTTTTGCAGCCAGGCTGGCTGTGGCTGTGAGCAACCTGCTGTAGTGTGAGGTGTCCCTGGCCATGGCGGGGGGTTGGAACTGGCTGATCCTTAAGGTTCCTTCCAACCCTAACAATTCTATGTAGAATTACAGGGGGACTTAATCTTCATCTTTTTAATGCCTTTTTCAGCAGCCTTGCCTCTCACCCAAGCAAAACACTTTCCACAATTCTCAGGCTGATTTGTTGTTCTTCCTTCACGGCTGCCCCAGCGCACCGAGGCACTGCAGCTACCCGCCGCAGCGAGTCGTTTCCTGCTCGAGCGCCGTGAAAGGCTCTCAAGCCATGGAGGAAGATAAAGGGCAGGGCGCTAAAGCTACCAGCGCTGTGGGTGACCTGAGGAAAAGCTGGCAGAGCTGGGCAGAGGATCACATCGAGTACCAGAGGAAGAACCCTTTCAGCAGCAACGACAGGCCGGCAGCAAAACCTGGGCACGCTCACAGAGGAGATCCCACCTACGGGAGACCTCCGGAGGGGTCTCGGACAGAGCAGAGAGGGAAGGATGCTCACTCACACGTGGGCAAGGAGGTTGAAGAGCTGTGCTTGATCATTAGAAGGACTGGAGAGGTGGGAGAGGATGGCCACGTGAGCGTGACATTCGGGCAGCTGTTTGAAACCTACGTGACTATTTCCAATAAAGTGGTGGGAATCCTGTTAAGAGCCAGGAAACAGGGGCTGGTTCATTTTGAAGGTGAAATGCTTTGGCAAGGCAAAGATGATGATGTGGTCATCACTTTGCTACAATAAGGATTTGTCCTCTAAGGAATTCTGCTGAATGCTGCATTTTTTTTGGGGGGGAAACCCCCCCCAAACCTTATCTAGATGCCGTCTTGAACGAGGTTTTCGTTACAGGATTTCAACGCTTCTTACCTGGGACAGGAGCAGCAGAGAAAATGAGTGGGAAGGGTTAAAAGCTGTGTGTTTTTGTCAGGCTGGTAGAGATTTGGGCAGAAATCACAGATAATGAACTATTCCACCCTGCTGCCATTGGATTGTCCTTTAGCATCTACCACCAGGTATTCCACAGTGCTTCAGCTCACTCCACAGGCTTCCTGCTGCAGGTTACCGACGGCGTCAGTGACCAACTTGCTACTGTACAACACTGATCCTTGCAGCTTGTGAAACACTTGCTGAGGGGATGGGGTGGGGAAACTTTGATTTATACACCTTGGAAATGAAAACTTTGCTGGGAATTCATACACTTAAAAAAACACCACCAAAAGAAACCCCCCCACACACACAAAAGAGCCCTGGTAATACAGCAAAGGTTGGGATGATTTTTCACGTGGGGAAAGTGAATAAATGGAAGTGATTGTCATGAAGCAGATGGAAAACTCCCCAACTCTGTAGAAGTAGGGCAGCAAGGATCTTTGCTGGTCCTATGCTGGTTGTAGGTTGTGTATAGTTGGGAGAGGTGCACCAGTCCTGCTATTCAACAGTTTCTTCTCAGCATCAAATCGTCTCCAAACCTTCTGTCTCTTCGTGTTCTTTGGCCTGTCTCACACCATTTCTACCTGCTCTCCTAATGCTGTGTCATGCCCTAGAAGAGCACAGAGCTCTGCAGCCTTTTTTGGTGAATTCAGCTGTAACCCTTGATAGCAAGTGGGGTGCCACAATGTGAAGATGTAAAAGACAATAGAAACTGTTCAGTGGGGCACTGTGCAGTCATGGGGGGGAGCAAGCTTCTTTCTCTTCTTTCACCCAAATGTAGCAAGGTTGTTAACAAGAGGAGAGAGGAGCTCCTGTAGTGCTAACTACAGAAATGAAAGTCTGGTGGTGCAGGTGAGGCAGGGCTGTGCCTTCAGAGCACACCTCTGAGTTCCCCAAACCAGGAGTAAAAGTAATGAGCTCATTAAAATGGAGATCAACCAACAACCCTTTCCTTCAGGGTTCTTGCAGGGGAAGAATGACTAAGAAAACCCCAACAGAACAGAAGAACCCTTGCTGATGTACAACAGCTGGAGCAATGCTCTTAAAAGGTAACCAGGACCTGTATTGACCACAGTTCCCACCAAGAAAATAGAGTTTTCTTGCTCTACTTACAGAGCTTTTCACTAGGGCAAATAAAGACTTGACTGTGGTGTTAACTCCACTACTTGAGGGGGTCTTTAAAGTGAGAGCCTCTCTTGCCTCAGAAGGATATTGAGATTGATGAGGTTCATCATTTATATTAAAAGTGGTAAATGATTTTGTGCTGTATATAAAGCAGAACTGTTTAGGCAAAAAGCCTGGAAGACTGTTCTCTTGGTTTGACACTTCTGTCTAATGTGCATCACAATGAGCCTGGTGACTGAGCAAATAAAAACACAGATATGTTTTTTGGTTAGCCCTCTGCCTCCTTTTCTGAGTGAAGAGACAATGGAATTAGAAGAGAAGGGAAGAAATGAATGTACTGAAATAGGGATGTCCAGGGGACAGGGCAGGCAGAGGATGGGGGAGGAAACAAAGGGTAGGACATTGAGACTCTTGAAGTTGTCCAGAGAAGGGCAATGAGGCTGGGGAGAGGTCTGGAGCACAGCCCCATGAGGAGAGGCTGAGGGAGCTGGGGTTGCTTAGCCTGGAGAAGAGGAGGCTCAGGGGAGACCTTCTTGCTCTCTACAACTACCTGAAGGGAGGTTGTAACCAGGAGGGGCTGGTCTCTTCTTCCAGGCACCCAGCACCAGAGCGACAGGACACAAGCTGTGCCAGGGGAGGTTTAGGCTGGAGGTGAGGAGAAAGTTCTTCCCAGAGAGAGTTGTTAAGCCGTTGGAATGTGCTGCCCAGGGAGGTGGTGGAGTCCCCATCCCTGGAGGTGTTCAAGAGGGGATTGGACGTGGCACTTGGTGCCATGGTTTAGTCATGAGGTCTGTGGTGACAGGTTGGACTTGATGATCTTTGAGGTCTCTTCCAACCTCGGTGACTGTGAGACGACAGCAGGTTGGTTTTTAAGCAGCACTTTGTTGTTTCCACTTCTGTCAGATTTCAAAGACCAATTTCACTGCTTTGAAGGAAACTTCACAGTAAGCTTGAGGAGCTGTTACCCATCTAATCACAGTGGAAATGCTGTCAGTAGTCAAAACAAACCCCTTGTTTAATTGTTATTTAACAGCACTGTCTGTGCCTGTTTGTGACAGTTCAGGCTTTCAGAGGGCAGTTACAACTTCAGCACAGAAGTGTTACTCTGTGGGTTTGCATCAGGTTGGGAGTTTATGTAAAACCACTGAGCAAAAGAGGACAACTAAAGCTTTGTCATGCCCAAACATGTAGCCAAAAAGCAGCTTTTCTCAGGGCTAATACTGGATCAAAGCACAACAGTGGCTAAGCAACTCTCCTTTGCTTCTCCAGGCTCTTGCAGGGAAAGGGCTGCAGAGTTCACTCTTGAGAGTGTTTTAGTGATCTATGCTCACTGCAAAGCTCTACAGAGGATTCTGGAAGCCTTAAAATGCTGCTGTAATGCTGCTGTTGAAGAGGGTGGGCACAATGGAGTCTGCACACTGCTGCTGCCCAGGGCCAGAGAGCAATTCTGAAACATACTGGCTTTTCAGACAGCACTTCTTCACCTAATTAAAAAAATTATCTGCTGAGCCCAAGGATGCTTGTCAGTACAGGAGGAGAATGAGACCCTAATGAAGCACTGAGCATTCATCTCAGTCATGAATGGGGCTGTGGAATGCAGGGCTGTTTGGGCTGGTTTGAGGCCTCTGCTGGCGTCAGACAAGCTGCAGTTCCCTGTCTTGTTTGTGAGGAAGACTGTGGAAGCCAGGTGATACTCTCATTTTGCCTTTCCAGCCTTGCTGTCATTAGTGGGTCCATCCAAGTTGGCCTTTGTGGTTCTGTGTACACCTGACAAGGCACAAGGTCTGGCTGGGATGGAGGTAATGTTCTTCAGAGCAGCCCAGAAGGTGCTATGCTCTGGGTCTGTGCCTGGAGCAGCACTGGTAACACACCAGAGCTGTGGTGCTGGCTGAGCAGTGCTGGCACAGGGTCAAGGCCTTTTCATCCTGCTCTGCTCCTCCACTGGGCAAGAAGCTGGGAGAGGGTACAGCCCTCACAGCAGGCACACACTGACCAGCAGGGATACTCCATGCCATACAGTGTCATGCTCAAGAATGAAAGGCAGGGAGATGGGAATTTCTGGGGGTGGATGGGGGCAGCCATTGCTACTGGCCTGCTTGTGGGAGGTCATGGGTGCTCACCTTTGCCATACCTTGGGTTTTTCTTTCACCTTTCCTGCATTTATCAAACTGCCTTCATCTCCACCCAGGAGTTCTCTGACTTCTCCCATTCTCTCTCCCACCCTGCTGTGGTGAGGGGTGAAGAATGAGCAAAAGGCTATCCAGGGTCAATCCCCACAGCCAGCTATTCCAGTGCACTGGAAGATCATTCCAAGATTAGCATTTATTCTGCTTGCTTATTAATCCTTTCTGACAACAGTTCATGTTGGCTCTTTAAATATTACATGTCTCACTTGAATACAGTTACATAAATTAATTACAGATCAGAACACATACACAGGATTAACTCCTGAAATAGCTTAATGTTCAGCCATTTCACAAAGCCAGGAGCCAGCTCAAACCTTCTCACCCATTGCACAGCAGCAGTCAAAGTTCAGTGGCTTCAATTCAAACTCAGTTAAAGCCCTACAGGGCTGCAAACAACATGGAAGGGGACACCAGGAACAAGGCCTTAGAGACAGGAGAGCTGTGAACTCTTCAGAATAGGAAATGTTGTTCTTCAGAGCACTGTGAGCTTTCTAAAGCCTTGTGTGTAGTTTGCTGCAAGAATACTACAGTGCATTGGACCACTAAGGCAACAGATGCTGGAGCAGTGGAAAGCACTGAGAAGAGTAAGTTTGGGGAAGCTTGCAGGTGCACCAGACAACCACCACCTCAGCTGCATCTGGCCAAGGACACTTGGTTAGTTTGGCATCCAGAGACAGAAGAAAGCAAATCCAGTCTCTGTTTCCTGGGGTTTTAATTTTCAGCCTGCCTTAATATGGTACTGAAAGCCAAAGCATTGCCCAGCAGAGCTGTACAGCAAAGGGCAATGTGCACCCAGCTCCTTAAGCAACCCAACATGCTCCAGTTTTGGGCTGAGTCCCTGCTATCCCAAATTCCAATCACATTGCTGTTATGCAAGCCTGCACTGAAGACCTATTTCTCCTCTGACTTCATTCCAAAAATCAGATTTAGCCAAGCCATTTGTAAGCTCCAAGGGACTTACAGTGACAACAGTACCAGAACCATCTGAAAAATTTGGTTGGTTTTTTCCCCTACCATCATGCAGAAGAGTAGAGATTAATAAATGAACTAAAGATTAACTCCTCTGAGCTCTTCATTTTTCTGGCTAACACACAGACAACATCATGCACCTAAGAGGGAAACAATCTTCAAGTCCAACAGCCAGCCCCTTACACACTGAGTTGGATGCTCTCTTGCATTACACCTTGGGCACCTATTGTATGAACATTTACCCCACGTCCCTCTGGCGTGCAGCTGAGAGAGGTAATAAAGTGGTTTAGCACCAGCAAGTCTGTAGGGTACCTTCAGCAATGTAGCTGCTCCCAGCCAGGTGTAAGGATCATACAAACACAGGTGGGAAATGTCACTTCTACAGCCCAGGAGAATGCACCTCTCAAACCAAAGCTGGATTCCACAGCAAGCATTTCCTGTGGTGCCTGCTGTCAGTGGCAACTTACTGCCTTGGTAGCAAGGCATCCTGCTGTTACACCCTGCCTCCTACTGCTGGGCAAAGTTCCCTGCATGTGTGCATGAATTCTCTAGGTACAGATACACAAATATAAAACCAGAGTTCAAATACATCACCTTCATGTCAGAGAAGTCCAGAGGCTGAAGTATCCCAATGAGAGTGTCAGGCTGGCAGCCACATAACCTCTGGGCATTTCCTCATAAGGAACTAAAGCTTTTTTTATCCTGGTGTATTATTGGCAACATCAAACTGTGCAACCTTAAATCAGAGTTCAAAGAACCAGCTGGCTGGTGACAAAGGGCTCAGAGTGCTCTCAGCTGGCAGCATTTGTAGTTTGCAGTCGCTCAAGGAGCTGTTCAGCCTGTGGAAGACAAAGCAGTGCAGCACAGAATCACCAAGGTTGGAAGAGACCTCAAAGATCACCAAGTCCAACCTGGCACCACAGACCTCATGACTACTAAACCATGGCACCAAGTGCATGTCCAATCCCCTCTTGAACACCTCCAGGGATGGGGACTCCACCACCTCCCTGGGCAGCACATTCCAATGACTAACAACTCTCTCTGGGAAGAACTTTCTCCTCACCTCCAGCCTAAACTTCCCCTGGCACAGCTTGAGCCTCTGCCCTCTTGTTCTGGTGCTGGTTGCTTGAGAGAAGAGACCAACCCCCTCCTGGCTACAACCTCCCATCAGGGAGTTGTAGAGAGCAAGAAGGTCTCCCCTGAGCCTCCTCTTCTCCAGGCTAAGCAACCCCAGCTCCCTCAGCCTCTCCTCGTAGGGCTTGTGCTCAAGGCCTCTCACCAGCCACAACTACCCCTGGAGCTTCAGTTCCCTGAAAGTTCCATCACAGTTGAGTATGTCCTTCTAAACTGAAGCATAAATACTCATCAGGTGTCCTCAGAGGTGCATACATCAGACCCAGAAGTCCTGTGCTGTTTGTTGCTGTTACTGGCACTCCCTTCCCCCTAATAACCATAAACATGAAGGGTTTTCCCCTTGTGGTTTTTCAAATGCAAAATATACCTCATTAATAATGAATGACAAAAACAATCAGTCAAAAGACTTTTTGGACACAGGTAAAGTGTAAGAAAAGCATCACAGGTTCAGCCTGTGATTGAAAACCTCCCCATGCTCTCACCTGCATTATGCTTACCGTGATAAACCAGTAGGAATTGATCTTGTAATAGAGTCTGGATAAGAATCCCATCTGGCTGGCTGGGGCCAGGACATGGAGATGCAAGTGGGCTATTGAGCAGAAGGGAGGCCAGTGAAAACCCATCCTTCAGGAAAGGAAAACAAGGGAAAACAATGCTGGTGATGTTAATTGAGGAAGGAGTAGAACACCACAAGCCATTTAGTGTGATCAGCTGACTGAGCCGCCTGTGGCACTCCTTGGCCACAAAGGCAGGAACAAAACCCCTGCCCTGCAGGAACACACTTCCTTTCATTATGCTCTCAGGGAACCTCTTCCTAAGCCCATTAACTTCCCCCTTCACACCTCTGTATTTAAGATATACTCTGTGAAAAAGGAAGCTTTAAAAAAGCAAATGTCTCCTATCAGTCTTCAGCTGGAAAGCCAGCTCTCAGCAGATGAATGCAGCTCCTGTCTGACCTCATGATGAAGGCCCAGCTCCCTGTACACTGCTTAAGCAATGCTAGAAATTGCTTTGGCTGTCTAAGGCAGTGGGCTTAAACCAAAAGGTGCAGCACTGCAATGAGATGGAGGCAGGTATGACTGAAACACAATGCAGTGCCCTGCCTGGAGAGCAGAAGTCTACCTCTCCTCTAGAACTGAGCATTTTCAGCATGCAATTGAAGAGCAGTCTTCTAGACAAGTTGTCTGAAGGGCCTTCCTGTCCCCTGATGTGGTCAAGAACGAGCCTCCACAGCTGGAATGCAACCTGCCCTGGAAATCCATCAGGAAAAGGGAGTTTATGCCCAATGCCAGCGCATCCCACTCAAGAAGTCCGACAGCAAGTGAACTCAGGCCCAGTTTCTTCAGTACATCCTACTGCAGTTGGTGCCACCAGCTCTACAGTAGCCTTCTGAAAAGTCAAGATCCCACTCAACACACACAGAGAAGGTTTCAGTTCCATACCTTATATCACTCAAGTCACTAACATCGTTCCTCTGGAGGACAGCTTTTCCAACTTCCATCATTCTCTTCACTGTGAAAGACAAATTTCCTTTACTCTTTCAGCAGGGTTTTCCACATCCAATGTCTTCAAGTGATTTCAGCAAGGTGTTCTTCAGAGGACTAGCTTCAACAAAACTGATCACACCAAGATCACAACCATGGGTTTTTCAACATATAGATAATGGTGAGGACTCTTGATCAACCAAGAGTATCAAGATCGACACTGTCCCGCACCACATCCTGGTCTCCAGGCTGGTGGCACATGGGTTTGATGGGTGACCACTAGATGGATACAGAACTGGCTGGAGGGCTGCACCCAAAGAGTGGCTGTCAATGGGTCCATGGCCCAGTGGAGGCCAGGGACAAGCAGAGTCCCTCAGGGATCAGTCCTGGGACCAGGCTTGTTCAACATCTTTGTGGGTGCCATGGACAGTGGCAGTGAGTGCACCCTCAGCAAGGTTGCTGATGACACCAAGCTGTGTGGTGCAGCAGACAGCTGGAGGGAAGGGATCCATCCAGAGGGACCTGGACAGGCTGGAGAGGTGGGCACAAGCCAACCTCAGGAGCTTCAACAAGACCAAGGGCAGGGTCCTGCAGCTGGGTCGAGGCAAGCCCAGGCACAAATCCAGGCTGGGCAGGGACTGGCTGGGGAGCAGCCCAGAGGAGAGAGACTTGGGGGTGCTGGGGGAGGAGAAACTCACCAGGAGCTCTCAGGGTGCACTTGCAGCCCGGAAAGCCAATCAGAGCCTGGGCTGCAGCAGGAAAAGTGTGGCCAGCAGGGCAAGGGAGGGGATTCTCCCCCTCTGCTCAGCTCTGCTGAGACCCCACCTGGAGTACTGCCTCCAGTTCTGGAGCCCCTATTCCAAGAGGGATCTGGAGGTGCTGGAAGGTGTCCAGAGCAGGGCCACGAGGATGAGCAGAGGGCTGGAGCACCTCTCCTATGAGGACAGACTGAAGGAGTTGGGGCTGTTCAGTCTGGAGAAGAGAAGGCTCCGAGGTGACCTCATTGTGGCCTTCCAGTATCTGAAGGGGGATACAAGAAGGCTGGGGAGGGACTTTTCAGGGAGTGATAGGACCAGGGGAAATGGAATGAAGTTGGAGGTGGGGAGATTCAGGCTGGATGTGAGGAGGAAGTTCTTCAAAGTGAGGGTGGTGAAGCCCTGGAATGGGTTGTGCAGGGAGGTGGTTGAGGCCCCATCCCTGGAGGTGTTTAAGGCCAGGCTGGATGAGGCTCTGGCCAGGCTGCTCTAGTGTGGGGTGTCCCTGCCCATGGCAGGGGGGTTGGAACTGGATGATACTTGTGGTCCCTTCCAACCCTAACTGAAACTATGAAACAGGGCTAGTGAGGATCAGCTGAGGGAACTAGAGTTCAGCCTGGAGAAAAGGAGGCTGAGGGAAGACCTCATTGCTCTCTACAAGAAAGGAAGCTGCAGCCAGGAGGTAAGAAGTGTTAGGATGAGAGGAAATGGCTCTAAGTTGCTCCAGGGGAGGTTTATGTTGGACATTAGAATAGAATAAACCAGGTTGGAAGAGACCTTCAAGGTCATTGCATCCAACCTATCATCCAACACCATCTAATCAGCTAAACCGTGCAACCAAGCACCCCATCCAGTCTCCTCCTGAACACCTCCAGTGATGGGGACTCCACCACCTCCCTGGGCAGCACATGCCAATGGGCAATCTCTCTTTCTATGAAGAACTTCTTCCTAACCTCCAGTCTAAACCTCCCCTGGTGCAGCTTGAGACTGTGTCCTCTTGTTCTGGTGCTGGCTGCCTGGGAGAAGAGACCAACATCTGTCTGTCTACAACATAGAGAAGAAGGTGGTCTCCCCTGAGCCTCCTCTTCTCCAGGCTAAGCAACCCCAGCTCCCTCAGCCTCTCCTCACAGGGCTGTGCTCCAAACCCCTCTCCAGCTTTGTTGCCCTTCTCTGGACACGTTCCAGCAAGTCAACCTCCTTCCTAAACTGAGGGACCCAGAACTGGACACAGTAAAGAAGAAACTTCTTCACTGAAAGGGTTCTCAGAGCCTGGCACAGGCTGCCTGGGGAGGTGGCTGAATCCCCATCCCCAGAGGGGTTTCCAAGAGGCAGAGATGTGGTGCTGAGGGGCATGGTTTAGCCCCAGCCTTGGCAGACTTCGGGAGTGGCTGGACTCAAGGATGTTAAAGGCCTTCTCCAACTGCAGCAATTCTATGATTCCATATGTCAGAGTTTCATCTTTTCCAAAACCGACTGAAATTCACTGGAACACCATCTCCCCCTTGGGCTCTGAGAGAGAACACAGCCCTTCACATACACATTTTACAAGACCCCTTTATTACTCCCCCTCGTTCAAATGTGCACACAAACCTCAGAGAGCACGAGGAAGCAGCAGATAAACGCTTCCCAAAGCAAAGCTGCAGTCCCCACACAGCGCAGAGGCCTCTCCACTCGAACAACGAGAACAAAGGAGATTTCACACCCCGGTGCCACGCTCTTCTGGAACGGCACAAAGCCCCTGTGCTGTTCCAGAACAGCAGAGAGGCTCCCAGGAGGCCTGCACTGACTCCCACCATCTATTCCCACAGAATTAACCAGGTTGGAAAAGACCTCAGAGATCATCGAGTCCAACCTATCACCCAGCACCATCTGATCAACTAAACCATGGCTCCAAGCACCCCATCCAGGCTCTTCCTGAACACCTCCAGGGATGGGGACTCCACCACCTCCCTGGGCAGCACATTCCAATGGCCAATCTCTCTTGCTGGGAAGAATTTCTTCCTAACATCCAGCCTAAACCTCCCCTGGCACAGGTTGAGACTGTATCCTATTGTTCTGCTGCTGCTTGCCTGGGTGAAGAGACCAACCCCCACCTGGCTACAACCTCCCTTCAGGGAGTTGGAGAGAGCAAGAAGGTCTCCCCCGATCCTCCTCTTCTCCAGGCTAAGCAACCCCAGCTCCTTCAGCCTCTCCTCACAGGGCTGTGCTCCAGACCCTTCCCCAGCTTTCTTGCCCTTCTCTGGACACCTTCCAGCAACTGAACATCTTCCTTAAACTGAGGAACCCAGAACTGGACACAGGACTCAAGGTGTGGCCTAACCAGTTTACATCCTTGACCAAACAGCATTCAGAGATGCAGCGGAGTTATCAACACAGTATGTAAGGCTCTGTAGAGTAGAGTAGAGTAGAGTAGAGTAGAGTAGAGTAGGTTGGAAGAGACCTTTGAGATCATTAAGTGAAACTTATCACCCAACACCGTCTAATCAACTAAACCATGGCACCAAGCACCCCATCCAGTCTCTTCCTAAACACCTCCAGTGATGGTGACTCCACCACCTCCCTGGGCAGCACATTCCAATGGGCAAATGATTTCTTACAAGCCAAAGGCAGACTTGCAGCCTCACCTAGTGGTATGTGCTCTGTCTTCAGCGTTTTGCAGTTTCCCAGGTGCTCCACCGGCACCACCAGGTAGTGGTGGGGAGCACCAGGTTTGATATCCTTAAAGCAGACAAGGTCTTCATACTGGGGAAAAAAAAGAGAAAGGATGCAAACATATTAAATCGATGAAGATATTGGCAAAAGGAGGACTACGAAGTGTGTGCTCCATCTCGGTGCGATGCTTAAGGTGGTACTGGAAGTAACTAGCAAAGAACCGAGTGTTTTCTGGAGGCAGCCTACAGTAAGCACTGCTTGTGTCCTCGCTTGGCCTTCTGCAATCAGGGCTCCTCGGTGTCAGCTTTAACGCCTTGAGCTGCTGTGCCCACGTTTAAGGCCGGCAGGATATTTTCCTTCGGACCGACGTCTGCCTCCCATCCCCAGCGGTGCCGAAGGTCACTACGGCTGCCGCAGCGCGGCCAAGCCTTTGGAAGCGACGCTAGCCCGGAGCCGGCAACCCAAGAGCCGGCAGCCCAAGAGCCGGCAGCCGGGCTCCCCCGCCCATCCCCACGGGAAGCCCCTCAGGCCCTTCCCCTTCACCCGGAAGGCTGCCGTCCCTCCAGGCCGCGCACCGGGACCCGCACAGAAACTCTCACACCAACGCGGCGACAGCCGCGATTCGCCTCTTCATTAAAAAGCAGCACCAAGCACCCTTCCAGGCCAACAAGCGCCGCGGAGCCGGCCCGGCCCGCCCCGCAGCGCCGGGAGAGCGGAGGAGGCCGGCGGCGAAGGGCGGAAAGGCCGCGGAAGGCTCGCTCACCTCGCTGGGGAACAGCGCCGTGCCCGGCTCCTCCCGGCGAGCGATCCTGCAGAACACGCACTTGCGGTCGTAGCCGCCGCCGTTCCCGGCTTCCTTCCCTTCGGCGGCTGCGGCGCCCGCAGCCCCCTCCCCTGCCATGGCCCCGGCCCCCAGCCCTGGGCGCTCCTGGCCGCCGCCTCTCGCCCGCCGGCTCGCCCACACCCGCCCCCTAGCGGCGGAAGAAGTAGGGGCGGGGCAGCGCCCTTGCGCTGGCGGCCAGCAGCCAATACCCTGCATAACCGCCGCCTGCGCCGCTAGGCGGCGCGCTGGGACCGCGGGAGCGCCCCCTGCTGCCTCGCGGTGCCGCGGGGCTGCTGGGCCGGGGGCTCGGCGTCGGTACTGGAGCAGCACCGGCAGGCATGGCCCTGGGACTGCACTTCCCCCTTGCTTCCTCTAAGCAAGTAAGCGACCATAGCAGGTAGCTTAGAGCCCACTCCAACCTGACCTGCGATGTTAGCAGGGATCACAGAACCATTTCGGTGGAAAACACCCTTAAGGTCACCCAGCCAGCCCAACCCTTCTCTACCTCTGCCAAGGCTGGTGCTAAACCAAGGTCCTCAGCACCACATCTCAGCCTCTCAGACACGGCAGGGACGGGGGTTGTTAAAATGCATCGCTTTCAGACCGAGCAATTGCTGCGCAAGAGGCAATCCCTTTGCAGGCACCTGATCTGCTCCTTTGCTCCAAAAAGCTGGATGAAATCTTTCAAGTTTACATACAAGCAGTGTTCTGGATGCACCTGGGGTTTTGCATTGCTCTAAAGCCAGCTTCAAACACAACATCTGGAGCCACAACTGCACCGAAACCAGCACCATGCCAAACACCTGCACGTGCCTGGGTACCTCCAAGGCTGTTTCCTGATCCACTTGAGCACGCTTGCTTGATGTTGCAAGAACAAGCTTTTGCCCTCCCTCTGAAAGAAAAATTACTAGCCCCTGTAATTTTCCTCTTACATTAAGAAAATTTTCACCACCCTTTCACTCAAAGCAAGGTTCACAGACAGCAGATTTGTTCCATTTCATAGCCTCACAGAACGCACTGGGTTGGAAGGCACCTCTGGAGGTGTCATCTAGTCCAACACCCCTGCATCAGTAAATTTGTGGAGGGCACCAAGCTGGGGGCAGGAGTTGATCTGCTGGAGGGTAGAGAGGCTTTGCAGAGGGACCTCGACAGGCTGGACAGATGGGCAGAGGCCAAGGGCAGGAGATTGAACACATCCAAGTGCCAGGTGCTGCACATTGGCCACAGCAACCCCAGGCAGTGCTACAGGCTGGGGTCAGAGTGGCTGGAGAGCAGCCAGGCAGAGAGGGACCCGGGGGTGCTGGTTGATGGGAGGCTGAACATGAGCCTGCAGTGTGCCCAGGCAGCCAAGAGGGCCAATGGCATCCTGACCTGCATCAGGAACAGTGTGGCCAGCAGGAGCAGGGAGGTCATTCTGCCCCTGTACACTGCACTGGTTAGGCCACACCTTGAGTCCTGTGTCCAGTTCTGGGCCCCTCAGTTTAGGAAGGAGGTTGACTTGCTGGAAGCTGTCCAGAGAAGGGCAACAAAGTTGGTGAGGGGTTTGGAGCACAGCCCTATGAGGAGAGGCTGAGGGAGCTGGGGTTGCTTAGCCTGGAGAAGAGGAGACTGAGGGGTGACCTTATTGCTCTCTACAAGCCCCTGAAGGGAGGTTGTAGACAGGCAGAGGTTGGTCTCTTCTCCCAGGCAGCCAGCACCAGAACAAGAGGACACAGTCTCAGGCTGCGCCAGGGGAGGTTTAGACTGGCTGTTAGGAAGAAGTTCTATACTGGAAGAGTGATTGCCCATTGGAATGGTCTGCCCAGGGAAGTGGTGGAGTCACCATCATTGGAGGTGTTCAGGAGGAGACTTGATGGGGTGCTTGGTGCCATGATCTAGCTGTTTGGGTGGGTTGGATTGGTTGATAGGTTGGACACGATGATCTTGAAGGTCTCTTCCAACCTGGATTTATTGTATTGTATTGCAGTAAACAGGGACATCCCCAGCTAGTTTCATGTGCAGTCATAGTTTGTTTTCCCTTAATGCCACCTCTGCATTACCATGACAGCAACAAAAGGCAAGACCCAATGTCAAAGAAGTTTCTTCACCCTGGGTTTCCTGCAGCAGAGTCTCAGGCATCAAAGCCAGATGGTACAGCAGAAAACCAGCTCAAGTTGGGCTGCTCTGGAGAGGCACCTCAAACAAAAGATCCTTTGGCAATTACACCTTTGCAATCTGTTTCCCTGCCCTCACTTGATAGCAATATTTGAGGCTGAGGTCATCTTCTTCCCCACTGGATCCTTTCTCTGTCTCCAGGACGGTAGTTCCTTTCCTATCTCGAGGCTGCAGCTTTAGCTGATGAATGTTGGCTACCTCATTCTCCACAGGATGTACCTTCTGCTGACAATTGTGGTTGCCTTATTTTTCACAGGATGCAGCAGTCTCAGGGCCTTCCTTCATGTAACCAAGGGTGAGTTCAGCACAAGGTTACAGCTTTGTGGCACAAACTGGAACACAGGAGGCTCTGCATAAACAGAAGGAAAAAATTCTTCACTTCGAGGCTGCCAGAGCACTGCACAGTGCTGCCCAGAGAGGTTGTGGAGTCTCCATCTCTGGAGGCGTTCCAAACCCACCTGGACACATTCCTCTGTGATTCACTCTGGATGATGCTGCACTGGCAGGGGGGTTGGACTCAAATGTTCAGAGGTCCTTCCAACTAGGTCAGTCTGCCCAGGGCCACATCAAGTCTGATCTTGAGTGTCTCCAGGGATGGGCCTCAACCACATCCCTGCGCAACCTGCTCCTCTGCTTCACCGCTCTCATTGTGAAGAGCTTCCTCCTGATGTCCAACCTAAATCTCCCCTGCTTCAGTTTCAAGCCATTGCCCCTCATCCTGTCATTCCAGGCCCTTCTAAGCAGTCCCTCCCCAGCCTTCCTGTAGGTCCCCTTCAGATACTGCAATGTAGCTCTAAGGTCTCCATGGAGCCTTCCCTTTCCCAGGCTGAACAGCCCCAAGTCTTTCAGCCTGTCCTCATAGGAGAGGTGCTCCAGCCCTCTGACCATCTTAGTGGCCCTCCTCTGGACCCTCTCCATGAGAAGTCTTGTGTTGGGGATCCCACAGCTGGACACAGCACTCCAGGTAGTGGCAGAATCACCTCTCTCCATCTGCTAGCTACACTTGTTTGGGGTTTATTTGTCAGCAGAATCAGTAACCTCGGATGCATCCTTTACACTGGCAAAGTACTTGTGAACACAAAGAGCCAGGGTCCTTAAGCAGCTTCTGAATGCATAAATTCCTTTATTGAAAATATGGTGATAGCACTGCATTACATATATTAAATATCCATCATTTCAAGGGTCACAGGATTTTGATTGAACACCACTGTTGGGAATACAGACCACAGCGTTTAGATATGCTCTGACAAGGATAATATAAATGGAGTAAACTGTAAGTAGCAACAGTGAAATGTATGGCAAATGTTGAGACTGGGTTGGCTCAGGGGGGTTTTTGAAGTGGTCTGCCACCATCTGAAGTTATCAAGCTCTCCCTGGCCTCTTCAAAGCATTATGCTGCTAGCAGCTCCCAAAACACTTCCCAGCATTACCAATAAGAACTTTCTATATGGCTGGAGTAGACCACACAGAGGGGGGAGAGTGAAGCAGCTCACGTGCAGCGTGGTACAGGCTCACTGCATACAGCATTGGTGGTCAGACTGGGCCTGTTCTGTGCAGGATTAAGATTCAGTAATGCTGTTTATTTTTTGCTTGGATTTTGGTTGTTTTGGTTTGAATCTACTGCAACAGGGCAGAGCAGAAAATAAATGGGGTTGGATTATTTGGTTAATAAGGTTCCCAAATTAGATGGCAATGGTTTAATGCATGGAAGCACTCTACCATCTTGAAGTGGTCTGCCACCATCTGAAGGAGCAAACAGTTATCAAGCTCTCCCTGGCCTCTTCAAAGCATTATGCTGCTAGCAGCTCCCCAAACACTTCCCAGCACTACCAATAAGAGCTTTCTTTATGGCTGGAGTAGACCACACAGAGGAGGGAGAGTGAAGCAGCTCACATGCAGCGTGGTACAGGCTCACTGCATACAGCATTGGTGGTCAGACTGGGCCTGTTCTGTGCAGGATTAAGATTCAGTAATGCTGTTTATTTTTTGCTTGGATTTTGGTTGTTTTGGTTTGAATCTACTGCAACAGGGCAGAGCAGAAACTAAGTGGGGTTGGATTACTTGGCTAATACGGTTCCCAAATTAGATGGTAATGGTTTAATGCATGGAAGCACTCTACCATCTTGAAGTGGTCTGCCACCATCTGAAGGAGCAAACAGTTATCAAGCTCTCCCTGGCCTCTTCAAAGCATTATGCTGCTAGCAGCTCCCAAACACTTCCCAGCATTACCAATAAGAACTGTATTTATGGCTGGAGTAGACCACACAGAGGGGGGAGAGTGAAGCAGCTCACGTGCAGCGTGGTACAGGCTCACTGCATACAGCACTGGTGGTCAGACTGGGCCTGTTCTGTGCAGGATTAAGATTCAGTAATGCTGTTTATTTTTTGCTTGGATTTTGGCTGCTTTGGTTTGAATCTACTGCAACAGGGCAGAGCAGAAACTAAGTGGGGTTGGATTACTTGGCTAATAAGTAATTCCCAAATTAGATGGTAATGGTTTAATGCATAGAAGCACTCTACCATTTCTACAATTCTGCCTTTCTCAGGACAGGATTGAGGCCAAGGGCAGGACAGCACCCTAAGGTTGGTTGGCTCTGGGTGGTGCAAACAAACCCCCAGCTTCACAGGAAGGCAGAATTCTGTAGCAAGCAGTGAGACTACTGCCAGCCCTCTGTCACACTCTATATACCAAACCTGTGAGATTTTGTTACATGAAGCCTTTCTCTCTTCAGCATGGGGAGGGAGTATCTGATTATTTAATGAAAACCAAAGAACAATATTTAGTTGCCTGTCAAATCCTAACCCAGCCTGCTGCTTCAAGTCTTTTGGGGGAAGGAAATCCATCTCTCTGATTACTAAGAAAGCAAGTATTACACTAACATGACCTGGCCTGTTAGGGAAATGGCATTCTTCTCTAAATCTCAGTTGTGTTTTCTCCTTCACAAAGCAAATATTCTTTCACTGGTGGAGAAGTGCTCAGAGAAGCACAGTGGGTGGCTGATGTTGAATCATTTGGTGGTGCTACAGGAAAAAACAATCCTCTCTCAGAAACGTCCCTTCGGGAACAGTCCAATAATACTAGGGGCAATGCTCAGAGGTGCTGCCCCAACTCTGCTGACTGCAACAGAGCTGACAGAGTCTATAGCACGGGGCACTTTGCCCCACATCTCCACACCCTGCCAAAAAACAACCCTCTGGGAGCAGGAATGTGGCAGGAAAGTTCATAACAAGCCCTATTCACCTTCTCTCCTCAGCTGATGGCGGGGGCGGGGGAAGAAGTAAACCAACCAACAAACCCAAACCAGGATTATGCACTCAGGTGTTTCTGCCAGAAAGCAAACCCTCTGATTAGGGCAGGAAATGAAAAGAAAAGAATCAATCAAATATATATATATATAAATAAAAACTTTATATATATATATATATAAATTAACTTAGGAGGGAAAAGAAATTGATCCAGAATAAATGCAAAACGCTGAGACCTACCTGAAGAGTAATTAGCAAATGGAGATTGGAAACATGACAAAGAAGAAAACAAAACAACAACAACAACAAAAAACCCTCACAGTTCAGACATTTAACACAAACCCAACCCAACCCCAACCCTGCTATACAACAGCAATAAATAGAGTAAAAAAAAAAACAACAAAACAAAACACCAACAAGAGAAAAGAATTAAAACCATGTTCCCTTAAGTGCTGTGCACACCTGGTTTCTGCTTCTTTCCCATGGCAAACAGTGTGCTGCAGGTTTTGGTTAAGCAACCTTTGATTCTTTTTTTGGTTAGCAGTGGAGGGGGTTGAACATAAACACAGCTGGAATGTCCTAGGCTAAGAGTTTCCCCACAGGATCTCTTTCACAGTTACAGCAGACGTTCTCGACTCGCACACCATGAAATGTTTCCGTAGCCATCGTGTCTTTGATGGAGAGGTGTTGGAGGAGGAAGTAAAAAAAAACCCACCAAACCCTTCAGACTGCTCTCTGTTTCTCACTGCCTCTCAGAACCAGCTCCCTGTTTCTCCTTGGGTTGGTTGGTTGAGTCATGCTCTGGTACAAACTTGAGGGGGGAAAAAAAAAGCGTGTAACGGTGTGAGGCAGCCTGCACCTTCCAGTCAGCTTTTAAGTGCCTAATGGATCCAGTCCTTTAAGGCAGTCAGTATTTCATTCAAATGTCCACACTTCCACATCCTGTATTATGAAATCCTCTTTCTTAGATAAGATGTCATTGTTGAAGGTGCTGCAGGAGTTGCTTCGCCCGTGGTACAGGTCTGCATCTAACCACAAGCCAAAGCGCCCACTGGGAAGGAAACACAACACATGCTTCAGGAGTTGTGGAACAGCAAACATGATGGAGGCTGTAGAAACCACCAGAGGAATGATATGGAGCAATCTAAGGAGCCCTTAGACCAGATGTGAAGTGCTCAGTCCCAGCAAAGCGCTTGCCAAGCAGGAGCAGTCCCTTCCTGTCTGTTTGCAGCAGTGAGCAGGGCAGAGCCAGGACCCAACGTGTGCCTACCCTCCCCAGTGCCATTCAGCTGTCCACACCACCAGCAGTGGCTGGGGCTGGCACCAGAGACTGAGCATTGAGGGTCTTCCTCAGCTGCTTGGAGGTGGACATGGCCCCTCCTGCTTTAGGAGGAGAAGTGATGCTTACACCCCCCAGCACAAAGCATGCCCACATGTCTCATGCAGTCAGCTTCAGTGAGTCCTGTAGCCTTAGCCCTTGATTCCATACCCACTGACCTCTGCAACTTGGGACCTGAATTAAGCACTGTCTGTATCCTTGCTCTATCAGGGGAGGCTAAATATTAGATGTTAGAAAGAAGTTCTTTACAGTGAGGGTGGGGAGACACTGGAACAGGTTGCCCAGAGAGGCTGTGGATATCCCCTCCCTGGAGGTGTTCAAGGCCAGGCTGGATGAGGCCTTGAGCAACCTGGGCTGGTGACAGGGGGGGTTGGAACTAGATGATTTTTCAAGTCCCTTCCAACTGAAACCATTCTATGAATCAACAGAATAACAACTTCATCAGGACTGCATGAGAAACCTTAGAAGCTGATGGCAAAACTGCCATTAGAGATTATTTTCCAGTGTCAAACTCCTTCATGTATCTATCCAGAACATCTGGGTTCTTTCCAGCTAGGAAAAAAAACCCAAACCCACCAGAGCTACTTTGCTAACATCAGCCACTCCCTTTAAGCAATGGAAATTGGTCTGGGTCTGTAACAGAAATCTGATTGCTGAGGTATCTGCCCTGAACAGTCTGCCAACAGCACATTTGGACATTCTCCTGACTTGTTTTTCTTACAACTACCATTTTCCCTACCTCATTAAAAACCAGAAAGGCTACATGATTTGAGAATCAAACATTCACTCACCCTCCACCTCCAAGCTCCAGAGAGCTGGTGTCTCCATTGATGAAGTAGGTGTTCTCTCCACTCCACTTGAATACCTGAGGAGGGGGGGGGGGAAACCCAAATATATTTGAACTGTGAGGATTATTGTACCCTAAACCTACTGAGAGGTGACTCCTAGCAGCTATTTTTTGGTGTGGCCACACTGTATTTTATTTTTTTTCTTGAAGGGGGAGGAGGAGGAGATAATAGGTAGAAAGTAAAGCATAGAATCAACAAGGCTGGAAGAGACCTCAAAGATCACCAAGCCCAACCTGTCACCCAACACCTCATGACTACTAGACCACGGCACCAAGTGCCACATCCAATCCCCTCTTGAACACCTCCAAGGATGGTGACTCCACCACCTCCCTGGGCAGCACATTCCAATGGCTAACAACTCTCTCTGGGAAGAACTTTCTCCTCACCTCCAGCATAAACTTCCCCTGGCACAGCTTGAGACTGTGTCCTCTTGTTCTGGTGCTGGTTGCCTGGGAGAAGAGACCAACCCCCTCCTGGCTACAACCTCCCTTCAGGGAGTTGGAGAGAGCAAGAAGGTCTCCCTTGAGCCTCCTCTTCTCCAGGCTAAGCAACCCCAGCTCCCTCAGCCCCTCCTCACAGAGCTGTGCTCCAGACCCCTCCCCAGCCTCCTTGTCCTTCTCTGGACACCTTCAAGTGTCTTGATGTCCTTCTTAAACTGAGGGGCCCAGAACTGGACACAGGACTCAAGGTGTGGCCTAAGCAGTGCTGAGCACAGGGCACAATGACCTCCCTGCTCCTGCTGGCCACACTATTCTTGATGCAGGCCAGGATGCCATTGGCCTTCTTGGCCACCTGGGCACACTGCTGCCTCATGTTCAACGGGCTAAAGGAACAAATGTATTTGACACAATGAAGGAGGCATCCTAATCCTTTTTTAAACTCTGTTTGCATGGCTGATCCACAGGCATTCTGCTACAAAGGGACAATGTGTTCAGTACTGACAAATGCAGAAGCCATCAACATTATGAGGTAGCTCAGCAGCACTCTTATCTCTGGGTTGCTGTCACTGTGGACCTAAGCACGTGTGAAATTATAGCTTCTTCCTGCTACCCTGCCTTCCCACCTGTGTCTTGGACAGTCACAGGATCACAGGATGTTAGGAGTTGAAAAGGACCTCTGGAGATCTTAGAGGACACAGTCTCAAGCTGTGCCAGGGGAAGTTTAGAGTCGAGGTGAGGAGAAAGTTCTTCCCAGAGAGAGTTGTTCACCATTGGAATGTGCTGCCCAGGGAGGTGGTGGAGTCACCGTCCCTGGAGGTGTTCAAGAGGGGATTGGATGTGGCACTTGGTGCCATGGTTTAGTAGTCATGAGGTGCTGGGTGACAGGTTAGACTTCATGATCTCTGAGGTCTCTTCCAACTTTATTGATTCTATTCTATTCTATGAGTCCAAGCCGCTGCTAGGGCAGGACCATAGTGTAGATCACACAGGAATGGGTCTTGGAAGTCTCCAGAGAGAAGGAGACTCCACAGCCTCTCTGGGGAGCCTGTTCCAGTCCTGTGTGACCCTTACAGTAAAGAAGTTCTTCTCCATGTTAAGGTGGAACTTCCTGTGCTGTCATTTACATCCATTACCCTTGGTCCTATCCCAGGGTGCAAGTGAGCACACCTTCCTTCTTGTCCCTCAGCCCTCAGATATTTACAGCCATTTATTAAATCCCCTCTCACTCTTCTCTTTCCAGATTAAAAAGCCCCAGGTCTCCTCCCTGCTTTCCCCTGCAAGCCACTGAAAACCCTCTCCTCACCCTCAAAGACTGTCCCCTCAGGACTTGAGATAACCACAGCCACTTCTGCTTAAGAGCACTGCACTGAAGCAAGAAGCAAGGAACTGCATTCACCAGCAGCTGGCACAGCTCCTGAGCATAATTATCCTGCCTTCATAAAAGGCTCATAAATGTTTCAGAAGTGGAACCTAAACATGTTGTTTGAGAAGGCAAACATCCACTTACCTTGAAATTTGGACTGAAAGTGTAGAGGAATGTTTCACCAGTGCCATAGTAATGGTCACTAAACCTGAAGGGATGTGTAGCATATGCCCCAAATATCTGTTAGAACAGAAGGAGTACTCTTAAGGACAGGACAAAACTCCAAGAGAAAAACAAATGCACATTGAAAACTCTTTTCTAAAGAACAATGGAGCTGGTGCTTCATGTTAGAACAACCAACCAGTTGGGTCCATCACATCATCACAGAGTGGTAGGGGTTGGAAGGGACCTCTGGAGATTGAGTACAAACCCCCTGCCAAGGCAGGCACACCTAGAAAAACAGCAACATGTCCAGATGGGTTTTGAATGTCTCCAGAGATGGGAGACTCCACCACCTCTCTGGAAAGCTTAGTCCAGGGCTCCATCACCCTTATATTAAAGAAGTTCCTCTTCATATTTAGATGGAACTTCTTATGTTCCAATCTGTGGCTGGTACCCCTTGTGCTGCCACTGGGCACACTGAAACAAGACTGGTCCCATCCTCCTGCCACCCACCCTTGAAGTATTGATCAGTCTTCTCTTTTCCCAGACTAAAAAGACCCAACTATCTCAGCCTTTCCTCTTTCAAGGAAGATGTTCTAGTCCCTGAATCATCTTTGTACCCTGCTCAGATGAGCAAATATTCACAGAATACATCTGGTTGGAAGAGATTTAGATTTCCAAGATCATCTAGTCCAACCCTTTACCCAGCACTGAAGGACCAACACTAAACCACAGGATCACAGGATGTCAGGGGCTGGAAGGGACCCAAAGCGATCATTGAGTCCAAGCCCCCTGTCAGAGCAGGACCATACAATCTAGCTCAGGTCACACAGGAACACATCCAGACAGGCCTTGAAAGTCTCCAGAGAAGGAGACTCCACAACCCCACTGGGGTGCCTGTTCCAGTGCTTTGTGACCTTCCTGTGCTGCAGCTTACATCCATTGCTCCTTGTCCTATCCTGGGGAGAAGGCGAGAAGAGCCTAACCATGTCCCTAAGCACCAGGTCCACCTGCTGCCGGAACACCCCAGGGATGGTGACTCCACCACTGGCCTGGGCAGACCATTCCAGTGCTTGAGAACCATTTTAGTGAAGAACTATTCCCTAACAATCCAGCCTGAACCTCTTCTGGTGCAGCTGGTAAGCATTTCCTCTAGTCCTGTCACTTGTCATCAAGGAGAAGAAGCTGCCCCCTCTCACTCCAACCTCCCCTCAGGTAGCTGTAGAGAAAGATGTTCCTACCAATCTTACGTAGCCTGTAAGTCAAAACCCAGATGACAACAGCAACAGAGATGTCAATTCTAGGAGCTACTGATGTGCTAGACCTCCAGAGGCATGATTTGTGACAGCTCATTAACACAGGCACCCAAGGAAGACATTTCCCTGTGCACTGTTAGAAGAGGCACTTGCTGCACTTGCTACAGCCAGATCCTGGGCTGCATCATGAGAAGCAAAGCCAGTAAGGACAGGGAGGTGATTCACCCCTTCTACTCCACTCTGGGGAGACCCCACCTGGAGCACTGTGTCCAGTTCTGGAGCCTCTATTACAAAAAGGATCTGGAGGTGCTGGAAGGTGTCCAGAGAAGGGCCACAAGGATGAGCAGAGGGCTGGAGCTGCTCTGCTATGGAGACAGACTGAGGGAGTTGGGGCTGTTTAGTCTCAAGAAGAGAAGGCTCAGAGGTGACCTTATTGTGGTCTTCCACTATCTGAAGGGGGCTACAAGAAAGCTGGGGAGGGACTTTTGAGGGTGTCAGGGAGTGATAGGACTGGGGGGAATGGAAAAAAATACTAGAAATGGGTAGATTGAATGTTAGGAAGAAGTTGTTCCCCATGAAGGTGGTGAGACACTGGCACAGGTTGCCCTGTTGCCAGGTGGTGGCAGCCTCATGCCTGGAGGTGTTTGCAGCCAGGCTGGATGTGGCTGTGAGCAACCTGCTGTAGTGTAAGGTGTCCTTGCCCATGGCAGGGAGGTTGGAACTGGCTGATCCTTGAGGTCCCTTCCACCCTAACATTTCCATGATTCAGTTCTGAAGCCAGGCAGGGAGTGTCTGTCTCAGTGCTGCTGCACTCTCCTGCTCTGCATTCAGCTTACTCAGCAGCAAACACAAAGCTCAAGCATCCTATTTCAGGGTGATGCCAGCACTTCACAATGACGGTGCCCCTTCCAGCCCTTCCAGCACTGCTCACCTGGTTGTCCATGTCCTTGATGACCAGCAGGACAGGGCTGTCGAGCGAGGCCGACTTGCGGTACAGGGTCTTGAGGCTGGTGCCGTGCTCCAGGGTGCTGTAGGCCAGGCGCCAGGGGTAGCCCTGCACCCGCGCGGGCAAGCGCCGGGCCAGCTGCACAGGGAGGGGGGCAGAAGGGTGACACATTCAACAGCCTGGCTCCCACCTGCTGCCCCGGGCTGCTCCCTTCCTGCAGGGGCTTCTCAGCCCAAATCTGCCTGCTGGGGGAGCAGCTGATGGCTCCAGCTTAACATCTCCGTCACACAGTGCAACTGCCTGCATTCCCACCACCTGTTAAAGGCTTCATCCGGGCAGCCCTCAACATCACAGTTCCAACTCCAGAGTTGCAAAACACATAAGTTTGTCAGGTGAACCAGTCACAGAATCACAGAATTAACCAGGTTGGAAAAGACCTTTGAGATCATCAAGCCCAACCTATCACCCAACACCATTTAATCAACTAAACCATGGCACCAAGTGCCTCATCCAGGCTGTCTTTAAACCTTTCCAGGGATGGTGACTTCACCCAGTGCAGCAGACCTTACACAAGGACACTCCAACTGTCATGGTAGGGCCAAACCAGCCCCAGCACAAACCCAGACAGAGCCTGATGTGTCTAGACATGGTCCCTCTCTCCCCCCTTAACACCAAACACACTCAGGAGTTTTCAAACTCCTACATCAAAAGCATTGCTGCTGCCTCCAGAAGGTAGGATGTCCCACGCTGGGCAGAGACAGCACCACAGCTAACAAGGAACCTCAAGTTTTGTCTAGCCATACCTGCTCTATGTGCATATTCTCCAGGAGAGCACTGTGATGCTTTAAGACAGGCAAAGTGTCATCATCTTCCTCTTCATAGTAACTGCAGACACTCTTGCGCCGTTTGGCCTCTTCTACAGTGATGATCTGGGGCAAGAGAACAAACGTCCAAGCTAAGGCACAGCTCTTACACTGCCCACCCTCTGTGGAAGCAAACTGATTTATACAGCATACTCCTCAGCTGCTACACTGCATGGAGCAAAACCACTATGGGATAGAATCATAGAATCAATAACGTTGGAAAACACCTCAGAGATCATCAAGTCCAACCTCTCACCCAGCACCTCATGACGACTAAACCATGGCTTCAAGTGCCACGTCCAATCCCCTCTTGAACGCCTCCAGGGACAGCAACTCCACCACCTCCCTAGGCAGCACTGGCTAACAACTTCTTGTTCTGGTGCTGGCTGCCTGGGAGAAGAGACCAACCCCCTCCTGGCTACAACCTCCCTTCAGGGAGCTGTAGAGAGCAGGAAGGTCTCCCCTGAGCCTCCTCTTCTGCAGGCTAAGCAACCCCAGCTCCCTCAGCCTCTCCTCACAGGGCTGTGCTCCAGACCCCTCCCCAGCCTCATTGCCCTTCTCTGGACACATTCAAGTGTCTCAATGTCCTTCTTAAATTAAGGAACCCATAACTGGACACAGTACTCAAGGTCATATCAAGGATGGTTGTATCAAGCACAGTTAGTCTTAACCAAATCACAGTCACAGAAGAGAAGGGGTTGGAAGGGATCTCTGGAGATTGAGCCCAAACCCCCTGCCAAGGCAGGTTTCAACTAGAGAAGGTCCCACAGGAACATGTCCAGGCAGGTTTTTAATGTGTCCAGAGAAGGAGACTCCACCTCTCCAGGCAAGCCTGGTCCAGTGCTCTGTCACCCTTAAATTAAAGGAGTTCCTCCTCATGTTTAAATGGAACTTCTGATGTTCAAGTTTCTGCCCAGTGCCCCTTGTCCTGTCACTAGGCACCACCGAACAAGGCCTGGTCCCATCCTCCTGCCACCCACCCTTTAAGTAGTGATCAGCATTGATGAGATCCCACCTCGGTCTTCTCTTTTCCAGGCTAACAAGCCCCAATTCTCTCAGTCTTTCCTCAAAAGAGAGATGCTCTAGTCCCCTAATCATGGGGAAAATCTAATTGGCAAGCTGTTTTTGAGACAGCATGGCCTTAATTCCTTCATTCCCTGGTGACCTCCCATAGCTGTAGAGTTGTTTGGGATTAATAAAGTTTGGAGTAACCAGGTCAGTCTCAGACATACCTGGTCTCAGGGGAGACCTTATTGCTGTCTACAACTACATGAAGGGAGGTTGTAGACAGATGGGGGTTGGTCTCTTCTCCCAGGAAACCAGCACCACAACAAGAGGACACAGTCTCCAGCTGCACCAGGGGAGGTTTAGACTGGATGTTAGGAAGAAATTCTTCATAGAGAGAGAGATGGACCATTGGAATGTGCTGCCCAGGGAGGTGGTGGAGTCACCATCACTGGAGGTGTTTAGGAGCAGACTGGATGGGGTGCTTGGTGCCATGGTTTAGTTTATTAGATGGTGTTGGGTGATGGGATGGATTCAATGATCTCAAAGGTTCTCTTCCAACCTGGTTAATTCCATTCGATTCCACTCCATTCCATTCCATTCCAAGTCAGAAGGTTAAAAGTGCACCTACTTCCTCCAAGGCACATAAGATGCACCTGAACTGTCTTGTGGGAGAACAAATGAGGAAGGGGGGGGGGGGGGGGGGGGCAAAGAAAGAAAAAAAGAAATAGGGGAAAAAAGCTGGAAAATTGTGGGGGGAATAGAGGACAGAGAAGCTTCTTTGGTTTCTCTCATGCAGCTAGTTGAGTACAATTCTTTTCTCAGGTATGAAGAATTTTAAGCTTCACTTCTCTTTCTTAGAACAACAGCTTTCTCCTGGTTTTCTTTGCTGAGCCAGAGGTGGTTGTGTGTATAGCAACTGTATCAGGATGAGTACAGTAAAGAAGCAAAGATGCAATCCCACTTGGAACAGGTATTTGGAAGTTCTGTCTTGCTGGCAATGTACTAAGTATGGCTTTGAGCATCAGGTTCTTGAAAATACTCATTCTGAGAGTCAAGGTCTTTATAAAACACATTCACTCACTCCTTTGCTTAAGGCTTTATAAAGAGAGCACAGCAATATTTGTGAAAGGTGAGGCCATGCAAATATCACCAACTTCAGCTGTGGATTTCAATGCTTATAAAACAGAGCCCAGGCTTCCCTCCAGCACCTGTAGGTGAGCCACACTGCCCTCCCCATCCAGCTGAAACACAAGGAGAACACATGTTCATACATATGATGCTTGTCTATAGAAGGACCAAGAAGCCTATGAGCTGCTGAGAGACACAGGGGACAAACTCTGAACCCCATGTGGCAAACAAGAGCCCAAATATGATGCAGGTCCCAGGCTGGCAGCACTCCTGCCGCCCAGAGCTCACAACAGAGGGACGGAAGGCCCTTGGTGGCAGTGCTCCATGTCTCCTGGCTCCCAACAGGCTGCTGCTGGGATGCTTGGCCTCTTGGCTGGCAGAAAGTATCACCTGGCACAGCTGGAAAGCTGCTAACCCTTCAGTGCAGCCTGGGGCACTCAGTGAGTGCCAGGAGCCTCAGTTCTGCACGGCAGTGGGAGGGGAGATGGAGCACACTGTGCCTGGCAGCAGGGCTCCAGCTGGAGTTTGGTGCCACCATGGCAAACAGGAAGTAATGGCTCAGAGATAGAGCTGATGAGAAAGAAGAGAAAGCAAGGAGGCCTAACTACAAAAGAAAGGGGAAACCTTAAAAACCACCTTTCCTCCATAAGGGCTCTTGTCTTGGAGCAGGAACCTCAAGATGTGGCTGCAGAGCATGCTGCACCACTGCCACTCACCTCCCTGCAAATACCTCCCAACAGATTTCCTGTTACACAGGGAGAGCTTTGCATAACTCCTCTGAGCCTTCACCATCACTGCTTTAACTTGCAGAAGCTGTCAACAGTCGAGGCAACTGCCAAGAAGTTCCTGGAAGTCCTACACATACCTGCCCCACAGGCAAGAAACAAATGCACTGGGCTGACTCCAGGTGCAGGTTTAACCACAGCACACAGAAGGAGGTTTCTCTGAAGACCTGCACTGGCGAGTAGGGTGTGGGGAGGACAAAGCCCTAACACCATCAGTCACACCCAGCAGCTCCAGTGGAATGTCTGCTGCACACACTCCCTTCCAGCCCATCTTCACCTGCAGATGCCTGGAGCTGAACTCAGGGCAGCTGCTTCAAGCAGGACACCTGGGCACCAGCACTCCAACATCCTCCCTGGGGTTAGGAGGAAGGGAGAGGGCAGGACCACAGGGCAAAACCTCAGCCTACAAAACTAATCCTGTTATGTGCCCCTGCACAGCCAGGCAGCAGAGCAATTCCTGCTGGTGACACTGGAATTGCTGTACAGCTGCATTACAGAATGCTTTCAGTTGGAAAAGCCCACTAGGATCATCCAGTTCAACCATCAACCTAACACCACCATGGCCTTTATGTCCTGAAGTGCCACCACATTTCTTGAACACCTCCAGGGATGGTGACTGCACCACCAACCTGGGCAGCCTGTTCCAAGCCCTGACCACTCTTCCAGTCAAGATATCCTGCTCCTCCAGCCCAGGCTTCAGTGGGATCTAGTCCTGGGTCTTCTGAAACTGCAGAGAATCCTGTGCTGGAAAATTTTCCACGTGGGACAGTTGCAGGGAAGGTTTGCACTGCAAAATGCAGCTCAAGTTTAAAACAAGCAAGCAAACAATGACCTGCCAAAGTAACATGGTTTTTTTTTCCTACTTTTATCCTTGCCCCTTTCCACCTCCTGAATGGTTTTCCTTCTCAGTTCCCAGGCCATTATTTATTTTACTTTTTAATTAGCACCTTTTCCATCTTAAATCAGAAGGACTCAGTTCCTCTCCCCCAAGACTAGTTTGTTAGGAAGAGTCTCCCCCCAGAAGGGAGGAGGGGGAATTAACCTCGAACTAAATCAACCAGCAAGAAGTATCTGTAGCAAAATGCAACCAAACTCAGACACAGGCAACCACAGAAAAGCTATTAGCAGAACCATGAATTGCAAATCAAACCCAACACCTGCTCTGGAACTGCAGCACACCTCTGAATGAAGTTCAGAGTCCACAAGGGCAAGCAAAAAAAATAAGGATCTGAAAGAGCAGATAGCTACAGACCAAGCAAAAGGAGAGAAACAACACCAAAATGAACCACTTCCAGAAACTGGATCCCACAACCCCTCATTTTACTGCTTTGAGAGGACTGAGAAAGCAAAGCTGCCAAGCCACCTGGGCTGGAAACACCCTGCTCAAACTCAGCCCACGTTCTGCACTGGGATGGAAACGCTGACCCCCATCCAGGCTGCTCAGAGAGGGACACGGTTCCACATACCTCCACAAAAGGCTCCCCCTGCTCAGGTCTGGCACAGTAAACAATTCGAACATTCAAAGGCATTTTTCCCCCTTTCATCATCTACTGGGTTAATTTTGCAGCACCCACCACACTGCCCTGCTCCAGTGGCAAGAGCAGCTCTTTGCCCGGGAGCATGACAGACAGCTACTGCCCTTGGCACGCTGCGATAGAATTGCTTACAGGCTCCCTCCAGAATCACACTTTCTGTTTCCCCACAAGGGAGAGTGAAACTTTCACAGTAATCATGCCCAAATTTGGACTCTCGATGGAGACTTCCTGGCAGCCTTGACTTTAAAATGGGTAAAGCCTGAAAATGCTGCAAACGAAAGAGACACACCTTTGGAAGCGGCTCCCAGCTAACGCTTTCCCCTGTACACACTGAAACAGAACTAGGAGAGACCAGCTCCTGCTGGGTCCAGCTCTCTCCCACTTCTACTTTCTGGACCACTGAAAGCCCTGCTGCTCCTTCAGTTTGGCTTTATGTAAATGGCATGCAAATAGCAGCAGCCCAGAGAAACCTGCTGCAATGTGCAACCACACTCAGCCCTCAGCAAAGCAAGGAAGGAAGAATCTCTCTTTTCTTTCCTTTTTTTTTTAACATTAAGAAACTATGAAACTGTATAAAAAAAAATTATAGAAGCTGTTTTATTTATTTATTTATAGGTTGGATTTGATGATCTCTGAGGTCTTTTCCAACCTTATTGATCCTATGAAAGATGTTGGCTTGCTGGAAGGTGTCCAGAGAAAGGGCAACGAGGCTGGGGAGGGGTCTGGAGCACAGCCCTGGGAGGAGAGGCTGAGGGAGCTGGGGTTGCTTAGTCTGGACAAGAGGAGGCTCAGGGGAGACCTTATTGCTGTCTATAACTCCCTGAAGAGAGGTTGTGGCCAGGTGGGGGTTGGTCTCTTCTCCCAGGCAACCAGCACCAGAACAAGAGGACACAGTCTCAAGCTGCACCAGGGGAAGTTGAGGCTGGAGGTGAGGAGAAAGTTCTTCCCAGCAAGAGAGATTGGCCATTGGAATGTGCTGCCCATGGAGGTGGTGGAGTCACCATCACTGGAGGTGTTTAAGAGGAGACTGAATGGGGTGCTTGGTGCCATGGTTTAGTTGATTAGATGGTGTTGGGTGATAGGTTGGACTTGGTGATCCCAGAGATCTTTTCCAACCTGGTTAATTCAATTCATTCAATTCAATTCAATTCAATTCAAGGTTAGAGTCTTGTTGCTGCATTTCAAATAGCAAGCCCTTGCTCTGCTTTCGAACAGGACAAGATACTTTGAAGACAGGGATGCTTAAAAAAAGAGAGAAATAATCAGAGGGCAACAGAATTGCAAAAGTAAGTTTATCTTTTAGACAAATAAGCAGATCACTTTTTAAACCACTTCCAAGGTATTTCATGGAATGACAGAATGGTAGGGGTTGGAAGGAAATCACCTAGTCCAACCCCCCTGCCAAGGCAGGTTCAGCTAAAGAAGGTCACATAGGAACACATCCAGGCTGGTTTTGAAAGTCTCCAGAGATGCAGACTCCACCACCTCTCTGAGGAGCATGTTTAGTGCTCTGCTACCCTTACATTAAAGTTTCTCCTCATCTTTAGATGGAAATTTCCTGTGTTTAAGTTTGTGCCTTGGACCCCTTGTCCTGTCACTGGGCACTAATGAACAAAGCCTTACAGGCTGGACTTGATGATCTTTGAGGTCTCTTCCAACCTTATTGATTCTATGATTCTAAAGCCTCACGCTCCTGCCACCCACCCTTTAACTACTGATCAGCACTGGTGAGATCCCCCCTCAATATGCCCTTTCCCAGACTAAAAAGCCCCAATTCTCTCAGACTTCCACAGAATCACACAATCACCACGGCTGGAAGAGACTTCAAAGATCATCAAGTCCAACCTGTCACCTCAGACCTCATAAACAATGTTCCATGACCTTTGATGGAACCCCCTCATCCTCCTTGTAGCCCTCCACTTAAGGGCTGGTTTGGTTTTTAATGTACCCCATATCCTTAGCACTGTGCTCAGAAACACTTTAAAATGTGTGCCAGCTCATTTCCCATTCCAACCAGGCCTTGTGTGCACAGGGGTCAGCCTGGTAACAAACAGAGGCATGCCAGGAAGTTAAAACAGATTGCAAAAGATCCCATATGAAAAAGCCAAAGTCCAAGGGTAAAACTGATCCATCTTCCACCTAATACTGCCCCAGTACTGCTGTGTGCTCCTCAGAAGCAAGGGTCTGGCGCTTCACCACACATACCAACCCATTTGGAATAGAACAGAGTGGAATGGAACAGAGTGAACCAGGTTGGAAAAGACCTCAGAGACCACAGAGTCCAACCTACCACCCAACACCATCTCATCAACTAAACCATGGCACCAAGCACTCCATCCAGTCTCCTCCTAAACACCTCCAGTGATGGGGACTCCACCACCTCCCTGGGCAGCACATTCCAGTGGCCAATCTCTCTTTCTATGAAGAACTTCTTCCTAAAACAAGAACAATTTTCTAAAAGAAGAACAATTTCCTACATGTAAAAGCTGACAAGAACTGAAGCAAGCAACACTCACTCACCCATCTACCTAACAACCAGCCTAAACTTCCCCTGGTGCAACTTGAGACTGTGTCCTCTTGTTCTGCTGCTGGGTGCCTGGGAGAAGAGACCAACCCCCACCTGGCTACAACCTCCCTTCAGGGAGTTGGAGAGAGCAAGAAGGTCACCCCTGAGTCTCCTCCAGGCTAAGCAACCCCAGCTCCCTCAGCCTCTCCTCACAGGGCTGTGCTCCAGACCCCTCCCCAGCTTTGTTGCCCTTCTCTGGACACCTTCCAGCAACTCAACATCTGTCCTAAACTGAGGGGCCCAGGACTGGACACAGGACTCAAGGTGTGGCCTAACCAGTGCTGAGCACAGGGCAGAATGACCTCCCTGCTCCTGCTGGCCACGCTGTTCCTGATACAGGCCAGGGTGCCAGTGGCCTCATACAGGAGCTTCTGCTGGGCTTTACATGTACAAATTTTAGAGATTTTAGTTGTAGAACAGAAATACATCATGACTTTAACCACACCAACAACATATACCTGTAACAGGTTTGCAAATGGCCAAGATCACATAACCAAAATAGTGACACAGCTCTTGCTGGGTGCACAGCAGGGCTTCCAGCTGTTCTCCTGCTCTTTGTAGGGAGGAGAGAAAGGAGAGCTGAAGGAAAGTGAGTACATTGCTGAGAGAGATACAGGATCCCAGGATGTTAGGGGTCGGGAGGGACCTCCAGAGATTGAGTCCAACCCCCTGGCCAGAGCAGGACCATAGAATCTAGCACAGGTCACACAGGAATGCATCCAGATGGGTCTTGAAAGTCTGCAGAGAAGGAGACTCCACAAGCTCTCTGGGCAGCCTGCTCCAGGGCTCTGTGACCCTCACCTCACAGTGAAGAGGTTCCTCCTCATGCTGAGGTGGAACCTCCTGTGCTGTAGTTTATATCCATTGTCCCTTCTCCTATCACAGGGTCCAACTGAGCAGAGCCTGGCCCCTCCCTCCTGACCCCCAGCCCTCAGATATTTATAAGCATTTATTAAATCCTCCCTCAGCCTTCTCCAGACTAAGAGGCTGTCCAAAGCAGCAAGCATTATAAAGCAACTCAGCAAACATCAGAAGAGCTCAGCAGAGCAAATGCTGAGATCTGTAACAGGATATCCACACACATGCTCCACGTTAAAGCAGAAGGCACTCACCTCCCAGCTTTTAGTTGTAGGCTCACTGAAGAAGTTGTCTATCATGTCAAGCTCCTCCTTTTCTACCACCACAAAACCTTGTTCTTTGGCATCTTTCCCATAGATTTCTGGTGACCACTGAACAAAAAACGTGTACAAGTGATCCACTCTGCAAACAGAAGAGGAGATAACTGCTGGTCAGTGGCCCATGAGCACACCACTGTCATGTAGTAGAGGTTCTGCCCAGTGACACAGAAGGGACAACCACACACATAGGATACCTGTGTACTTCTACCCTCACACAGTGCACAAGGCAACAGATCCCTCCATGTGTCAGCCTGAAGCACTCCAAGGTTTGTCTGCCCTACAAAGTATTTTACTTCTTCCTTGGCCAAACACACGGTGCCAAAGCACCATGGTAAAACCAAGTGCCTTGTGCAGTCCCACACAGCTCATATTGAAGTCAAACTGATTGGTACTGCAGATTCACAGCTTGCATCCATCTGGAAGGGACCCTTAAAGGTTTGTCCAACCCCCCTGCACTCAGCAGGGACACCTCCAACTAGATCAGGCTGCCCAGGGCTGCATCAAGTCTGATCTTGAATGTCTCCAGGGATGGGGCCTCAACCACATCCCTGGGCAACCTGTTCCAGTATTTTATCACCCTCACCATGAAGAGCTTCCTCCTGATGTCCAACCTGCTCCATAGCTTCAAACCATTGCCTCTCATCCTACTGCTCCAAGCCCTTCTAAACAGTCCCTCCCCAGCCTTCCTGTAGATACTGAAAGGCTGCTATAAGGTCTCCCTAGAGCTTTCTCTTCTCCAGGCTGAACAGCCCCAATTCTTTCAGCCTGTCTTCACAGGGAGAGCTGCTCCAGCCCTCTCAGTTAAAACTCACATGAGCTGGTGAAAGAGGCATTGACTTGAGCACTGTGTACTTTCTGTGCAGTAGTCCTAGTCTGGAAAGGTAACTACTTAATTCCTACAAATCCCCTGCGAAAGGACAATAAACCCAGTGGCTGCTGCTGTCTGGCTAGGATCAGTTTGAGAGCATGTTCCTGCAGGTGGGTGGAGGGGAGCAGCACACTCTCATCTTAGACTCACAGAACACATTTAGGCTGTGAGGCAGCATTGAAGATCACCTGGGCCAACCTCTGTGTATAGCAGAGCTAACTTCCAAACTGGAAGAGGCTGCAGAGTCTTGTCCACCTGCAGCTGTGAAAATCTACAACAGAGACTCCACAACCTCTCCATGCAGTCTATTCCCTGTACAATCAACCTCACATTTGTGGTTTTGTTTTTTTCCTCTTTTATCTAATCACAGTGTCCCTCCATGCATGCAGCATGTGATCTCAGATGGGTCTTGCACCATTCTACTTCCCCCCCCCTGCTTCCCCCTTTTATACCCACAGGTCCAAAAGGAAGAGGGGAATAACCACCACCCAGGCTGTTGGCTCTGCTCTTCCTGTTACAAGCCAGCAGGAAGGGAGAGCTCCTGTTCTGCAGTTACTCCCCAGGCCACCCAGACCCAGGCTGCAGAGACTGCTCTATCCCAGGTGCACAACTTTGCATCTGCCCTTTCTGAACTTGCTGATGCTTCTGCCACCTCCTTTCTCCATGTTGAGGTCCCTCTGACCAGCAGCCCTGCCCTTCAGTGTATGAACACTTCCCAGATGCAACATCATCCCTCCAAAATGAAAGGTGTATTCTGCCTTCTGATGAAGGCATTAAACAGGCTCAGGCCCTAAGGAATACATCTTGCACCTGGCTGCTACTCATATTTGGTATCAACCCTTGGAGCCCAAAAGCCCCACCATTTTTTTCACCCACCTGGGAGTCCACCCATCCAGGTCACAACTCTCTAATTTGGCTCTAAGGGAGACTGTGTTAGAAGCCTGCCTAAAGTCATGGCAAAACAAAATCCCATAACTCCCTCTTCATTCCCAGAAATAGTTATCTGGTTAGCAAAGAAACAACTTGCCCTTGGCACATAGCTGCTCTTATCCCTTCTTGCTCTCCCTGAGCCTGGAAGTGGCATCCATAAGAACATGCTTCATAATCTTCCCAGGGACTGAGCTGAAGCTGCCTGCCCTCAGCTCCCACAGATCCTCCTTGATTTTTCTGAAGACAGCTGCAGCATTTCTCTTTCCAATCATCAAGGCCCTCTCCCATCCTATCAAAGGATGATAGAAAGCAGCCTTGCAACAACATCAACCAGCTTCCTCAGCACACTCAGAGTTTCCTATCAGGCCCCACAGACCTGTATCTGCTCAGTTTATTTCAGTAGTCCATAACTAAGTTTTCCTCTACAATGGACAGATGCTAAATAAAGCCAGACACTTCACATTTAAGAAGCAGCAGCATCAAATGAGCTACAGAGACAAACAGGTTTTCATAGGTTTCATCTGGTGTAACATTTTAGGCAGGAGAACAGGAGGCTCAGAGGAGAACTTATTGCTGTCTACAACTACCTGAAGGGAGGTTGTAGCCAGGTGGGGGTTGGCCTCTTCTCCCAGGCAACCAGCAGCAGAACAAGAGGACACAGTCTCAAGGCTAACTGTTAGTTTCATAGTTTCAGTCAGGCTGGAAGTGACCACAAGGATCATCTAGTTCCAACCCCTCTGCCATGGGCAGGGACACCCCACACTACATCAGCTGGCCAGAGCCTCATCCAGCCTGGCCTTAAACACCTCCAGGGACGGGCCTCAACCACCTCCCTGGACACCCATTCCAGGCTTCACCACTCTCATGGGGAAGAACTTCCTCCTCACCTCCAGCCTGAATCTCCCCACCTCCATCTTCATTCCATTCCCCCTAGTCCTGTCACTACCTAATAGCCTGAAAAGTCCCTCCCCAGCCTTCTTGTAGCCCCCTTCAGATACTGGAAGGCCACAATGAGGTCACCTGGGAGCCTTCTCTTCTCCAGACTGAACAGCCCCAACTCCTTCAGTCTGTCCTCACAGCAGAGGTGCTCCAGCCCTCTGCTCATCCTCCTGGCCCTTCTCTGGACACCTTCCAGCACCTCCAGATCCCTCTTGGAATAGGGGCTCCAAAACTGGAGGCAGCACTCCAGGTGGGGTCTCAGCAGAGCTAAGTAGAGGGGGAGAATCCCCTCCCTTGCCCTGCTGGCCACACTTCTCCTGATGCAGCCCAGGATCTGACTGGCTTTCTGGGCTGCAAGTGCACATTGAGAGCTCCTGGTGAGCTTCTCCTCCCCCAGCACCCCCAAGTCTCTCTCCTCAGGGCTGCTCCCCAGCCAGTCACTGCCCAGCCTGGATTTGTGCCTGGGATTGCCTCGACCCAGCTGCAGGACCCTGCCCTTGGTCTTGTTGAAGCTCATGAGGTTGGCTTGTGCCCACCTCTCCAGCCTGTCAAGGTCCCTCTGGATGGCATTCTTCACAGAAAGAGAGACTGGCCAGTGGAATGTGCTGCCCAGGGAGGTGGTGGAGTCACCATCACTGGAGGTGTTCAGGAGGAGATTTGATAGGGTGCTTGGTTGCATGGTTTAGTTGATTAGGTGGTGTTGGATAATAGGTTGGACATGATGATCTTGAAGGTCTCTTCCAACCTGGTTTATTCTATTCTGTTCTATTCTATTAGAGGAAATTTCTCCCCTGAAAGGGTTCTCAAACACTGGAACATGTTCCCCAGGGTGGGATTTGAATCTCCATCCCTGGAGGCACTTCAGAGAGGCAGAGATATGGTGCTGAAGACATGGGTTAGCGCCAGCCTTGGTAGAGGTAGAGAAGGGTTGGACCCCGTGATCTTAAAGGTCTTTTCCAACCCAAATGAATCTATGACTCTAACATGTTCAGGGATACATTCACAGTAACACACACAGAGGACACAAAACAAAAAGAAAAGGATATAAATTCAGTAGGAAGCCAATTTAGCAGAGCACAAAGTTCATAGTAGCAAAGTGACAGCATTGTTAGTGTAAGACAAAAACTTGGTGGAGTATTAAACCACTGCTTTGCTTAGCAAAGTGGGCATGGTCAGCTGTAGGCTTGAACATACCTGAACAGAGGAGCACAGACTGGAGAAGAGGGAGCAGACTCTGTGCTTGCACCACAGTGCTTTAGGCTTGGCAGAAGCACCCTAGAGGCACGGGACACCAGCTCTGAATTTTGGAGCAAGAGCTCCCCACCAGCACACTGATGACAATACTTGATGTGATCACTGCATGTGCCAAGAAACAGCATTCAGCAGAAGGTGTTTGATACTTGATACTCCACCCATTTCTGGTGCACTGTTATCCAAGTCATGGTCAAGTGTTACAGCTTACAGACACAAAACCAACCCAAAAAGGGTTACTTAGCTCACAGGAGCAATACTCTGTGATAACCTGCTTTAAGAGGAACTGAATCCTGGTAATACAACCACAAGCAGTCACCAAAAGCCAATTAAAGTAGGTCTGTAGTGCACTGAAAAAGAGCAAACCCAATTATCAATGAAACACAGCAGACAACTTGTCAAGTTACAGCTGAGCCCTGAGGGGGAACCATACATGATTTTTCTTCTAAATAATACACTTGGAGGTCCCAAACTGACATTGTCATCACCATTTCTATGGCAATAATATCTGACCAGTTTTCCATCAGCTAATGTCTTCAGTCACAGGCTGGAGAGGGGCTACTTCCAAATGTGTGTTTGGGTGGCAGGGGTGGGTTTGTGCATCCTGTGATACCTGTATGAAGGCTCTAAGTTCAACAGGAATTGATTCAGAGAAGTCCTATGACTTCCTTATAAATATGCCTGACTAAATGATGATGATCCTTCATCAGTCTCATGAGAGCTAAGGTACTGTAAGCCCTCATATGCCTTTTACAAACTTAAATGAGCTGTAAGACGTGGCACTTGGTGCCATGGTCTAGTCATGAGGTCTGTGGTGACAGGTTGGACTCGATGATCTTTGAGGTCTCTTCCAACCTTGGTGATACTGTGATATTGAGCTACGGGTACAAACAGGTTTGCATAGGTCTCACCTGGTATAACTTGATATTCATCAGGAGCCTAGCAGCACCTTATTTGTAGAAAGCTAATTCAAAAGTAGTCTAGATTGTGTGCTCTTGTTCTGGTGCTGGTTGTCTGGGAGAAGAGACCAACCCCCACCTGGCTGCAACCTCCCTTCAGGTAATTGTAGAGAGTAATAAGACCTCCCCTGAGCCTCCTCTTCTCCAGGCTAAGCAACCCCAGCTCCCTCAGCCTCTTCTCACAGGGCTGTGCTCCAGACCCCTCCCCAGCTTTGTTGCCCTTCTCTGGACATGTTCAAGTGTCTCAATGTCCTTCTTAAATTGAGGAGCCCAGAACTGGACACAGGACTCAAAGTGTGGCCTAACCAGTGCTGAGCACAGGGGCAGAATAGGTTGGACTCAATCTCGAAAGTCTTTTCCATCCTGGTTAATTCTATTCTATACTATAGATCTAAGCTATTAACAGGAGCACAGAGGAGTGATCATCAGGACCCATCTTAATCATCATCCCTTTAATGCAAAGCCCTGAATAAAAGCACAGAAGCATCATGTAGGTATTGACTCCAGTAGCTGAGCTGCACGTTCTTCCAGAAATCTCAGCCTACCTCTGTATCAGGTACAGGATGCTATGCACTAGATGCTACCAGCAGTCACAACCAAATAACATCTCGCTCTACAAAAGGAAACTCCACAGAAACAGTAAGAACAACCAAGCCAAAACTCCCCCAAATCCCTGAATCAAACAAAAAAAATGCCAAAGGGACAGAAAGTTAAGACTGGAAAAGGAGGAAAGGTTCAACCATTGTTACCTTTCCTCCCTGAAAAATCTGCCTGCTCTCAGAAGAGAAACTTCCAAAGTAGCAGAAGCCCTCTCAGCTGCATGAGCTTGGGACAATGTTTTCTACATCAAAATCAATACAGTCATAGACCAAACCTGTCTGCCAGACTGATATTATAGGTAACCAATGAGATTTACTTCTTGACTGAGGAACTACTCAGTGCCACAACGAGGAAATTACTTGTCACAACACATACTCATGAACAAAGCAATCCTGCAGCACTGTGGCTGTTCCAGTGCAAAGCATTTTCCTCTGCAGGAGGAGAGCTGAGGAACCTTGAGGAAATCTCTCACATAATTACTGACCTACTACTACTCAAAATCCACAGGGGTGGAAATACACATACCACTTAAAACACAAATCCATGTAGTAAGAGCAGGCACAGACTTACCCTCTCGTACTGTAAGCTACACCCATGGCAAGGCTTCTCAGCTCAACAGCCGCCCTCCCTAGGAGTGTCCAAAAGCTCTGCTCAGCTGCACCTGACCAGAAGCTGCCCTAGACTGAGGAATCTGTATGTAGGGTGAGTCAAGATGTCCACCTCCCACTGCATGCTGAGGTGAGTGCTGCTGTGAGCCCGCAGCAGGTCACTGATTAACGCAGCCCCGCACTGCGGGTCGCGGCGTGACACACGCCACGACACCCAGCAGCCAGCAAGACGCCCAGGGAGAGAGGAGACCTGCAACAGCCCCCAAAAGGCAAACAAGAACAAAGACTTATTGACAGCTTTTATGAAGAATATCAACCTAACAGTAGTGCCTTCCCTTCAGGGAATCACAGAAAGTTAGGGGCTGGAAGGCACCTCGAAAGCTCATCCAGTCCAGTATCTCTGCCACAGCAGGGTCACCTAGAGCAGATCACACAGGAACACATCCAGGCAGGTCTTGAATATCTCCAGAGAGGGAGGCTCCACAACCCCCTGGGCAGCCTGTTCCAGTCTTCTGTCACCCTCACAGGGTGGCTCCATCCTCGTGGCACTCACTCTTTATGTATTTATAAACATTAATGAGGTCCCCCTTTAGTCTCCTCTTCTCCAAGCTACAGAGCCCCAGCTGCCTCAGTAGGAAGATGTTCCACTCCCTCCATCATCTTTGTGTCTCTGTGCTGGACTCTTTCAAGCAGTTCCCAGAGGTCCTTCTTGACCTGAGGGGCCCAGAACTGGACAGAATATTCCAGATGTGCCCACACCATAGCAGAGTAGAGGGAAGGAGAACCTCTCTTGACCTACTGACCACAGCCATTCTAATACAACCCAGGACACCACTGGCCTTCTTGGCCACAGGAGTGTGTTGCTGGAAGTCAAGGAAGCCTAACAGTTTTCTCTTGGTGTTGAGAATGTTTCCAGAAGCTTCCATTAAAAAACATAAACTCACAAAACCCCAAACAAACAAAAAAATAAGAAAAAGAAAGAAAAAAAACCCCAAACCAACACTGTTAAAAGGCAAAGGGGTCTGTCCCCTTCAGTGCAGCATTCCCACAGCTGCCAAGGCTAGGGAAGCAGCAACAGCCTGCAAATGGAAGAGAAGCTCTGCTGGGAGTTGTGGGGCCAGGCTGAAAATGAAGCTGTTTCTGCAACTGATGACAGAAGCTGTTTCAACAGCAAACACTAAGAAACCATGCAAAAAAATATGTAACTAACTGCAAATCAGAGGAAGACTGAGTTTGCACAGTGATTCCAGACATGCACACCAATTTCCTTACAATCTCAGTCCAGATTTGGCTCAGGTCTTGGTTTGTTTTGCTTTGGTTTCAATGACCATAAAACATCAAGATGTTGCACAAGCCACTACCAGCACTGGACAGAAAGAGTTTGAGTTAGGCTAGAGATGAGAACAGCATTCTTGGTATTTTCACACATGAAATTCATGATATTCATACATGAATATAAACTGCACTCCCCATGTCTTTGAAATTAGTTGACTGTCTCAAAAGGACATTGCCAAGCTCCCCTAACTGACCTGATGGCCGTGGCACTCTCAAGATGCAATGCTGATAATTGCATACTGTGCAAGAGGACACAGTCTCAAGCTGTGCCAGGGGAAGTTTAGACTCAAGGTGAGGAGAAAGTTCTTCCCAGAGAGAGTTGTTAGCCATTGGAATGTGCTGCCCAGGGAGGTGGTGGAGTCCCCATCCCTGGAGGTGTTCAAGAGGGAACTGGACGTGGCACTTGGTGCCATGGTTTAGTCATGAGGTCTGTGGTGACAGGTTAGACTTGAGGTCTCTTCCAACCTTGCTGATTCTGTAATACTGGTACAGGAATAGCAGCAGAGGGTGGGAAGTGATGCATCTTACTTTGGGAAGGCATCCAAGACTTTGGAGAAACCACTGACTTGTTAGGCAAAGACATGTCTGGCATTAATGGGAAGGATTGGTATTTAGTTTAAGGCATTTGAAGGGTTTATTTTTTGCCCCAACCTCTCCATGACTTTTCCTGCATCTCTGCAATGTTCAAATAGCTAAGAATGAAGAGCACCAAATGACCCAAACTCCTACGACCACTGAGTTTGTCACTAATCTTATTATGAACTATGTCACTAATCTTATTCACCACTCATTTTGACCAAGATCTGAACAGCAGCCTCAAGCAACAGAAATCTGGCCTGTCAGCCAGTACAGCCAGCCAAGTGCTGCTGCAGCAGCTCACTGCAGAAATGGTTTTTCCCCTCCTTCTAAAAATCACATAGAATCAATAAGGTTGGAAAAGACTTCAAAGATCATCAAGCCCAACCTGTCACCCAGCACCTCATGACTACTAAACCATGGCTCCAAGTGCCACATCCAATCCCCTCTTGAACACCTCCAGGGATGGCGACTCCACCACCTCCCCGGTCAGCACATCCCAATGGCAAATGACTCTCTCTGAGAAGAACGTTCTCCTCACCTCCAGCCTAAACTTCCCCTGGTGCAGCTTGAGACTGTGTCCTCTTGTTCTGGTGCTGGTTGCCTGGGAGAAAAGACCGACCCCCTCCTAGCTACAACCTCCCTTCTGGTAGTTGTAGACAGCAAGAAGGTCTCCCCTGAGCCTCCTCTTCTGCAGGCTAAGCAACCCCAGCTCCCTCAGCCTCTCCTCACAGGGCTGTGCTCCAGACCCCTCCCCAGCCTCCTTGCCCTTTTCTGGACACATTCAAGAGTCTCAATTTCCTTCTTAAAACGAGGAGCCCAGAACTGGACACAGGACTCAAGGTGTGGCCTAACCAGTGCTGAGCACAGGGCACAATGACTTCCCTGCTCCTGCTGGCCACACCATTCCTGATAAACACTGCAGGATAAACCAGCTGTCAACACTTCAGTTTATCTCCCTACTCAGAAGAGGCCAACCAGAGGAGCTGTTTTCCAAGTCTGTGAAGCTTAATAGATTTACCTGTTGCAGAGATGACCCCCAGCTCAGTAGCTTTATGGAGCATCAGATACACTATCCCCAAAGCAACAGCTGACCTTGTCTTATATGACAGCATCACTCCAACTCCTTCAAGTATTTACTTGCACTTCAACCTAGAATTTTCTGAACCTGCCCTTTTGCAATACCTGAGGAGCCAAGGACTGGCTTCAGCCGATAGCAAGCAAACCAAAAGCTATCTTCAGCTACACTCCCAATGGTAACATTCCAGCTGGATTAAACCTCTCCCCCTCCTCCCTCCGGGTCAGCAGCTTCCCCACTCGTGGTCTGCTCAAAACCCTCATTTCTAGAACACAAGAAACAAGCACTGAAACCAACACACATGCTACAACTCTGAAACTAAAATACAATGTTCTGGCAAGAGATTTTGATTAAAGAAAGAAAGAAAATTGCCTGCATCTTAAAGAGACACCTCTGAGACTGATCAGCTGCTCAGCCTTTTCCTTCCTGACTTCTAACTCTAAATGATAGGACTAGGGGGAATGGAAAGAAGATAGAAATGGGGAGATTGAGATTGGATGTTAGGCAGAAGTTCTTCCCCATGAGGGTGGTGAGACACTGGCACAGGTTGCCCAGGGAGGTGGTGGAAGCCTCATCCATGGAGGTTTTTAAGGCCTGGCTGAATGTGGCTGTGAGCAACCTGCTGTAGTGTGAGGTGTCCCTGCCCATGGCAGGGGGGTTGGAACTGGATGAGCCTTGAGGTCCCTTCTAACCCTAACAATTCCATGATTCTATGAAAGTTTGGTCACTGTTTCCCTGTGGTTTCCCTGTGTTGGTTTATCAACAGACTACAGAGGTGCTCTGGCTGCCTCCAGCAGAAGAAGGACCAGGGATGTGATTCTCACAGCCAGTGCTGTAGCACTCTTTAAGCACATACACACCTACAGGCACATCATCTAAGTGTATTTTATCACAAAGGAGAAGACTCTTTTTTTTATGGCCCTGAAGGCTAAAGCAGCAACACCCATTCACAGAATCACAGAGGCTGGAATAGATCAAGTCCAGCCTATGACCCAGCACCACCACATCAACCAGACCATGTCACTAAGTGCCACATCCAATAAACACCACATTCAGTGAGGAGTGTCTCCCTTTTCCACATCATGTCACATTTGCCCATGGGAAATAACTCCTCTTTTAGCACTGGCACTGTAGTGGACTGCCTGTCTCTTTTGCAGCTGTTTCTCCTTTCATAGAGTGGAAAGGACCTTAAAGGTCATCATGTTCCAAACCCATATCCTGGGTACTGGGCAGGGATACCTCCTACTAGCCCAGGCTGCTCAAGGCCTCATCCAACCTGACTTGGAGCACCTCTAGGGAGGGGATATCCACAACCTCCATGGACAACCTGTTCCAGCATCTCACCACCCTCACTGGAAAGAATTTCTTCCTAATATCCAGTCTAAACCTGCTCAAGCTTCAATCCATTTTCCTCACTTCCTAAACCACAGCCAAACACCACAGAATGCCCCAGAGCTTGCATCATGCTAGCTGCATGCATATTCCCCTCTTCACCTTCCAAGTGGCTCTGATCCTTTCTTCCTCTTCACTGAGAGCCACGTGAGACCAGCAACAAATGCTGCTTTACCCCTCTGGCATGCAATCAAGCAAGGGCACTCCTCATCTTAGCATCCCTGCTGCCTTTCACACCTTGAAGCACCCAAGGAAAGTCAGATTCAAGTCTAGGAAGCAGCAGGTGCTTAAAGCAGAGCTAAGCACGTTGCTGTGCTATGCACTGCAGCTTACCTTTCTCGAGGAACAGCAAACCAGTACTCTGGTTGCTTTATTTTTTTACTGTACTGCTGAGACATGGTGGTGCTCTGAGACACAAAGGACTTTCTCATGGGCTTGCCTACTTTAATGCACAGAAACATGGGAGGAGTCTTGCTCTTCTCCTCTTTTGAAGGAAGCATATCTGAATGAGAGAGGGAGAAAAAAATGGGCTGCTTACAGACAAAGTACAAATCCACAGAATTCATCTTGTGCAAAGGAACACTCAGAGGCACTGCACACAGCATTAAACCTGACAGGTCATTCAATGGCCAAATTGCTTTCATAAACCCTTGTTCATCCTAAACTGTGGCCATTTATTCCCATTTGGTCACAGCCTATATCCTCCTCAGCTGTAGAGCTGTGTACAGAACAGCCCTGTAAAGCAAACCAGTGTGAGATGAGCAAGCCAGGTGCAAACTGCAACATGAAGCAGGCCAGAAAAAGGAACAGTGTTAGACTGGGTCCTGAAAACACATCCAGTCAAAGGGTAGCAGCCCTGCACAAACACACAAAGCCTGATCAGTTCTTCTGACAGTGGGAGAGCCACACAGCCACTTTTTGTCTGCACAGGCAGGGTCAAGGGTAGGAGCAGTAAAAGGTCTTTGAATTGGGACCAGGTCATCTGCAGTGCAATCACGCAGCACTTACAGGATGGCCAAGGGATCAGGCCCAGCCAGCATGGATTTAGGAAGGGCAGGTCCTGCCTGACCAACCTGATCTCCTTCCATGCCCAGGTGACTGCCTGGTGGATGTGGGGCAGGCTGTGGATGGAGTCTGCCTGGATTTCAGCAAGGCCTTGGACACTGTCCCCCACAGCAAGCTCCTGGCCAAGCTGGCAGCCCCTGGCTTGGACAGCAGCACTCTGAGCTGGGTTAGGAACTGGCTGGAGGCTGAGCCCAGAGAGTGGTGGTGAATGTCCACAGCCAGCTGGCAGCCAGGCACTAGTGGTGTCCCCCAGGGATCAGTGCTGGACCCCAATCTGTTCAATATCTTTATTGATGATCTGGATGAGGGGATTGAGCCCATCATCAGTAAGTTTGCAGATGACACCAAGTTGGAGGCAGGAGTTGATCTGTTAGAGGGTAGGAGAGCTCTGCAGAGGGACCTTGCCAGGCTGGACAGATGGGCAGAGTCCAAGGGCAGGAGATTGAACACATCTAAGTGCCAGGTTCTACACATTGGCCACAACAACCCCAGGCAGTGCTACAGGCTGGGATCAGAGTGGCTGGAGAGCAGCCAGGCAATGAGGGACCTGGGGGTACTGGTTGATAGCAGGCTGAACATGAGCCAGCAGTGTGCTCAGGTGGCCAAGAAGGCCAATGGCATCCTGGCCTGTATTAGGAACAGTGTGGCCAGCAGGAGCAAGGAGGTCATTCTGCCCTGTACTCAGCACTGGTTAGGCCACAGCTGGAGTACTGTGTCCAGATTAAACACCCCAAGTCCCCTCAGCTGCTCCTCACCAGCCCTGTTCTTCAGACCCTTCACCACCCTCGTTGCCCTTCTCGAGGCCTGCTCCAGCACTCAATGTCCTTCTCAGAGTGCGGGTCCCAATACTGAACCCAGCACTCAAGGTGTGGCCGCACTGGTGCCCAGTACAGGGACACCATCACTCTCCTGGTCCTGCTGGTCACACTATTGCTGATCCAGGCCAGGATGCTGTTGGCCTTCTTGGCCACCTGGGCACACATTAGCTCATCTTCAGCCAGCTGTTGACCAACACCCCCAGGTCTTTCTCTGCTGGGCAGTTTCCAGCCACTCTGCCCCCAGCCTGGAGCATTCATGGGGTTGTTGTGACCCAAGTGCAGACTGCACTGAGGCAACCAAAGCTACCCATACAGACTGACAACTCCTAGACCATGAAGTGTCACTGTCAATCCTGCAACTGGGTGACATTTCACTGTCCTTAAAGCAAGTAACCAGAGGTGAAAATTATATACACAGTGATGACTGAACACGGAAAGAGCTCACAAGCCACTTATCAAACTAGAAGCTTAGGGAATTGGAAGCAATTTTTGTTTTCTTCTAAACAGCAGATGACTTAGAAAAAATACCCACATACAAGAGGAAAGCCAAAAGAGTGTGCATCACAGAAAGAGGGAGTGCAGAGCTCTCCATTCAGAGGTTACCATCACAATGCTGTCCAAGCCTCAGAGGAAAGAAGGATAACCAGAGACCTACCTTCAATTGGCACTTGAATTTTCTGCAGCAGCCACAGTCTGATCTCTGATTGATTGTCTAACTGTGTTTCTTGACAGGTCTTGTCTACAGCTGGTACTAATGAAGAGTCCACAGACTCTTTCAGAGCCTTTTCCTCTGCTGCTGCTGAGCTGATTTCTAATGAAGGTGCTTTCCTTTCAACACAGCAGGAATCAAGCTCCATACTTTTAACTGTATGGACTTCATTAGCTTGGGACTTTGAACAGCTAAGTGTAAGGTCTATGCCAACTGCTTTATTGTTTTCACCTTTCTGGATTTGAGCCTTGTGTAAGTCTTCAGATGACTGAGACCCATTCCCATCTTTATTGAGGTAAAATTCAATAAGTTTATCTTTCTCTAGCTCTTTCTTAGGGTCCAATGCAGTCTCCACCTTACCTGTCGGGGAACTGACACATTTGTTTACTTCTGGAATAACATCTTGCTTTTCACACAGCTCTAAGTCTAAGTCAGCTTTAGGTTCAACACTGTCCTTTTTTTCCAAGGAATCAACTGTCAAGTGCTCCTGGACTTCTGTAGTGGATTTGGTTACCTGCTGCTTAGTTCTCCCCAGCTCCCTGGGGTCAGCCAGCAAGCCTTCCATTACTGAGATTTTCTTGTCCAACCCTCTGTCCCTAGGAGATGATGTCTTTTCCAGCTCAATGAGGTCATCCTCTCCTTCTTTTAAAAGGGATTTTTCTTTGGTTTGGATCTCTGAAGTGGTTTTGTCCCCAGGAGGCTCCTTGGCACACGGATCTGCGGCAAACTTGTCCGAGTGTTCAGTGGCAGTGACGCTGTTGGGAAACTCCAGTGACTTGGATTTGGTCGACCTTGCACTCTCAGATGACTGAAGAACTTCAAACTCAGCAGGCTTTTCCTCATCTGAAGGCTTTATCTGTTTGGCCCCCAGAGCAATGGATGGATCCCCATTCTGTTGCCTCTTTTCCTTGCTAAGGGATTTGAATTTGCTGAAAGGATTGATATCTTTCTCAGAGGACAGGTCTTCCCATTCTCCTGGCCTGTACAGAGGACAAAGATCCTTTGGTATGTCACTGTCAGGGAAAATGATGGATGTATATAGGATGTTAAACACAAAATGGGAACAGAAAATAAAATGGAAAAGAAAACAAACCTCCATAATGTACCAACTTAAGCACTGAAAACTCAACAACAACAACAAAAAGCAAACACTTCTACCAAAAAATAAACACACACCAGAGGAAATAAGTGACTTGAAAAGAAAATGGATAAACATGAGGCAAGGATAATACTGAGATAAAATGAGTGAAGCACTTGGCAGAGTATGCCAGATGGATGAAGGCATGGCAGACAGGGAAGAACAATGTGCAAGTCATCAGAATTTCAGACATGATATGTCCTGTTGACTACAGGCAGGTGATGATTCAGGCATCAGGGCATGTACTTAGCTGCTGGAATTTCATTCATACCACATCAAGCCTGTTATTTCCCACACCTGACAATGAGTCAACCTCTACAACCATCCCTGCTTCCCTAGGCTGTACAACTGCTTTGTGGAGAAGACAGGAGATCAGACATAAGCTATGCCCTGCTTGAACATGTTTGATGCAAATCATTAAGAGCCAACAGAGCTGGGCCTTTTCCCTTTTATTTTTTGCCTTACTCCAATGTGTTGTTTGAATCACAGAATGGCTTAGGTTGGAAGGGGCCTTAGAGATCACCTACTCCAACCTCCCCACCATGGGCAGTGGCACCTCTCAACTAGACTTGGCTGCTCAAGGCCTCATCCCACCTGGCCTTGAACATCTCCAGGGAGAAGGCAACCATAACCTCACCAGGCAGCCTATTGCACCCTCCTACTGAAGAACTTCTTCTCAAGATCCAGTCTAAACCTACTACCCCTCAGCTTCAAACCATTCCCCCTTGTCCTACTACTAGACACCCCTATGAAAAGTCCCTCTGCAGCCTTCCTGTAGGTTCCCTTCAGGTATTGGAAGACAGCTCTAAGGTCCCCACAGAGTCTGCTCTTCTCCAGGCTGAATAACTCCAGCTCCCTCAGCCTATCCACATAGTAGAGGTAATCCAGCCCTTGGATCATCTTTGTGGCCTCCTCTGGACTCACTCCAGCAGCTTTGTGTCCTTCCTATGTTGGCAACACCAGAACTGGATGCAGTATTTGAGGTGGGGTCTCAGCAGAGCAGAGTCAAGGGGCACAATCCTCTCTCTTGCCCTGCTGGCCACACTCCTCTTGATGCAGCCCAGCACACAGCTGTCTTCTGGTCTGCATGAAGGCACTTGCTGGCTTCTCATCAACAGAGCCACCCCTCAACCCACTCTGCACCCAACCTGTACTGAATGCAGGCTTCCCCAAAGATTTCTTTTTGAAGAAGGACAATCCTAAAACATTTCAAAATGGAAAATCCTTAACAACTTGAGAGCATAAAACTTTAGCTCTTCATTGCTGCTAAAAAGTGTGAGGTGAAATGAGAATACAAGATTCTCATCACTTAAAAGCTACTAAGAAGTTACTAAACACTAAGTGTTAACAAGTATCTGGAATGCTTTTCAAAAGGTCTTTTCCAACCTGGTTAATTCTATTCTTGAAATGAGAATATGGAGAGGAGTAGATGAAGGTGAGAGGCCTTGAGCACAAGCCCTACGAGGAGAGGCTGAGGGAGCTGGGGTTGTTCAGCCTCGAGAAGAGGAGGCTCTAGGGAGTCTTTATTGCTGTCTACAACTACCTCAAGGGAGGTTGTAGCCAGGTGGGGGTTGGTCTCTTCTCCCAGGCAACCAGCACCAGAACAAGAGGACACAGTCGCAAGCTGTGCCAGGGGAAGTTTAGGCTGGAGGTGAGGAGAAAGTTCTTCCCAGAGAGAGTTGTTAGCCATTGGAATGTGCTGCCCAGGGAGGTGGAGGAGTCCCCATCCCTGGAGGTGTTCAAGAGGGGATTGGATGTGGCATTTGGAGCCATGGTTTAGTCATGAGGTCTGTGGTGCCAGGTTGGACTTGATGAGCTTTGAGGTCTCTTCCAACCTTGGTGATTCTGTGAATTTCACTGGTCAGAGAAGGGTTGCCTCGAAGCAGAAAACCTTGCTTAGAACAAATGTATCAGCAGTGCCCAGAGCACACCTAAATGAAAGCAGTCACCCCAGGAAGTCTGTTATGGATCATAAAGGCTATCAGTGCAGCTCCGGTTATGAGGTGGAAAGAGTCCACAGACTGAATCACAGAATGCCAGGTTGGAAGGGACCCCAAGCATCATTTGGTCCAGTCTTTCCAAGTACTAGTAGAGTTGAAATGAGATGGTCCCAGCACCCTGTCAAGCTGAGTCAGCTGTAGGGGAATTCACTGCTTCCCTGGGAAAAGATTCCAATGTCTGACTGTTCTGGTATTTCTGTGAGTCCCAAGGATGGAAGTTAAGCTGCTGTTACCTTCCAATCTTCAAATACTCCTCTCAGAACAGCCCTGGTTCAAATCTAACCCTCTTCACTTCCACTGAATTGACCCTGGAAAGAGGTCAGTGCAGGAGCCCAACCATGACATGCTATCAGTGCTTCTAATTCGTCTTTTTTAATGGTCTCCTTTACACTTTGGTTCTTATATTCATGGCCCCATTTCTCTTTAGTGCCACCGAAGCATTCCAACGAGAAAGCAGCACACCACCACACATGGACCATTCATTTCCTGGCACTTTCCTCCCCTGCATTACAACTTTTACTTTCCATTCCCTTCCCTCTCCATTTCCATGCCCCTTCCTGTAAACCTGCAAAGCCAAGTTGAGGGAGGAACACTCCTTACGATGGCAAGGCGTCTTTGATCTTCATGTGAGAGATGTCGTTGTAGAGGGCGATTGAGACAACCTCCTCCATGGGGCATATGAGCCCATATTCTTCACAGCCATTCTCAATCACCAGAGGATCAGACTTGTGTGGGTCAAACATGATATTGTTTGGAGTTACTATCATGACTCCTCCAACTACACCCTGGAATAGGAGAAGGAGGAGTTAGCACATTGCATGCAACGCACTTGACATTTGGTGTTGGATCTTAGGAGGCCTTTTCCAACCTGGTTGATTCTATTCTATACTCTCCACTTACTCTGTTCTATTATCCTTTAAAGAAAACCCTCTCTCCTGCCTCTTTATACCCCACCATGCCATGTTTGATACCAACACACTTTGGCTTTCAAGTCAGACACTCTAAGATAAAAGCTTAGTAACACCCCCAAGTTCCTGGCTGATAAGGAAGAACATCTGAAGAATTCAACTTTCAATACTGGCTCCCACAAGCTAAACCTGCAGAATTTCCATCACTCTCCCACAAAACAGATCAGTGGATTAAAAACAAAGCCATTGCTCCTCGGCCTGTCACTCCAGGCCTTCATCAAAAGTCCCTCCCCAGCTCTCCTATAGCCCCCTTCAAATACTGGAAGGCTGCTCTAAGGTCTCCCTGGAGCCTTCTCTTGTCCAGGCTTGAATGGCTCCAACTCTCTCAGCCTGTCCTCACAGCAGCTCTGGACCTGCCTCAACAGTTTCATGTCCTTGTACTGGGAGCTCCAGAGTTGGACACTTCAGGTGGGATCTCACCAGGGGTAGGGCATCATAGTATCAGTCAGGATTGGAAGGGACCACAAGGATCAGCTAGTTCCAACCCCACTGCCATGGGCAGGGACACCTCACACTAGATCAGGCTGGCCAGAGCCTCATCCAGCCTGGCCTTAAACACCTCCAGGGACGGGGCCTCAACCACCTCCCTGGACAACCCATTCCAGGGCTTCACCACTCTCCTGGGGAAGAACTTCCTCCTCACATCTAGCCTGAATCCCCCCACCTTCTGCAGTTGCAGATAATGCATTTGATTCCTCAAAAACAATGCTCCAGCCATGGATTTGACCAACTCAGCAGCTGTAAATCATAAAGGAGCCATAGACCAACAGGAGTGACTTACACTGTAGGTAGATAATTATCCATTGTCATCTGCAAGGCAAGCCAAGGAAGGCTGTCAAACAGGCAGGCAAAGGACCACAAGCTTATTTTGTTGGTTTTTCTTCCAGTCAAGGTGATGCCAAGCTGATGGGCTGGCACTGACAAGTGAGTACATGTGTGCCTGCCCCTTTGTAAAGCAAAGTCTGTACCTAATTCCCATCTGCTTCTCCTGTGTGACTCATGTAGGGATTTGGATTGAAAGAAAAAAAGAAACTCACTATCAAGTGGGGAGGTTTCTCCCACAGGTTTGCAACCATCATTAGCCAGCTGAGCTGTGCTTCTTACCCAGCCACTGCAGGAATCTAGGCAACAGGGGATTTCAGCTAAGAAGCCATCCCACTTCTGATTATTCTGACTGCAAATTCCTTTTCCAGCCATAGAATTGGCAGTCTGTATCCTCTGAATCTAGCAAGCACCACATAAAGCCAAGCATTGCCCTAATTTACATGGGAGAGATCAAGCACTCCCCTATTAGCTTCTACAAAACAGCAGACTGAAAAATTACAGAGTGGGTAACTGCAGTCTACATTCACTCAATACCAAGAGAAGCCAAAAATTGTAGATGTAAACACATCTATCTTGGAAAAGCCAGGATGAAGGGAAAAATGTTGTGGTGGTTTAGCCCCAGCTGGCAGCTAAGCACCACACAGCCACCTGCTCATTCCTCCCCCCACAGCAGGACAGGCAGGGGAATTAAGGATAAAGAAAAAGAAGTAAAGCTTCTGGGTTGAGATAAGAGCAGTCTAATAGCTAAAATATTACTACAATAACAGGAAGGAAAAATAATATGGCAAAAGGAGAGAGAAAAAGAAAAGCCAGGAAAAGACAAGTGATGCACAGTGCAGTTGCTCACCACCCACTGACCAATGCCCAAGCAGTGATCTGCCTCTCCTGACCAATTCCTCCCAGTTTATATACTGGGCATGACACTCTGTGGAGTCTGGGTCAGGTTTCCTGGCCAGGCTCCCTCCCAGCTTCTTGTGCACACACTCAGGACAAGTGCTACCATCTATAAGATCCCTGTGTTACCAACATAGCCTCACACTGAACCCAAACCACAGCACTGCACCAGCTACTAGGGAGAAAATTAACTCTACCCCAGCTGAAACCAGTACTTGTGTCACAACAGTTAGCATGCCCAGTGCTATAAATTCCAGGGAACTTTAAAACCCAAATATGCAGGCATCTGAAGACAGAACCAACATGAGCAGGCAGATCAAAGCAGACAGTTCAAGAAGGTCTTGCAACCTTGAGAAGAAAAGAGGGTTAAAATACTGCCCAGGCTGTGTGCCTTCTAGACCAGCTGCTGTAAAACTGAGGATGGCAGTCCCAGTGGGAACACGTGTTACAAGAATGCTTGCAAGAAGGGGGAGAATGGGAGAGGGGGAGAATGGGAGAGGGGGAGAATGGGAGAG
>JAAWVA010000033.1:3000213-3065350 GCA_015227895.2 Colaptes auratus
GGAGAGGAGGAGGAAAAAAAGTTTGTATTATGCAATATTTGTGTTTTTACTAGGGTTTGCATGCCATTCATTAGGAACTGCAGAAGCAAGGTGGAGATGTTTGGAAATACTGCTCGGGAAGTAGTTAAAATGTAGCCTAAAGTCATAAACGAAACAGACATGCTCAGTTTCCAAAGGCATTGCACAATTTCATGGAGCTGGACAGCTAATCCTGACACGTCATAACTCTAAAGTGCAGGTTTCTCTCTATCTAGCAATGCACTCTTCAAAAGATAATGCTGGCAAGTCACAGTAAGGCAATGAAGATGGGTAGCAGAGCTGTTCTTTCATTAAGTAATTATCACAACTGATTAAACCATTAAAAGAACAAAATGATAGAGAATGCAACCACGGTACTGCTACACACAGCAACACTAAAGCCACCAGAACCTTTAGTGGAGCACAGAATTAACCAGGTTGGAAAAGACCTTCGAGATCATCAAGTCCAACCTATCACCCAATACCATCTAATCAACTAAACCATGGCACTGAGTGCCTCATCCAGGCTCTTTTTGAACACCTCCAGTGATGGTGACTCCACCACCTCCCTGGGCAGCACACTCCACTGGTCAATCTCTCTTTTTTGCATGGCTTTCTCCAGCCTTGAGTTTCTAAATGTGGGCTGTTTGTACTGTGAATTAAATTTGTAGCTTGGGAATCTAAATGCAAGTCATACAATTGTTGTGAAGACAAGAAAAGGAAGAAGAGTTGAGCCATGGTCTGAACATGGTCACCTGTCTAAAAATGGGCAGCTTGGGCTGTTTCTAAAGCCTGGAGGTTCCATCTCAACATAAGGAGGAGGACACTCAGGGGAAACCTTATTGCACTCTACAACTACCTGAAATGAGGGTGTAGCCAGGTGGGGGTTGGTCTCTTCTCCCAGGCAACCAGCACCAGAACAAGAGGACACAGTCTCAAGCTGTGCCAGGGGAGGTTTAGGCTGGAGGTTAGGAAGAAATTCTACACAGAGAGAGTGATTGCCCATTGGAACGTGCTGCCCGGGGAGGTGGTGGAGTCACCATCACTGGAGGTGTTTAGGAGAAGACTTGCTAGAGTGCTTGGTTGCATGGTTTGGTTGATTAGGTGGTGTTGGATAACAGGTTGGACATGATGATCTCGAAGGTCTCTTCCAACCTGGTTTATTCTATTCTATTCTTTATTGTGAGGGTCACAGAGCACTGGAACAGGTTGCCCAGAGAGGTTGTGGAGTCTCCTTCTCTGGAGACTTTCAAGGCCTGTCTGGATGTGTTCTTGCATGACCTGTGCTGGATTCTATGTTCCTGCTCTGGCAGGGGTGTTGGACTTTGTCTCTGGAGCTCCCTTCCAACCCCTGACATCCTGTGAGCCTGTGTGTTTGCTGGGAAGAACTTTACACTCCTTACAAACATGGAGCACGTTTGACTCCTGAAATACTGATCTCTCACTTACCCAAACAGATCTTGCTTTCAAAGAACCTCAAAGGATGCCCCAAAGCCAGGTTCCACCTACCTTGCCATCTGTGAAGTAACGACAATTCATCTTTAAGAATTTGACAACCACAGGCTCATCCTCTTCAGAAGTGGAGGACAGGACTCTCTCAACTGGTTTGAAGGCCTTTCTTGCCAAATCAGCATCCTTAGAAAAAACAGAAAAGTTCAGTGTGGAGCAACAGAACCAGAATCACATACTTGTAGATTACCAGGTTCAACCAAGTAGTTTGCTTTTGCTTGAGGAAGAAAAGTGGGGGCTCTGTATTTCTGTATGCAAGGTTCCTGCAGCGCTCTGTGTGGAAGAACAACCTTGGAACATCACAACAAAGCTCCATACAAATACCAGCCAAGACATTAAAAATCACCAAGGCAAGTCAGATCAGTGAATTTCCATCAGGTGCAATCATGGCAAGAGGACTACTACTCCTACCACCTCAGCTACACTGAAGATCTCTGCACACAGTGCACTGTGTGATTCCCCATGCAGGTGGCACTAAGGTCACACCCAGTTACTCACTCCAGGCTTCTCTCCACTTCCCCTTTCATTAGTTACAGATTTGAAATCTCTAATTAGAATAGAATATTAGAATAGAATTAACCAGGTTGGAAAAGACCTTTGAGATCATCAAGTCCAACCTATCACCCAACACCATCTGATCAACTAAACCATGGCACCAAGTGCCTCAGCCAGGCTCCTCTTAAAACACTTCCAGTGATGGTGACTCCACCACCTCCCTGGGCAGCACATTCCAGTGGCAAATCTCTCTTTCTGGGAAGAATTTCTTCCTAACATCCAGCCTAAACCTCCGCTGGTGCAGCTTGAGACTGTGTCCTCTTGTTCTGCTGCTGGTTGCTTGGGAGAAGAGATCAAACCCCTCCTGGCTACAACCTCCCTTCAGGAAGTTGCAGACTGCAATAAGGTCTCCCCTGAGCCTCCTCTTCTCCAGGCTAAGCAACCCCAGCTCCCTCAGCCTCTCCTCATTGGGCTGTGCTCCAGACCCCTCACCAGCTTTGTTGCCCTCCTCTGGACATGTTCCAGCAAGTCAACATCTTTCCTATACCGAGAGGTCCAGAGCTGGACACAGGACTCAAGGTGAGGCCTAACCAGTGCTGAGCACAGGGCACAATGACTTCCCTGTTATGCTGGCCACACTGTTCCTGATACAGGCCAGGATGCCATAGGCCTTCTTGGCCACCTGAGCACACTGCTCTATCAGTATCAGTAGGTGGACAGCTAAACTCCCTAAAACTGCTATCTAGACCCACAATGGTCAGTCACCCTGCTAAGGAAAATGAAGGATCAGCTATGTTACTGCCTTCAATGAAGATTCAATCCAGCAGTCTTGCCTATACAAGGCAAATCTATGAGCCACCATAATTCACTAAACTCAGACTGAACTTACAGCCTCCTCTGCTCAAGGATTCCCATGCAGGATCAAGGCTCTGGACTGCAGAGCTGCACAGTGTCTCTAGGGTGACCAGCAGGATGAGGGAAGTGATTCTCCCCCTCTATTCTGCTCTGGTGATACCGCACCTAAGAGTACTGCATCCACTTACAGCATCCCCAGCATAAGAAGGGCATCAAACTGCTGGAGTAGATCCAGAGGAGACCACAAAGATCATCAGAGAGCTGGATGGGGAGAGGCTGAGAGAATTGGGGCTGTTCAGCCTGGAGAAGGCTCCAGGGAGACCTTAGAGCAGCCTTCCAGTACCCAGAAGAGGTCTACAAGAAACCCAGTAAGGGACTGGATGGAAGCTTGAGGAGAGCAGATTTAGACTGGAGATTAATAACAACTTCTTTACAGTGAGTGTGATGAGACAGTGGAACAGGTTGCCCAAGGAGCTCATGGATGCCCCCTCTCTGGAGGTATTCCAGACTAGGGTGGGTGAGGCCTTGAGCAAGCTGGTCTAGTGGAAGTTGTCCTTGCCCATGGCAGGGGCTTTGAACTAGATGCTCTCTAAGGTCTCTTCTAACCCAAATTCTATGAATTAAGCCAATTCTATGAATCAACTCTTCTTTAAGAGCTACACATTACACCATTTCCAACAACAGTCTGGGCCCAGCTGAACCTGTACTTGTACAGGTTTAGACTGGATGTTAGGGAAAACCTTTACAGTGAGGGTGGTCACACACTGCAACAGGTTGCCCAGGGAGGCTGTGGATGCCTCCTGCCTGGAGGTGTTCAAGGCTGGGTTTCCTTTCATTTGGAATCCTTTAAAACAGACAGTAGATTGAGTGGTACAGCAAGTTAGTATCATAGTATCAGTCAGGGTTGGAAGGGACCACCAGGATCATCTAGTTCCAACCCCCCTGCCATGGACAGGGACACTCTACACTAGATCAGGCTGGCCAGAGCCTCACCCAGCCTGGGCTTAAACACCTCCAGGGACAGGGCCTCAACCACCTCCCTGCACAACCCATTCCAGGGCTTCACCACTCTCATGGGGAAGAATTTCCTCCTCACCTCCTTCCTGAATCTCCCCACCTCCAGCTTCATTCCATTCCCCCTAGTCCTATCACGACCTGAGAGCCTGAGAAGTCCCTCCCCAGCCTTCCTATGGGTCACCTTCAGATACTGGAAGGCCACAATGAGGTCACCTCGGAGCCTTCTCTTCTCCAGACTGAACAGCCCCAACTCTTTCAGTCTGTCCTCATAGGAGAGGTGCTCCAGCCCTCTGATCATCCTCATGGCCCTTCTCTGGACACCTTCCAGCACCTCCAGATCCCTCTTGTAATAGGGGCTCCAGAACTGGAGGCAGTACTCCAGGTGGGGTCTCACCAGGGCTGAGTAGAGGGGGAGAATCCCCTCCCTTGCCCTGCTGGCCACACTCATCTTCCTCAATACACAAGGTCTGAAGTGCAACTTCAAAATCTCAGGTTGAGAAGCAGGAGTGATTTTGTGAGGGCAAGAGCAGGGAAGCAGTGTTTGACTCACAGGTAGTTTGTCGTACTCGGCATCAGAGGATGAAGGAGAAACAGGAGCACCAGGGCTGAAAGACGACCGCCTCGCAGCGCTTGTTTCTGGCACGAAGAGAATCTGAACACAAACACATGTGTCAAACCAGGAAGACACAAGCTTTAAAACATTGTTCTCCACCTGTGCTGTGTTCTCCCAGAAAGTCAGCCCAACAATGAGCACTCCTCAGTGCAAGGTACTCCTTAACTACTCATTCCTCCTTCACAGGCAGCGGTGGTGAAGCACATGCAGCTCATTAATCAACAGGATCTAGCTCTGCATTTTGTTTTGCAGCACAGGGAGGAAAATAAAATGTGTTCCACAGAATGAGAAGCTCCTTTTTTGCCCCTCCCCAAATTTACAGCCTCAGGTGGTCTTGCAACTATTCCAACCACAGAACTGTAAAATCATAGAATCAGAATTGTTAGGGTTGGAAGGGACCCTCAAGGCTCAGTCAGTCCCATGGGCAGGGACACCTCACACTACAGCAGGTTGCTCACAGCCACAGCCAGCCTGGCTGCAAGAACCTCCAGGCAGGAGGCTTCCACCACCTCCCTGGGCAACCTGTGCCAGGCTCTCACCACCCTCCTGGGGAACAACTTCTTCCTCACATCCAATCTCAAACTACCCATATCTAGCTTTACTCCATTCCCCCCAGTCCTATCACTCCCTGACACCCTGAAAACTCCCTCACCAGCCTAAAAAGTCCCTCACCAAAGGGCTATTAATAGTTATAAACTGAGTAACTATTACAGAACTGTAAAATGCCTGTTAATAGTTATTGATTTGTAACAGCAAACCCTGCTCCAAAGAGAAGGCTGCTGCTGAAGATGGGAGGTTTTGAATGCTAGAAGTTCCTGACACTTCACTATGGTTTTTAGGTTTCCAAGAACATACATCTTCAAATTTAGACTGGATATTAGGGAAAACCTTTACAGTGAGGGTGGTGAGACACTGCAACAGGTTACCCAGGTTGGCTGTGGATGCCCCCTGCCTGGAGGTGTTCAAGGCCAGGCTGCTTAAGGCTCTGAGCAGCCTGGGCTAGTGAAGGCATTCTTGCCCAGGGCAGGGGGGTGGAACTGGACTATCTTTGAGGTCCTTTCCAACCCAAACCACTCTGTGATTCTATGAATCTAAACAGGAAAATGTTCTTTACACAAGTAAGTATTTTAACACCATGTGCTGCACTTAAAACCACCAAGCCCCTTAGAATAATACAAGTGCATATAAACATTTAATGCTTTCACTGAATGCTCACATTCTCCCACAGTGAACATCCCAGACAGTACTAAAATGGCAGTACAGCCTTGGACCTCCACCCCAAATAGAAACAGTCATCTGTTGCATGGGTCAGAGCAAAGGAAGATACTCCTAGAGTTAAATAAATCATCACAGTTCAAACTAAAAATGCTCAGCAAAATAAACTCATGTTCCCTATCCCAGCTTCTGTCCTCTGCTGGGTGGTCTTAGGCAAGTCACATCATCTCTTTGTGCCACAGTTTCCCCCATCTGCAAATCAGGACACTTCTGCTTCACCGAAGAGACTGAAGGAGAGATCTGCTCTTCATGAACCAGGTGTCAGCCTTCACATTTGCATTTCCATAGCTTGGCTCTCCCCAGACCAGTCTATTTCCATGCATTTCCATCTCACAGGAGGCTGACTCATCCCCAGCATAATGGCAAAGAGCCATTTCAATGACTGTTCCCAGCTCCCCAGTTCTTTAATGTGTTATATATAGCATGTATTATATGTATATTATATATGTATTATATATAGCATAATGTATTACATATATAGCATTTATCTGGGCTTCCCAAGAACTCAGCTCTCTTGCAACAGCTGCAAGTAGAGTTTCAGAGTCTTCCTGACTGCAAATAAAGTTTATTGACAGCAAATAAGTTTACTGACAGCAAACACAGAACAAAAGTCAGATTATGGCAATCACAAAGCTCCCTTCCCCAGCTCCAGGCAACGATCTAGTGAGGTCCCCTTTGAGGGGTTTAAATGGCTGTGCCTTATCCTTGTCTTTAAGCACATAAAAGGTATGTGAATGTAGTAAAGGGCTTTTAAATACATAGCAAATAATCAGGTTTCAGGTATTAAGAGCACCACAAAAGGCTTACCTGGCCTGGCACAATCGTCTGCGTGAAAAGCTTGTTGAGCTCCACCAGCTTGTTTGGGGTGATGTTAAACTTTAATGCTATGCTGTTTATGGTGTCCTGATTTCCAGCCTGAAGAAAGAGTTGAAGCTTAAAGCACCACAGAAAACACATTCAGCAGACCAGCTGAACTCAAGCCCTCTAACAAGCTCTTTGCGGGGCATAGGTTTGATGATCTCAACACAGCCTCTGTTTACCAGCCTACATGATAACCCAGCAGCGAGGAAAGAATCAATGCAAATATGCATTCTCTCACCCCCTACAGCAGATAAAATGGAGAGGTGTTACAGGTGTCCCTCTCCTTTTCTCATAAAGCTTTCAAGCAGCACCACCTTACTTAGAGAACTGGTCTGCCAAGTGGGGAAAGGACCCACGCTGGGGTGCCTTCAGCAGTTTCAGAAGTCAGGCATTTGTGCTGCTCCCAGTTGGGACATTGGCCTTTCACAGTCACCATGCATGATGGGGAGCAGGATGCAGACCCCCTAGGGGAACCTGGACAACTCACAGAGACCTTCTGGGCAGAGCTAGAACTCTGAGCCAGCACAGCAGCCACTAGCACCCTGCTCTGGCTTAGAGAAAGAGGGCTCACATCATCTCAGGACCAAGCACAACAACTTGATGACCTAATCAATACAGTGGAATGGAAGCATTTTTCAGAATAGTAAAACAATGGCTCTAATAAAGAGCCACGGTGCAGGAGTGAAAATAGGATTGGCAGCCATGAGAAGGGGCAGAGGAGCCAGGCTGAGTTCAGGATATCAGCCTTGCTCTCCCCACACAACGATATCTGGAGCTCTCTCTACTGAAATAGGCACAAACTGCATCCAGGATTCACTTGGTCCCTTTACTGCTGTGCCACTGGCTCCCTCCTGACCTCAACAACTCCCCTTTCATAAAGCAGAGAGGAACAACCCCCACAACCAATACTTACAGTGTATTCTATGGTACCATGGGGTTTCTGAGAAACCATTTTTTTCTCTTTCTTTTCATTGGTTTTGTTTTGATTGTCATCTAAAGAGGGGAAACAAAAACCAAACACACACATTATTCATGGGACTGACCTCCAAGCTACCTCCTACCAACAAGCTTTGAAAGATGTGCAAACTGCAGCTGCGAAGAGGAAGAGGAGGACACATCAACATCATCTATTAGGCTTTCAAACTGCACTGCAAGGCAAAACTTCTCCAAGTACAGCAGATTTAGTAACCATTCAGGAACTGTGCAAGATACAGACACATGACACCAGCTCAATACAGCACTGCTCCCCTGATGTTCCCCACGATTCCACTTGATCCAGCTGTGGGATAGAAGGGCTTTGTGTGATGAGCTGCTCTCAAGGCTGAGGCAGAAACCAGCAGATGACCCTTGACACTGATACTGCATCCACATGGCCACAACAAATACTGGTTAATGCCCACTTCACATCATCTTTAAATGCTGTTTTGAACTCTGAAGGTGAAAGCCCTGAAGAGCAGGCAGGTATACAGCACACAGACAAGCATCAGAAAGCACAGCACTTGTTCAGAAGGCATCTTCCACCAGCTCCAGTCCCCAAGAAACCCTCTCAGGACCCACAAGGCACAGACAAGCTCTTGGAGCATGGCAGGGGAGCCATTTCCAGTTCTTACCACAGCACAGGGTTAGGAAAGCTGAGGAGTAGGGAGGGTGCCAGCCAGTCCCAGCCCCGTGTGGGGCTCACCCTCCCCAGCCAGAGGCACGTACCTGGGGGAGGTGAGGGTGGCACACAGCCCCAGCTCCAGGAGCGGGGCCGGGGCGTGGAGAGGCCACGCATGGCTGTCCTGCTGGGCTCTTCAGAGAGCTCCTGCTGCAGCCTGACCCAGACAGGCAGAGGTGAGAAGACAAGGCAGGGGTGAGCCTGCCCAAACCAGCAGCGAGAGGCAGGAGTGGGGGACGCTGCCCTCCTGGGGAATCCACTCCTGCAATCCAAGCCAGCAGCTCCAGGGGGAGATCAGGGAGGAGAGGCTGGGGAATGGCAGCACGGTGCTTCTGGCTCGCATTCAGGCTCTGCTGCAACCTTTGCTATTTCCAGAGAGCAGGAGGCAGACAGTAAAAACAAGGGCGAGGACTCTCCTGCCCCACTGTAATGTACACAGAGCTGTGCTGCTCCTCACCCCTCTCCGCTCCACCGCCAGGTTAATGCTGCAGCTGCCTCAGCATCTTATGGGCAGAGATTGTTCTCCTCTGTCAGCAGAGCCCCACAAAAGTCAGGAACACATGGGCCAGGTGCTCCTGCTCCCCACCTCCTCCCTGCCTCGGATGCAGCCATGAGCAACACCATGACAGAACAGGTGCCAAAGATCTTTTCCCCACAACGTAAGGGAGGCAGAGAGCATGCAGGGACCAAACACAGCCTAAGTGCATTTGGGCAGTACACCTGGCATGGAGCACAGAGGGAGAGCAGGACAGTGCTGGCTTTCCATGATAGCATTTTGGAACAGAGCATCACCCAGTGACCTCATGTATTTCAACCCTGAGGCTGGAGAGCCACAGCAAAACTTTGTCCCTCTGCAGCCCTCCTTGTAGGATCCCTTCATGTATTAGAAGGCAGCTCTAAGGTCCCCCCAGAGTCTTCTCTTTCCCAGGCTGAACACCCCCAGCTCCCTCAGCCTATCCTCACAGCAGAGGCGCTCCAGCCCTTGGATCATCTTTGTGGCCTCATCTGGACTCACTGCAACAGTTCTGTGTATAATGGGGGACAGCAGACAGAGCCCTCAGTAACCACATTTCTTTCAGCCAGAACTAGGTGGAATAGCTGCATCTCTCCACACACATTAACATTCAATGCTGCTGGCTACTTTCTGAACTTGGACAATTGCTTAGTGGTGAAGTGACTCATGGCTCTGCCTCCCAAGTTTTCCTGCACTGCACTACACTGAAGATGAGATTGGACAGCCATGAGAACTGACTAAGTGTTAAAGCAAATCTGATCACACTGCATGCTCAGTAAAAGGGCAGAGTGGGTGGACTGAACCTCCCTGTGGTTTCAAACAACATATAAAAGAATTAGGCAAAATTAATAAGAAATGAGAAGAATGCCAAGTGAGAGCAGGCAACAAAACACAGGCCTGCTGAAAATGGACAGGTCCACAACAGAAATTTTTCTGCCCCTTTTTAGTACCACAGAATTGTTTTGGGTGCAAAAGCCCTTGAAGATCATCCAGTGCAACCATTCTCTAACTCTGCCAAGGCTGGGGCTAAACCATGACCCTCAGTACCACATCTCTGCCTCTTTGAAACACCTCCAGAGATGGGGATGATTCAACCACCTCCCTGGGCAGCCTGTTCCAGGCTTTGAAAATCCTTTCAGGGAAGAAGTTTTCTGTGCCTGGGTTTTCCTCAGTGACTGCAAACAGGATGTCGAATTTGCATAAGAATCGGGGTCCTGACCACACATTTAGATACCAAATGACTGAAGAGCTTCTCCAGGCAAGTGACAAAGTAAGAATGACCTTCTCTATCTGATGTAAGGACACCTGTGGCTGCTGCTTGCACTTCCCAGTAACACAGCATGCTTCTGTAGATGCCCTCAAAGAGCAACACACTTTAGCTGTGCAGTTTGATCTGGTTTAGGAGTTGGTAGCACAAACACTTGCAGGTGGCCAACTTTGGGCCAGTAAAGCCATAAAATGCTGTCCAAGGAAGCAGTGACTATCAAACTGAAAAGAAGGACACCAAGGAGGAAACATGAGCCCTGAAGGGGCAGCACAGGGATATGAGCTCTCAAGGAGAGCATCAAGCTCCAGGCAGCCAAGCAGCCCTCATGGCAAGATGTGTGCCTCTGCATTTAAAGCTTTCTCTTTGAGGATCTGCTTGAAAAGTGAGAGGAGGAAGGATCTCACACCTTATTCCTGGAGCAAAGCTGCCTACCTGCAATGTGAATGTTTGGAGTCCTGGGGAAGAATGAAGGAGAGCAACTTAGGGGGTAGCAACTTAGGAAGTAGGGAGTTCTTACGGCAAAAAATAGGGGCAAGACAAGGCTCTTGTGAGAGGTAACAGGTTTCTCACAGAGTAATGATCATCATTTCTGTGACAGAAGCTTGCTCCCATGCACTCTGGATAACTACTTCATGATGTCATCAAAACTCTGGACTCTTCCTGACCTGCTTGTCATTTACCACTACTAATTCTCTCTCCCCACTGCTCTTTCACCAACCCCCAGCAGCCTGTGAGATGGACTGGGGAGCACGTTGCTCACCTGGGCTATCCACAAGACTGACCAAAGTCCTATTACACATCAACACCACCTTAGATTAACTGTAGTCAGCAGCCAAACACCACATCTTTAGCAGTTAAGTGCTTTATCCTCCTTTAGAGCAGAAGTTTATGAACCACATTTATCAGCCAGACGAAAGGCAGCCTGTGAGCAATGAATGTCCACTACCCAAGGCTAAGATAAATAGCTCCCACCCATGGTCTGTAGCTCAGTGTGGAGGAACACATGCTATGTTCAACCTAACAACTGCAAACCACAGCCAAAGCAAGGATGCAGCAATAGAAACTTCATCATGGGCTGCTAACAGCTTGTTGAGTACACAGAGTAAGCACAGAAGAACCCCAAAAGAGCATCATGATATCCTCCCGACTGTTTGGCAACAGTGTGGTCAAGCTCCTCACCAGCAGGATTAGCATCACACAAATACACAAGGTTAAGTCAAGCTTCCACAGAAATACCAACTTGCATAAGACAATTCACACACTCAGCATCCAGAAACCTCCTCCTCATCCAGAGTTCAGCTTTATTCATAAAAAAGAATCCTGCAGACTCCAGAGGAGAAGCTGTTTGCACCATCTGTCACCACTCCTTCCAGTTTCTAGGTCAAGACCATCCAAATCCACCCCAAGATGGCTGTAACTGACAGGCCATCTCTGCAGTACCCTGCTCTCCTTGTCTGTCTGGGTAGGAAAAAAAAGCCCTCTGGGGTGTGCCGAGCTGGAGGTGGAGGATGAAATCAATATTGTTCTTTGCCAGGTTGATCAGCCAGTGGGGTCTGGGCTGTCTGGACACACTGCAATAGTGACCATGAACTTAAGAGAGAAGCCTACACCCCAAAAAAACAGCAAGGTGTATTATCATGCTCTTTCACATCTTTATTGATGATCTGGATGAGGGCATTGAGTCCATCAGCAGTGAATTTGCGGACGACACCAAGCTGGGGGCAGGAGTTGATCTGCTGGAGGGCAGAGAGGCTTTGCAGAGGGACCTCGACAGGCTGGGCAGATGGGCAGAGGCCAAGGGCAGGAGATTGAACACATCCAAGTGCCAGGTGCTGCACATTGGCCACAACAACCCCCAGGCAGTGCTACAGGCTGGGGTCAGAGTGGCTGGAGAGCAGCCAGGCAGAGAGGGACCTGGGGGTGCTAGTCAATGGTAGACTGAACATGAGCCTGCAGTGTGCCCAGGCAGCCAAGAGGGCCAATGGCATCCTGGCCTGTATCAGGAAGAGTGTGGCCAGCAGGAGCAGGGAGGTCATTGTGCCCCTGTCCACTGCACTGGTTAGGCCACACCTTGAGTCCTGTGTCCAGTTCTGGGCCCCTCAGTTTTAGGAAGGAGGTTGACTTGCTGGAAAGTGTCCAGAGAAGGGCAACGAAGTTGGTGAGGGGTTTGGAGCACAAGCCCTATAAGGAGAGGCTGAGGGAGCTGGGGTTGCTTAGCCTGGAAAGGAGGAGACTCAGGGGTGACCTTCTTGCTCTCTACAACTACCTGAAGGGAGGTTGTGGACAGGTGGGGGTTGGTCTCTTCTCCCAGGCAGCCAGCACCAGAACAAGAGGACACAGTCTCAGGCTGCGCCAGGGAGAGGTTTAGGCTGGATGTTAGGAAGAAGTTCTATACAGAGAGTGATTGCCCATTGGAATGGACTGCCTGGGGAGGTGGTGGAGTCACCATCATTGGAGGTGTTCAGGAGGAGACTGGATGGGGTGCTTGGTGCCATGGTGTAGCTGTTTAGGTGGGTTGGATTGGTTGATAGGTTGGACGCAATGATCTTGAAAGTCTCTTCCAACCTGGTGTATTGCATTGTATTCTATTGTATTACATGAAAAACAAACCAAAATCAAACACCAGATTCCTTTCTCTCTTTTTCTTCAAAACCCAGGCAAACCACTACCATTTCAGGGTAACAGAGCAACACAGTGTCTAGTCAGTGCTTCCCTGAACAGCATTTCCTCCATTACTCATTGCATGTGAATGCGCTTTATTGGCCACCTGCAAGTGTTTGTGCTATCAACTCCTAAACCAGATCAAACCACACAGCAGTGTCACAGCTAAAGTGTGTCACTCTTTCAGGGCACTACAGAAGTGTGCTGTGTTACTGGGAACTGCAAGCATCAGCCACATGTGTCCTTAGATCAAATAGGTCACTCTTACTTTCTGTCACTTGCCTGGAGAAGCACTTCAGTCATTTCATAGCTACACGTGTGGTCAGGGCCCCAGTTCTCATGCAAATTCGACATCCTGTTTGCAGTCAGTGAGGAAAATCCAGGTGCAGGCAGGAAAGTTCTCACAGCAGCTTCCTGAGGCCTCTTGCGTGGAGCTCATTCAGGTTCAGTCAGGAAACAAAGTGGTAGGAATGAGGAAAGGCAGACTTCCAGCAGGGAACACTAGAAATCCCCAGCAGTTTATTTCAAGCACAATACAAGAACCTGTGGAAGGGGGGGAAGAAATGCCTGCCCCGAGGATACCAGGCTTGAGTTATGCAGACTCCCTGAGAATGAGTCCCTTGTGCTCTGCTTGGAGACCAGGAGATCTGCAATATGATTTCAAAGACACTATCTCTGTGCTCCTTATGTTCTTGGCTTATGAATATTCCTGCCTGAAAGACATAAAACCTTACACCTCATGTTTGAACACTGCAGAGGGAATGTTCTACCTCTTCCCTGTGGGCAGAGACCTGCTGGGAGTCATTGGGAAGGCAGAGAAACTAGGGCACTGACATACCTGGGGGCTGCAGAGGACTATCCTGCAGACATCTTGGGCTTGGATCCTGGAAGCCTGTGTCAGGGAGAGGCAAAGGATCCAGTCTGACTGGTCACAGCCCTCCCAGGAAATGCTCAAGAGATAAAAAATCTGCAAGAGATTCCAACCCCTTTCCCCAAGACAAGACACGCTGCCAAAATCAGCTCCAAGGGGCTGCTCATCCCCTGCAGGCACTCGGGGGAACATCACAGGGCACCTGCACTCAGCAAGCACAAGACCCAGCAGGCAGCTGGCATGACCTGGGAAAGTTCAGATTACCCCAAAGGTGATGAGCCAGTGGGTGCTGGAAGGGAAGGAGTCACGAAGCACACAGCATCACATAATTGTTTTGCTTGGAAGGGATCGCTAAGGTCAAGTCCATCTGTCAGCTCAACACCACCAGGGCCATCAAACCACCTCCCCAAGTGCCACGTCCACAGGTTTCTTGAACACCTCCAGGGATGGGGACTCCACCACCTCCCTGGGCAGCCTGTTCCAATGCCTGATCACTCTTGCAGGAAAGAAATCTTTCCTAATCTCCAACCTAAACTTCCCCTGGCACAATTTCAGACCACTTCCTCTCGCTCTGTGATAGTTGGGAGAAAAGACCAACCCCCACCTCACTCCAAATTCCTTTGAGAGAGCTGCAGGGAGCAAAGGAGGTCTCCTCAGCCTCCTCTTCACCAGACTAAACAATTCCAGGTCATCACACTTCCCTTCATCTCCCCCAGCAGAAGTAAGACAACTCCCTTCACAAATTCTCCCAACACGCTTCCCCTTCTCCTCCTGCACACACACCTGCCGCAGCCTCACCACCTGCTGCCTGCCCAGCAGCTCAACACCTTTCCTCCCTTCCTTCAGGGGCCACTTTTCAGAGATGTTAAGTACACCTGCATTTAAACATCATTAAGAACCTAAGTGCTCACTCTTCCTGAAAATCCAGGCCCCGGGAAGACAAGAGAGCCTCTGGAAATGCACCTGGTTCTTCCAGCAGTGAGATCAGTTGCAGCTGATGAAACACCAGCAGTGCCGCTCCCCAGTCTGACCTTCGCAGACTAGATCAAGAGATGTCAAGATATGAAATCCTACCCTGAGGAACTGCTACAGTAGAACATATCTTTTAGAAAATATCAAATCCTGGCATTTTTTTCCCCCCAAGTGACAGAAATTCCTCTGTAAATCATCTTAATTTGCTGTCTCAATAAGAATAGGCAACATACCTATGGACAACCTCCCTTCTACAACTCCCTGAAAGGAGGTTGCAGCCAGGTGGAGGTTGGTCTCTTGTCCCATGCAACCAGCACCAGAACAAGAGGACACAGTCTCAAGCTGTGCCAGGGGAGGTTTAGGCTGGAGGTTAGGAAGAAGTCCTATATAGAAAGAGAGATTGGCCATTGGAATGTGCTGCCCAGGGAGGTGGTGGAGTCACCATCACTGGAGGTGTTTAGGAAGAGACTGAATAGGGCACTTGGTGCCATGGTTTAGTTGATTAGATGGTGTTGGCTGATAGGTTGGACTTGATCATCTGAAAGGTCTTTTCCAACCGGGTTTATTCTATTCTATTCTATTCTATTCATTGCAAGCAGCTTTCAAGTCTGAAACAAAGCACTGCTGCATGCACCATGCATGGGAGTTGCCTCTGCTGGTTCCATGCCAGTCAGGGCAAACCTCACCCCATTATGAGTGATGAAAACTTCAGTGCCCTCTCTGTTTTATTTATTACCATTTGTTCTTGGCCAGCTACCCAGAACACTCAGAGGCTTTGTGACTGCACACATGCTGTGCTAGTCCCCACCTCCCCCTGCCCAAGTGATGGCAGGGAGGAAGAATCCAAAAGAGCATCCATTTTCTGCCTCTGGACTCTGGGGAGACACTGTGGCACCTCCTGCTCACCATGCAATACACTGTCTCGTTAAATGGGCACAGAGCATTTTCCCCTCTCACATCATTTAGGACTGCTGCTTGCTTTGGACAGAAATCAGAGCAACAACAGGAGGAGGTTTTGTAGTCTCACCTCCCCACGCCTGTGCTGCGACCTGAACAGCATGCAGTGAGTGAGAAGCATGGCTCTGTGAGCATAGAATCACAGAATCAATAAGGTTGGAAAAAACCTCAGAGATCATCAAGTCCAACCTGTCACCCAACACCTCATGACCAACTAAACCATGGCTCCCAGTGCCACATCCAATCCCCTCTTGAACACCTCCAGTGATGGGGACTCCACCACCTCCCTGGGCAGCACATTCCGGTGGCAAATTACTCTTTCTGTGAGGAACTTTCTCCTCACCTCCAGCCTGAACTTCCCCTGGCACAGCTTGAGACTGTGTCCTCTTGTTCTGGTGCAGGCTGCCTGGGAGAAGAGACCAACCCCCACCTGGCTACAACCTCCCTTCAGGGAGTTGGAGAGAGCAAGAAGGTCTCCCCTGAGCCTCCTCTTCTCCAGGCTAAGCAACCCCAGCTCCCTCAGCCTCTCCTCACAGGGCTGTGCTCCAGACCCCTCCCCAGCTTTGTTGACCTTCTCTGGACACCTTCAAGAGTCTCCATGTCCTTCTTAAATTGAAGGGCCCAGAACTCGACACAGGACTCAAGGTGTGGCCTAACCAGTGCTGAGTACACCATGACTTCCCTTGACAGGTTTAGCACCAGCCTTGGTAGAGGTAGAGAATGGTTGGACTCAGTGATCTTAAAAGGGCTTTTCCAACCAAAAACAATTCTGTGAGTCAGAGAATCAGAGAATCAACAAGGTTGGAAAAGTCTATGATCTGCAAAGCAGGGTGATCATCTGCAGGGTGAGATTTGGAGCCCAAATTGTACAAATGACTCCAGAATTGTAGAGTCACTGAAGAACAACACAAGTGCCAAGAGAAGAGGAAAATAAGAGGCTACACTGGAGAAATCTGGCAGTGGGAGTGGTTCAGCCACCAATACCTCACACCACAAGGTTATTTCTAACAGTGCCAGCCCAGCACTAGCAGATGCTGAGAACAACCCTGGCTAGGGAGATGATGCCTGAGGTATGAGTCTGTCCAGAGAAGGGCCACGAGGATGAGCAGAGGGCTGGAGCACTTGTCATATGAAGACAGACTGAGAGTTGGGGCTGTTCAGTCTGGAGAAGAGAAGGCTCCAAGGAGACCTAATTGTGGCCTTCCAGCATCTGAAGGGGGCTACAAGAAAGCTGGGGAGGAGCTTTTTAGGCTGTCAGGGAGTGATAGGACTGAGGATAGTGGAACAAAAGTAGAAAGAGGAGATTCAGATTGGATGTTAAGAAGTTCTTCCCCATGAGGGTGGTGAGAGCCTGGCACAGGTTGCCCAGGGAGGTGGTGGAAGCCTCCTGCCTGGAGGTGTTTGCAGCCAGGCTGGATGTGGCTGTGAGCAACCTGCTGTAGTGTGAGGTGTCCCTGCGCATGGCAGGGTGGCTGGAACTGGCTGAGCCTTGAGGTCCCTTCAAGCCTAACAATTCTATGATTCTTTTGTGGAGCACTCCCAGCTCCTCCTCGGCTCGCCCATGCCCCCTGCCGGCCGCAGGCACTAGTGCAGCACAGCACCTGCATAGCAGGCGAGGAGCCACTTCCCCCACCGCTGCATCTCTGCCTAAGAAGAGTCTTCTAAATGCTCTTCACCACCGCCTCCAGTTCCCAAACACTGAAACGTGCTCCCCAAGGAGGTGGGCGAATCCCCATCACCAGAGATGTTTCAAAGAGGCAGAGACGTGATGCTGAGTGACATAGTTCATGACCAGCTTTGGTAGAGTTAGAGAATGGTTGGACTGGATGGTCTTAGAGGGCTTTTCCAACCAAAACAATTATGTGATTCCTTCAGAGTCAGCCATTTAGTGTGGCCAGCAGGAGCAGGGAAGTCATTGTGCCTCTGTACTCTGCATTGGTTAGGCCACACCTTGAGTCCTGTGTCCAGTTCTGGGCCACTCAGTTTAAGAAGGACATGGAGACTCTTGAAGGTGTCCAGAGAAGGGCAACAAGGCTGGGGAGAGGCCTTGAGCACAGCCCTGTGAGGAGAGGCTTAGGGAGCTGGGGTTGTTTAGCCTGGAGAAGAGGAGGCTCAGGGGAGACCTTCTTGCTGTCTACAACTCCCTGAAGGGAGGTTATAGCCAGGAGGGGGTTGGTCTGTTCTCCCAGGCACCCAGCAGCAGAACAAGAGGACACAGTCTCAGGCTGTGCCAGGGGAAGTTTAGGCTCGAGGTGAGGAGAAAGTTCTTCACCGAGAGAGTCATTTGTCACTGGAATGTGATGCCCAGGGAGGTGGTGGAGTCCCCATCCCTGGAGATGTTCAAGAGGGGACTGGATGTGGCACTTGGTGCCACGGTCTAGTCATGAGGTCTGTGGTGACAGGTTGGACTTGATGATCTTTGAGGTCTCTTCCAACCTTGGTGATACTGTGAACAGAGGTGAATTTTGCTTTGAGGACAGTTACCATTTTCTGTTCCCTTCCTTCTGTTTAGAAAAGGGTTCCTTACAAGATGGAATCAGACTTTTCCTAATCTAGGAGTTGATTCCTACAAAACACCCAGAGACAATTTGGAAGGGGAAATATTCCATAAATCATCTTTGAAATACCAAAGACATTACAATCCAGAGCTGCAAACAGATCTCTGCATGACTCATCTCTCAGATTTAGGCAGGAACTGATTTCTTTCTGAATTACCTCCAAGTCAAAAACTTAAAACTGCTATTTGTGATTAACCAAGCTACTGATTCTGTTTGGGAGGAGTGAGGGTGAATCACAGAATCAACCAGGTTGGAAAAGGCTTCAGAGATCATCAAGTCCAACTGTTACCTAATACCTAACACCTCCTGACAACTAAACCATGGCTCCAAGTGCTACATCCAAGCCTTTTTTGAACACCTCCAGGGATGGGGACTCCACCACCTCCCTGGGCAGCACATCCAGTGGCCAATTCCCTTTCTGGGAAGAACTTTCTCTTCACCTCCAGCCTAAACAAGTTTTTCAGCACACAAGCCCTCAGAGATCTTGTTCCAAAATATGTAGTTCCTTTACTTACTTGTTCACACTTCAGCAGACAAAATGAACATGAATTAAGAGTGAACCCTTAAACATCAGGTTTTGAAACAAATAACCCTTGAGCCCCAGACCCATAAAACTTGGAAGACAAACCTTGAAAACAATTAAAATGCAATGCAGTAACAAACTTGATGGCTGCCTGTAACAACACCCCATTTTAGAACTGAGAAACAAGAAATATGTTTAGAGAGCAGCAAGGTTAAAACTGTAAGCAGGAGGTATTCAGAACTAGCTAATTTTGTTTGTGGCTATGCATAGAATTATAGAATCAATAAGGTTGGAAGAGACCTCAAAGATCATCAAGTCCAACCTGTCACCCAGCATCTCATGACTACTAAACCATGGTACCAAGTGCCACATCCAGTCCCCTCTTGAACACCTCCAGGGATGGGGACTCCACCACCTCCCTGGGCAGCACATCCCAATGGCTAACAACTCTCTCTGAGAAGAACTTTATCCTCACCTCCAGCCTAAACTTCCCCTGGCACAGCTTAAGACTGTGTCCTCTTGTTCTGGTGATGGGTGCCTGGAAGAAGAGACCAACCCCCTCCTGGCTACAACCTCCCTTCAGGTAGTTGTAGACAGCAAGAAGGTCTCCCCTGAGCCTCCTCTTCTCCAGGCTAAGCAACCCCAGCTCCCTCAGCCTCTCCTCACAGGGCTGTGCTCCAGACCCCTGCCCAGCCTTATTGCCCTTCTCTGGACACATTCCAGCAACTCAGCATCTGAGGGGCCCAGAACTGGACACAGGACTCAAGGTGTGGCCTAACCAGTGCTGAGCACAGGGCACAATGACTTCCCTGCTCCTGCTGGCCACACTATTCTTGATGCAGGCCAGGATGCCATTGGCCTTCTTGGCCACCTGGGCACCACCTGGGCATCCAAAGCCTATTGTCCTCTTAAAGAAGGCCTACAGAATATGACACAAGGACATTTGCAAGCTGCCCAAACAAACAAGCACTGTGGCCTGAGCCCAAACAAACAAGCACTGTGGGCTGAGCCCAACTCACCAGTGCTGTAGTATCTCTTGAGCTCTGTGCGCCTGATGTCTTTCAGCTGATTGTATTTCTTCTTTTTCTTTTCTTTGTCTGGAGCAGTTTCCTTCTCCCCAGCAAGCTTACAGTTGTCTTCTGAGGAACTGATTTGCTCCAGAATAACTTTCCTTTCCTCATCTTTCTCAGCAGATGCTTTGGAAACAGGAGATGCAGGGGAATTGGCAGCCTCGGTGTTTGGCTTGGCTTGCCTTTTCTTTTTCAAGCTATGCATAAAGAGAAAAGCCACAGCATCAAGATGCAGCCAAACAGACACACTTAACTCACTTGCTCATCTGATTTAAAAAAAACACACACATTAATTTAATACCAGAAGTCCTTGCAAGTCAGCAAACCCCAAACCCTCTGTGCCAGTAAATTCACTGCATGGCCTAGGTTGGAAGGGACCTCAGAGATCATCTACTCCAACCTCCCCACCATGGGCAGGGACATCTCTCAACTAGACTCTGATGAAGGCCTCATCTGACTTGGCTTGAGGCATTCACAACCTCCTTTGGGCAACCTATTCCAGAGTCTCAACATCCTCATACTGAAGAACTCCTTCCTAAGATCCTGTCTAAGCCTGCTCTCCCTCAGCTTCAAACCATTTCCCCTTGTGCTATCTCTTGACACCCTTATGAAAAGTCCCTCTGCAGCCTTCCTGTAGGATCCCTTCAGGTACTAGAAGGCAGCTCTGGAGTCTCCCTGGAGCCTTCTCTTTTCCAGTCTGAACACCCCCAGCTCCCTCAGCTGTCCTCATAGCAGAGGTGCTCCAGCTCTTGGATCATCTTTGTGGCCTCCTCTGGACTCACTACAACTGAGCTCTGTGTCCTTATGCTGGGGACACCAGAACTGGATGTTATGGGATATCATCTTAAGAATAACAAGAAAGGTTAAAGAGCTTTTACTGTGGTTTACTGAGGAGGAAGAATGGACAAGAGGAAACAAAACCCACTGAGAAGTTGTTCTGTTTGAAACCACCACCCATCTAAACATAGAAACAAGATTCTGAATCCTGTTTTCAAGATGAAACTTAGGCTAAAACCTCAGATCGTGATGTATGATGATGCAACGGCTAACATAATTTCACAGTCCGCTGCTCCAGCTTTAGAAAGCCACTTGTTTGGATATAAACTTGTTCTTTCTCTCCATTTTCTCCAAGGTTATGTTCCAGTGGCCACTCATGCTACTCCACATCTGCTCTTGCACAACCACCTGGCACTCCAAGTGTCACCCAGCAGCTCCTCCTCCTTCCACACACATGCCGACACGGCCCAACAGCTTGTGCTTGGGTGGGTCACCATCCCTTCCCAGCTGCTGGAGCTCTTCTGAGAGAAATCTTCATGAGCTGCCTATACATCTTCTCCAAAGGACTGACCCACCCTATGAGGAATATCATTGCTTTTTAGATGACTCCTTGAAGTACAGCTCAAGTGAGAAAGATGCTCCAGGAATCCTAACATGGAATTCTCTGCTCAATCAGCAAATCAAGAGAAGCGATTCTCCGCTCTGGAGAGACCTCACCTGGAGTGCTGTGTCCAGCTATGGGAGCCCCAACACAAGATCTGCTGGAATGGGTCCAGAGGAGAGCCACCAAGATGATCAGAGAACTGGAGCACCCCTCCTGTGAAGACAGGCTGAAAGAATTGGGGCTTTTCAGCCTGTAGAAAGTCCAGGGAGACCTTATAACTACTTATCAGTATCTGAAAGGGACCTACAGGAAGGCTGGAGAGGGACTGTTCAGAAGGGCCTGGAGAGACAGGATGAGGGGCAATGGTTTGGAACTGGAGCAGAGGAGATTTAGGTTGGAGATAAGTTCTTCACAATGATAGTGGTGGAACACTGGAATAGGCTACCCAGGGATGTGGCTGAGGCCCCGTCCCTGGAGACACTCAAGGTCAGACTCAGTGTGGCCTTGGGCAGTCTGCTCTAGTTGGAGGTGTCCCTGCTGACTGCAGGAGTGTTGGACAAGATGGCCTCTGAGGGTCCCTTCCAGCTGGACACAATCTGTGAATCATCATCTTCAGCACTGTCTGTTTAGTGAGAGCCAAGGCTGACTTCACATGCTGAGGGTCAGCATCACTAAAGCAGTCCTCACTCAGAGTTGCTGACACACACCACAGAAAATGAAGAACTAATTTGTCTAATGTTCCTTGTCCCTAGTACATTAACTTCTTAGTCACAAGGCACCTAAGGCAGGGAGCAGGATATTCATCTTGTTGTTGCTGAAAACTTTGCTAAATGCACAGGAAGAATTATGCAGAGAAAACACAGCCATGGAGCCACCACAAAGGGGGGAAAGGTTACAGGATCTCACAGCACTGCTCTGTGGAAGGGAAAACTTAGTACATGAAGTTACTCATATAGAGCAGCATGGCACAAGTTCTTCCTTTTACCTTCCTATTTGTACACCACCAAGGGTATTTTCTCAGCCTACAGCAGAAAAAAAACAAACCCATACACAAAGCATTTGAGAATTACAGGAAGACAGTCCAGGCTACCCTCCTTTTTTCCCCCCATTTATTTATTTTTAAAATAAACATTAGAAACAGTCTCCAAGTTCACAATATCCAGCCTCAGACCTCTTAGAATCATAGTTTCAGTCAGGCTGGAAGGGACCACAAGGATCATATAGTTCCAACCCCCCTGCCATGGGCAGGGACACCCCACACTACATCAGCCTGGCCAGAGCCTCATCCAGCCTGGGCTTAAACACCTCCAGGGATGAAGCCTCAACCACCTCCCTGGACAACCCATTCCAGGCCTTCACCACTCTCATGGGGAAGAACTTCCTCCCCACCTCCAGCTTCATTCCATCCCCCTTAGTCCTATCACTCCCTGATAGCCTGAGAAGTCCCTCCCCAGCCTTCTTGTAGGCCCCTTCAGATACTGGAAGGCCACAATGAGGTCACCTCAGAGCCTTCTCTTCTCCAGACTGAACAGCCCCAACTCCTTCAGCCTGTCCTCACAGCAGAGGTGCTCCAGCCCTCTGCTCATCCTTGTGGCCCTTCTCTGGACACCTTCCAGCACCTCCAGATCCCTCTTGGAATAGGGGCTCCAGAACTGGAGGCAGTACTCCAGGTGGGGTCTCAGCAGAGCTGAGCAGAGGGAGAGAATCCCCTCCCTTGACCTGCTGGCCACACTTCTCCTGATGCAGCCCAGGCTCTGATTGGCTTTCCAGGCTGCAAGTGCACCCTGAGAGCTCCTGGGGAGCTTCTCCTCCCCCAGCACTCCCAAGTCTCTCTCTCTGGGCTGCTCTCCAGCCAGTCCCTGCCCAGCCTGGATTTGTGCCTGGGATGCCTCGACCCAGCTGCAGGACCCTGCCCTTGGTCTTGTTGAAGCTCATGAGGTTGGCTTGTGCCCACCTCTCCAGCCTGTCCAGGTCCCTCTGGATGGATCCCTTCCCTCCAGCTGTCTGCTGCACCACACAGCCTGGTGTCATCAGCAACCTTGCTGAGGGTGCACTCACTGCCACTGTCCATGGCACCCACAAAGATGTTGAACAAGCCTGGTCCCAGGACTGATCCCTGAGGGACTCTGCTTGTCCCTGGCCTCCACTAGGACACGGACCCATTGACAGCCACTCTTTGGGTGTGGCCATCAAGGCAGTTCTTTATCCATCTAGTGGTCCTCTTGGAAAGGCCAGTCTCTCAGCCCACATGATCATTGCTTTCTAGTGAAAGAGTTCAAAAGCACATCTTCCAAAAGCTGTGCCTGTCACCCATGCACATATACACATTTCTTCAGTGCTCCCCAAAACACAGCATCAGGAGACTGATGTTCTGCAGCCACCTCATGGGTGGTTTAGGTTGGATATGGGAAGAAACCTCTTCACTGAAAGGGTTCTCAAAGTGGTTTAGGTTGGATGTGAGACGAAACCTCTTCACTGGAAGGGTTCTCAAAGTGGTTTAGGTTGGATGTGAGGAGAAACCTCTTCACTGAAAGGGTTCTCAGGAACAGGCTGCCCAGGGAGGTGGCCGAATCCCCATCCCTGGAGGTGTTTCAGAGAGGCAGAGATGTGGTGCTGAGGGCCATGGTTTAGCACCAGCCCTGGTAGAGTTTGAGAATGGTTGAGCTGGATGATCTTAAAGGGCTTTTCCAAGCAAAATGGATCTACAGTTCTGTGGTTCAGTGAGGATGCTGTGGTTCCCCACTCATTCAAAACCACTCATTTCTATGACAACTAGGAGCAGCTCATGCTCTGTACAGCAAGAGACTGAATGCATGTGTAGAACTTTACAGTTCAGGTCCTGACTACCTATGAAAACAACCTACAGGGATTTCTAAAAGATAAAAGTGACTAAGAACAAATGGAGTGTTTTGTTTAGACTAATGAGAACTTGTGTATGCACAAGCAGCTTGTTCTTGACTAATATGCTCAAGTCCTGATCAAAGGCTGCTGTGGCAAAACAGCAAACAAAACACATTGCAAACACAAAGCCTCTGCAGAGCAGCCCTCTCCACTGAAGAGGCAGATCCTTATTATGCTTGATTCCAGACTTACAAATAAGACCTTGACAGACTTCCAAGTAAGACTTCAGTCACTCAACAACTGCTGCCAAGGGAGGTGGTGGAGTCACCATCACTGGAGGTGTTTGGGAAGAGACTGGATGGGGTGCTTGGTGCCATGGTTTCGTTGATTAGGTGGTGTTGGGTGATAGGCTGGACTTGATGATCTCAAAGGTCTCTTCCAACCTGGTCTGGTCTGGTCTATTCTATTCTAACTTTCCTGCAGCTGTGCATATCACAAGGTACCCAAGTCACCTGCTTCAGTAGAGGGCAACTGGCAGGCACCCACTGGCAGCCCCATTTCTACTCCCATCGCGCTGCAGACTTCTGTTCTCAGATTCCTGCTCTCTTTGTTTTCATCACAAACTCCTTTAAGCAAGCTTTCTGTAACAGAAATGCAGCATCTCAAAGCAACAGCAAAAAGCTGCTGGTGGAAACATAACCCCTTTTTTGCAGGGGAGGGGAAGTATGAAGATATAAAAACCTCTCTAGAGGTCAACAATCTTTGTGACAAAAGTTATAGTTCCCATCAGCATTTCCCCCACATCATAAAACCCTTTTGGTTGGAGACAACCTTGAAGATCATCAAGTCCAACCATTCCCTAACTCTAATAAGTCTGCTGCTAAACTATGTCCTGGCACCACATCTATGTCTTCTAAATATCTCCAGGGATGAACATGGTCATTTGGACTCATTTTCAAAGTTGCCATGGGCAACTTAAAGAACAAACAAGCTAAATCTGAACTGGTCCCCACCAAGAGCTCTTCACAGCACCTACAGCACCCCCAGCAGACAGCTGCTTCTGCTGCCAATGGACAGTGCCACTTCTCAGGTAACTGTGATCAAGAACCTGGGCACCCCACAGTTTTCTATTCCATGGCAAGTGTTGCATTTGCAGGCAGTGCTGAGCCTCCTCCTCCTGCCCACTGCTCTGTTGTAAGGCACTGACCATTGAACCCTCCAAGCAGTGACCTTTGGCACTAGAAAGAATACCAGGTGAGGACTGAGTATCCATGACACATGCCACAGGACTTGGAGTTGCTGCAACTCTGCCTAGGTTTATGACTTCTGCCTGAAAGATGATGCTTTTAGAGATCCCTTCAGCCTGCCCCAAATGACCCAGTTCCTCTCCAATCACTCTTGAAAAACCTCACTATGATGTCCCAAGGAACCAAAATAAGCTTTCAATGGCATATCACACTAAGAGCAGCCTCAAATGTACTCTGCTTTTGGACATTATCAGCACTCTCTCAGCAAAGCAAACACAAAGTTATAGGAGTGTGTACTGCACCTTAAAAACCCCTCCATTCCCTCAAGGAACTCCCTTCAGCCTCCTGTTCCCCTTCTCTCAACACTGACCTCCACATCCCAGCAAGGCAAACTGGGCACCCACACATGCTGCCAGCTCCTCTTCTGCTCAGACTTCAAATCCATCACCTGCTGAAGAAGTTGAAAGCTGAAGCTCTCACCCTCTCCACCCAGCTCTCAGGTGTTTCTCACACTTCGTAGCAAGGGATGCCATGGAAGAGGGACTTAAAAAACATCATTGTCCAGTTCTGGGCCCCTCAATTTAAGAAGGACATTGAGACTCTTGAACATGTCCAGAGAAGGGCCACGAGGCTGGGGAGAAGCCTATGAGAACAAGCCCCATGAGGAGAGGCTGAGGGAGCTGGGGTTGCTTAGCCTGGAGAAGAGGAGGCTCAGGGGAGACCTTATTGCTGCCTACAACTACCTGATGGGAGGTTGTAACCAGGTGGGAGTTGGTCTCTTCTCCCAGGCAACCAGCAGCAGAACAAGAGGACACAGTCTCAAGCTGTGCCAGGGGAAGTTTAGACTCAAGGTGAGGAGAAACTTCTTCCCAGAGAGAGTTGTTAGCTGTTGGAATGTGCTGCCCAGGGAGGTGGTGGAGTCCCCATCCCTGGAGGTGTTCAAGAGGGGATTGGACGTGGCACTTGGTGCCGTGGTTTAGTAGTCATGAGGTGCTGGGTGACAGGTTGGACTTGATGACCTTTGAGGTCTTTTCCAACCTTATTGATTCTATGATTCTAATTATTTCCTTTTCCAAGTATTCTGGGAGATTTGAGTAGCTTTGTTCAGTTTTCAAGGGGATTTCTCAGAATGAAACCAACACTCAGCCTTGTCCTAACCATGATGAGAGCAAAGGGCTAAATAAATAATGAAGCAGACAAGTAAATAAAAGCAACCCCTCAGTCTGACAGTGCCAGGGCTTTGCAATTAAATCAGCCCTTCAGACAAAGCAAGCTGCATCTTTTCCAGTCACTGGATGAGGTGTTACTGCAGAAGATGATTGTTTTTCACTACAAAAGCTGCTGGAGGAAGGAGGAGGGAGAGAGAGAAAAAGGCAGCAGGAGAAACAAACAGCTTATCTGCCAAAACACTCCAGCTTCTCAAGAAACAGTCTAACACATCTGGAATTTCATGGCAGATAATGTTCCTCAAGCTAATTGGTTCTGACAGGCAAAAAGATTTCTTCTGCATTTTTATAGAGATGTCTTTTTACAGCTCCTCCAAAGTGTTTTCCAGGCAACAACTGCTCAGCCATTTTCTGCCTCTGTCCAAAGACAGCTTCCTGGCAGAAGTCTGCAGTCGGTTCCTGTGCTCAGCAGATGGCATGGGGGCTTTTCACCAAGTCCCCTGAGAATCAGAGGAGCACTCTCAGCTGGTTCCCTCACCCTGCAGAAGGAAGAAGGAGCAAAACGGCCTGCAACACAAAGACCATTCTCCCTTGGTTTCATAAAAGCCAACAAGCTGAAATGGACAGAAGCTGAGAGCAGGCAGCTGGGGGTACAAAGTTAGCAGTGCTCACAAATTCACTTGCAACTGACTGCTTAATGGCTTGGCACAGACTGACAGGAAAAGAGCCAGGGAAGACTGCAAGAAATGCCCTCCTTCACCTTCCAGACTCAAGCCTATTTGTCTGCTCACAAAAGGCAAATAGAGATGCATGTTTAGACTACAACAGCCTGAACATCTCATTACCCTGACAAGGTAGGTGGTTAGCACAGAAAGAAAACTGCTCAGAGAAAGGAGGGGTGATGCTAACCACACAATTTTCACTAGACAAGCAACCAGTGAAGCTTTGCAGCTCTGACACTGAGACAATAAAGACATGGAAGTCTAACAGTGATTTTGTCAAGAGAGCCTGTCTGGCTTTGGTTAACACTTATTCAACAGAAATGCCTAACAAACAACTGGAGAGGATCTCATTTGCCATCTAATAATTAATCACAGGCAAAGAGCACTGGGTCCACATTGTAAGACGTGGGAGTTTGAGGAAGAGGAGACTGAGGGGAGACCTTACTGCCCTCTACAACCACCTGAAAGGACAACAGAGAGAGGTAGGTGCTGGTCTCCTCTCACAGGTAATCAGTGATAGAACAAGAGGGAACAGCCTCAAGCTGCACCAGGCTGAACATTAGGAAAAAAATGTTCACTGAATGGGTGGTCAAGCACTGGAACAGGCTGCCCAGGGAGGTGGTTGAGTCACCATCCCTGGTATCCAGTTCTGGAGCCCCTATTCCAAGAGGGATCTGGAGGTGCTGGAAGGTGTCCAGAGAAGGGCCACGAGGATGAGCAGAGGGCTGGAGCACCTCTGCTGTGAGGACAGACTGAAGGAGTTGGGGCTGTTCAGTCTGGAGAAGAGAAGGCTTCCAGGTGACCTCATTGTGGCCTTCCAGTATCTGAAGGGGGCTACAAGAAGGCTGGGGAGGGACTTCACAGGATATCAGGGAGTGATAGGACTAGGGGGGAGGGAATGAAGCTGGAGGTGGGGAGATTCAGGCTGGATGTGAGGACGAGGTTCTTCACCGTGAGGGTGGTGAGGCCCTGGAATGGGTTGTCCAGGGAGGTGGTTGAGGCCCCATCCCTGAAAGTGTTTAAGCCCAGGCTGGATGAGGCTCTGGCCAGCCTGCTCTAGTGTGGGGTGTCCCTGCCCATGGCAGTGGGGTTGGAGCTGGATGATCCTTGTGGTCCCTTCCAACCCTGACTGATACTATGATAATGTGTGTTTAAAAAGTCATTTAGATGTGGTACTTAGCATGGTGAACTTGGTACAGTAGAGCTAATGGTTGGACCTGATGACCTTAAGGGTCTTTACCAACCTGAACAGTTCTAGGTCCAAAGACTCCCAGGACAATAAGACAGATCTTATGATGTATTAGATGAATAAAAATCATACAGCATGGACAGCTCTTGCTTATGGGGATAAAAAAAAGCATCTGACAAAACAGGCCTCCAAAAATATTTCAAAAGGAGGAGGAAGGGACAAGAAATCTTCCTTTTATCTTGAAGGTGACACAGTCTTCCTTTGGGGAATTTTTCCACCATGTGCATCCTCTGAAATGTGCCTTGGTATCTGGCATGCAATCAGCTTAACATCCTGCACAGCACAAACAGATCATGTCCTAGAAATGCTGGGGTTTTTTTTTAATCCATTTACACATAGAGCTAATAAGATGAACAGAATCTATAAACCAAACCAACCAACCACAAATGTTACAACACCTGAAGCATCTTAAACTCTTTTGTTCCTATCAGGTTTCTTGTTTATCACAGTATCACCAAGGTTGGAAGAGACCTCAAAGATCATCGAGTCCAACCTGTCACCACAGACCCCATGACTAAATCATGGCACCAAGTGCCACATCCAATCCCCTCTTGAACACCTGCAGGGACGGTGACTCCACCACCTCCCTGGGCAGCACATTCCAATGGTGAACGACTCTCTCAGTGAAGAACTTTCTCCTCACTTCGAGCCTAAACTTCCCCTGGCACAGCTTGAGACTGTGTCCCCCTGTTCTGGTGCTGGTTGCTAGAGAGAAGAGGCCAACCCCTTCCTGGCTACAACCACCTTTCAGGTAGTTGTAGAGAGCGATGAGGTCTCCCCTGAGCCTCCTCTTCTCCAGGCTAAACAACCCCAGCTCCCTCAGCCTCTCCTCAGAGGGCTGTGCTCAAGGCCTCTCCCCAGCCTCGTTGCCCTTTTCTGGACACGTTCAAGTGTCTCGATGTCCTTCTTAAACTGAGGAGCCCAGAACTTGACACAGGACTCAAGGTGTGGCCTAACCAATGCAGAGTACAGGGGCACAACAACCTCCCTGCTTCTGCTGGCCACACTATTCCTAATGCAGGCCAGGATGCCGTTGGCCTTCTTGGCCACCTGGGCACACTGCTGGCTCATGTTTAAGCAGCTGTCCTTTGCATGCAGAATTAAATGTGTACACCCCAATTGTTTCATTCCTAATTAACCATTTTCACTTTAATATCTGCACTCAGTGTAATCAAAGAATCACAGAATGGTAGGGGTTGGAAAGGACCTCTAGAGATCATCCAAGTCCAACCCCCTTGCCAAAGCAGGACCACCTAGAGCAGGTCACACAGGAACACATCCAGACAGGTCTTGAAAGTCTCTGGAGAAGGAGACTCCACAACCTCTCTGGGCAGCCTGTTCCAGGGCTCCAGCACCCTCACACCAAAGCATTTTTTTTCCTCATGTTGAGGTGGAACTTTGTGTTCCGTCTTATACCTATCACTGGGCACCACTAAAAAGAGACAGGCACCTGCATCTTGGCACCCACTCCTCAGATATTTATAGGCATTTAATAAGGTCCTCTCAGCCTTCTCTTCTCCAGACTAAACAGCCCCAGGGCTCTCAGTCACTCTTCACAGGAGAGATGTTCAAGGCCTTTCATTGTCCTTGTAGCCTCAGTTGGACTCCCTCCAGTAGCTCTCTGTCTCTCTTGAACTGGGGAGCCCAGAACATGACAATATTCCAGGTCTCACAAGGGCAGAGCAGAGGGGGAAGATAACCTCCCTTGATGGGCTGGACACACTCTTCTTCCTGCACCCCAGAATACCACTGGTCCTCTTGGCCACAAGGGCACAATGCTGACCCATGGATCACTTACTATATATATTTTATATGGAGAGAAAATACTATATATATAATTTAATCTGGCTTTTATGTCTATAAATTAATAATACATAGTTATATAATATACACTAATTTCTTTGTACCCTGCCTGCCTTTCTCCACCCATGCAGAGCAACTCAATAAATCAAGTTTAAGACATTGAAAAGAAACCTAAAGTAGAGAAACTTTACAGTGGAAATCCCCATTAGGCCCCCACCGGTCTGGCTCCTAGTCAGCTGTACCACCCCAGCCCACACAGGTCATCCACCTCCCCTTCACCCAGCTTGGGGCTCTCATCCCATCTGATATAACCTGCTGGATAAACCATCCCAGGCAAAACAAATCATTACTGTTTGCAAAGCTGGAGGAAGTCAGACGCTTGCCAGACCATAGCACTTCACTGCCTACTTCCTCTTTCTGTGTCTATTTTCACTTCACAACACAAAAATTCATCCTCAGGGAGAATCTTAACACTCAACAGCACCCACCCTGCAAGAAAGCATGCCCCATGATGAAATCCCAGCCACCTCAGCCTGGTATCCATCCTGGTTTGGAAAGGAGCAAGCCACAAGTCACAGAATCACCAAGGTTGGCAAAGACCTCAAAGATCATCGAGTCCAACCTGTCACCACAGACCTCATGACTAAACCATGGCACCAAGTGCCACGTCCAATCCCCTCTTGAACACCTCCAGGGACGGTGACTCCACCACCTCCCTGGGCAGCACATTCCAATGGCTAACAACTCTCTCTGGGAAGAACTTTCTCTTCACCTCCAGCCTAAACTTCCCCTGGTGCAGCTTGAGACTGTGTCCTCTTGTTCTGGTGCTGGTTGCTTGAGAGAAGAGACCAACCCCCTCCTGGCTACAAAAGTCTGAACATTTACTATCAAAACAGTATTAAGTTAGTTGCCTATTAAGGCAGAACTAAAGGACAGCACAATTTTTTATATATACATATAAATATATATTTAATGAGAGATTTAAACAGCTGACTGCAGGGAAGGGGGAAAAAAAAACACCAACTGAAAAAAAAAAAAAGGGAACTCTGAAACAGTTATCAAAGACTTTGCACTTTAACTCCTTCACTGAAAGGGTTCTCAAAGCCTGGCACAGGCTGCCCAGGGAGGTGACTCAATCCCCATCCCTGGAGGTGTTTCCAAGAGGCAAAGATGTGGTGCTGAGGGCCATGGTTTAGCATCAGCCCAGGTAGAGTTAGAGAATGGTTGGACTTCATGATCTTAAAGGTCTTCTCCAAGCAAAACAATTCCATGATTCTATGACAAGGGTGTGGTTGCAGACACTATAAGGTGTCCATACTCAGGTCATTCCCAATGACTTACACAGGGAAAGCTCTGCTGGCAGTAGCAGAGGTCAAAGCTGTTATTGGAAGTCCTGTTACTAATTTACAGCAAGCACCAGCACCAGGTTTTACACATGGCCAGTTATCAGCAATGCTTAAGAAAGCTGGCAAAGAGTCAAGTGCTGTGCTGACAACCAGTATGTCTGTTTTCCCCCTGACACTGCCATCAGCTTACACAAGCAAATCATTCTACCTCTGCTTCACCTTCTGTAACATGGAGGGAAGGATTTGTAGTAAAGCTGCTCTGGAGGTTTAAAGACCTTTTACCTCTGGTAGAAAACAAGTTCTTAGATTAAATGGAAATATGTTCATTCCCCCTCCCCAGTCTTCTGGCTGATAGCAGGAAACTTTAAACATCCCACTTAAGCTGTCTTATGTTTATCCTAGGGGAGGGAGGGAATGAGCACATTTTCCCAGGGTAAAACTCAACATTGAGTTTTCAGCTGCCAGAAAGGTTTTGTTTTCTCACATGTAAGAACACAACATTCCACACAGCTTAATAAACTTTCTATTTTCAAAGGCAAAAAAAGTATCCCCATCTCTTTTCTCCAGCCCCACCTCTCTCCTGCCTCCCCACCTCTCTCCTGTTTACTTAGCAAAAGAAGTTATGATGCATTCAGCACTTTGGTCCCATGACAATAATTTAATGAACTCCTTCCCATAGGTAAAGGGTTTGGAAAGCTGTTTTGTTTGATTTGGATGTCTATTTAATTCCTCCTCTTAGAAAGTTACTGCAGGCTCTTCAAAGAGCAGCTTTAGGCAGAAGGGGAAGGGAAGAAATCCTCCCTGTGGATGACTCCTTTAATTCTGCTTGAAGCTCCCTTATCAGGCTCCTTCACTCAAACCCACACCACAGATCCATCTTGTCACAAATACCAACTTGACTTTTACCACACTCCCATCCTGCTCCTCCTCTTCTCCTCTGCTAACAATGCCAGACACTTTCTCCTACTGTGGTGTTTTTCCTACACATGCAGTGAATTCTTCCCAAAGCAGTTCAGCAAGACGAACCAAAGCCCTGGCCAGGGAGTAATAGCCTTGCCCCAGCACTGGCTGGGCTCCAGCTCCTCTCCCATGCACAGTGCCAGCTCCCCAAGCCACCAATCCTCTTGGCATCAGCTGGGTGAAACTGTAAGGAATAGGGAAGTGCAGTTACAGGACACAGGAGGATGTTACAGGGAAGCCATACAGGTTCTGTACAGGAGAGTTACACCATACTCAGAGATTCATAGAATGGTTTGAGTTGGAAGGGACCTTTAAGATCATCTAGTTCCAATCCTCCTGCCATGAGCAGGGACACCTCCCACTAGACCAGGTTGCTCAAGGCCTCATCCAACCTGACCTATTAAAACTATCAAGATTATTTGGTGAGGACACCAAGCATATGGCAATCAGGCTGGCTGGAACACATCTCAAGTTCTCCCTGAAGCTTTGAAAACTCCTCCCTTCCTGGCTGAGGTTGGACCCTCCAAGAAACAACTTCCATGACAAAAAGAGGCTGGCCCTTTTGAATTACTCATCAACTAACACAGGGAAACCAAGTGCAAGAATGGACAATGACCCAAAAGAAGAATGAAGATGATAGGGTACATGGAGAGCTGCGGGACATGTGTAGTGCTCCATATGCACTGGTCAGGCCACACCTTGAGTCCTGTGTCCAGTTCTGGGCCACTCAGTTTAGGAAAGATGTTGAGTTGCTGGAAGGTGTCCAGAGAAGGGCAACAAAGCTGGGGAGGGGTCTGGAGCACAGCCCTGTGAGGAGAGGCTGAGGGAGCTGGGGTTGCTTAGCCTGGAGAAGAGGAGGCTCAGGGGAGACCTTATTGCTGTCTATAACTACCTGAAGGGAGGTTATAGCCAGGTGGGGGTTGGTCTCTTCTCCCAGGCAACCAGCACCAGAACAAGAGGACACAGTCTCAAGCTGCACCAAGGGAGGTTTAGGCTGGATGTTAGGAAGAAGTTCTTCCCATCAAGAGAGATTGGCCATTGGAATGTGCTGCCCAGGGAGGTGGTGGAGTCACAATCACTGGAGGTGTTTAGGAGGAGACTGGATGGGGTGCTTGGTGCCATGGATTAGTTGATTAGATGGTGCTGGGTGATGGGTTGGACACAATGATCTTGAAGGTCTCTTCCAACCTGGTTTATTCTATTCTATACAGCCATGGCTGCACACCAACAGATGAGATCAGCACCAAACTTTCCTGATAACAGAGAGACACCCAGCTTTAGTCCTGATTAAAGTGGCTGCAAAGAGTGGGAAGGAAATTTAGTGCTCAGTGACTCAAATGGCAATAAACATTTACAATGAAGCAATGAAAAGAGCAGATGAAAATCAATGATCACTTAAAGCAAAACCCACAGGCAACATGCCAAGCATCAGGCAATGGCCACAGAGCTGGAACCCACCTCCAGCAAAAAAAAATCTCAGGGCATGAGGCTGGAGAGATGTCTCAAGCACAACCACTATGAGGAGAGGCTGAGGGAGCTAAGGGTGTTTAGCCTGGAGAAGAGGAGGCTCAGGGGAGACCTTCTTGCTCTCTACAGCTTCCTGAAAGGTTGTAGCCAGGTGAGGGTTGGTCTCTTCTCCCAGACAACCAGCACCAGAACAAGAGGATACAGTCTCATCCTGCACCAGGGGAAGTTTAGGTTGGAGGTGAGGAGAAAGTTCTTCCCAGAAAGAGGAATTGGCTACTGGAATGTGCTGCCCAGGGAGGTGGTGGAATCCCTGTTCCTGGAGGTGTTCAAGAAAGGACTGCATGTGGCACTTGGAGCCATGGTTTAGTTGTCAGGAGGTGTTAGGTAATAGGTAAAAGGTTGGACTTGATGATCTCTGAGGTCTTTTCCAACCTTATTGATTCTATGATGGTATTTCAGTATTTCTTATATGAGAAATACCAAAGGCACCACATGAACACCTTGCAAGAAATGCTTTCAGATAGGGAGAAAGCAGCTGAAAATAAAGTGCCCTGTTTGCCAAAGATTTAAAGAGGTACAAAAAGCAGCTATGACAATTCACTGTGGTAGGGCCATGGGAGAGTCATCATGAAGGGCTATGGAGAACACAGGGACAGAGCTTTTTTCTCTTCAGCAGGTACCTACACCACAAACTGCTAGAAGCCTCTACTCCTGTAGGCATACTCATGAAGGATCCTTCCATGCACCCCCTACTTTTCTTTCACTCCTAAGCATCCCTGACTGGCCCCTAGCAGAGAATGCATGCACCAGTAATAGGGCAAAAGGCACAGCAAGCCCTTGGGATTGAGGAGGAGCAAGTCCTATTTGAGGTAAAGGAGACTCAGCTCAAAGCTTGTAGGTCAAAGACGTGTTATATCCATTTCACCAGGGAAAGAGGGTGCCTGCTTCTCTGCTCACCACTGATCCCTGGGATTGAGGAGGAGCAATTTCTATTCGAGGGAAAAGGAGACTCAGCTCAAAGCTTGTAGGTCAAAGAAGTGTTATATCCATTTCCCCAGGAAAAGAGGGTGCCTGCTTCTCTGCTCACCCCTGATCCTGTCCCCCGGAGCTGTCCCCATTCTCACACACAAGCAATTGCTGCGGCTCCATAGGGACCAGCTCTGGGAAATCATCAGTGTAAAAGATGGCCCAGCAAGAGATAACCCAGCTGGGTTAGGAAAACTTCCTGGCACGTTGGTCCTAGCCCTGCTCCAGCAGGTGGGTGGGGAGCTGCTGCCCTCCCTTCCTCTCCAGTGCCCTGGCATTTCACTCTGGGACCTGCTCCCACCACTCTCGCTGCAGCTCTGTTCCTATAAGCAGCTTTCAATGTTCTGCTAAAGCTAAGAGTAAGATATGCATATGCATAAAATTGCTCAAAATGCACCAGCTCAGAGGATCAGAGTCATGTGCCCTAGACTTAAGACACTCTGTGGGACTGCCAGCAAGGAGAACAAGCAGAAAAGAAGGGGGGTGGCAGCATTTGAAACACACAACTCATCTGCAACAATGAAAAACCCTCCTCAGCCTTAAGGGAGCAGAACTGCTATGTGCAGCACCTGCTGTGGTCCAGGTGGAAAGAGGGGCATCAACCCTTCCACACAGATAAATCTTCTGCTGAAGGAGGTTTGGGTTTTAAAGACTGCCTGATTGGAACAAGTGATCACCACCTTGAAGCCAGGTATTTGTAGAAGCCTTGCTGAAAGAACAAACCAAGAGCTTACAGAAATGCACTGTTATGGCAGGACCAAGAAAGCATCGTTTAAACTAAGCCTCCTTGTGACCAGCTAGATGTTAAGTTTACACCTACTGACATGAAAAACAGCCACTCCAGAAAACAGTGACAGAAACCTGGAGCTGTTATCAGTACACTGAGTGCTCTATCTGGGAAGTTCTCTGTGCCAGAGCCGGCAGCCTGACAGGAAGACACTTGGTGCATTAAGGCACTCAGCTGATTTATGGCTCATTTACATGACAAAGGTTTTGCAGCACAAGGACAATTCTCCCCCTCCTCCCAAAATTCCCAACCAGCTCTGCTGCTCTCCTTGGGATTTTCTCTCACACAAATCAACAAGACAAATGCCACAGATCTCAGTGGAACAGCGGGACTGGCTGAGTGCATGGCTAACATATGTGCTTGCATTTCAGATCACCCTAGGAAAGCACTCCCTGCCCAGACACCAGAGGAGGACAACAACAAAACCCTCACCACAAGCCTGCATTTACAATGCACCTCCTCATAATCAGATTGGCAGAGGCAGGGTGAGGTGGGGAGAAATCTCTTCCAAACCCGTCTGGAAGCGGGATTAATGCTGAGGGCAGGAGCTAACCAGCCTGGCACCGCGTGGAGTCCAATGCCATCAGGAGCACCCACAGAGCCTCTCACCCTGTCAGCCCCAAGGAAGAGAGAGAAATCTTCATTTCCTGGGAGAGGAGGGACTGGGGAGCCCAATACCCACAGGCCTGCAGGAGAAACTGCAGAACATGCAGCTGAAGTTCAGATACAGTGCAAGCAGACAGGGCTTCCAGGGTCCCAGTGCAGGACCCACAACATTCTTTCTCTTACCAGCAGAAATCCCTCAGCTGTAAAATGCTTTACAATTCCTCGAACAGAGGAGAAAAAAAATCTGCCCCTCTCCAAAAGCACATTCCTGCAGGTATCACTCATATCTTGACTTCAGTGTGCAGCACTGTTACCACAAATAGACCAGCCCACCAGCCAAACCAACAATCCAGCACAGTGTGGCACATGCCAGCCCAAGTGGGCAAAAGCCTTGAATCACCAGAGCAGCCTGGGGCAGGCAGTTTCATCTCAGGGCCAGGAACACCAGCAGCTTATCAGCCTGGGTCCTCTTCAGTCCAGCAAACTCTTGACATATCTCATGATGCTGACTCCTCAAAATACTCTAACCCCTACTCCCTACTGTGCTGTGTACCACATGATAGCAGAGCTGAGCAGGACTGGTGCCACAAGGGAGTAAACAACAGCTCAGAGCACAGCACAAGCAGGAGATGATTAACAGCACCACCAAGAAGTCAGTACCAGCAGGCATCTCTTTAGGTGTACACCTCCAGGTCACTTAAAACTGTGGCTGCCTCTAGAAGGGGGCTCTGTGGCACAGTAGCTCCTTGATGGCATCCTTTCCATCCCCGAGAGATATGGCAAAAGCAGAAGGCTGAGAGGAACCATCTCTTTCAGTAGCATTTTGCACAGCTTGCTTTAAAATTGACCATGCAACCACATACCTGCCAAGTACTAATGCTGCATTGCCACCAGCATTTCCCCTAGGCTTAACTTAAAACAATTCACTGGGATCGAGCAGAATTCTATGCAGTAGGTCCCAAGAGCAGAAGAGAAGACATGCCTAGAGGGCTGAAGGGACAGGACCATACCTGCAGACACTAAGGGAACACAGTGTCATTGTAACAGGTCTGTATTTCCTACAGACAACAGTAAAATGTCTGCGTCACACCCATCCAGAAAGCCATTTCCAGAAAGCCCCCAGACGTTACAGAATCACAGAATGGTTTGGAAGAGACTTCAAAGTCATCTAGCTGCAATCTCCCTGCCATGGGCAGGGACACCTCCCACCAGCTCAGGGTGTTCAAGGCCTCATGCAGCCTGGCCTTGAACATCTCCAGGGAGAGGGCATCCACAGCCTCCCTGGGAAACCTGCTCCAGTGCCTCACCACCCTCACTGGAAAGAATGTCTTCCTAATCTCCAGCTCAAAGCCACTACCCCCCATCCTGTCACTCCATGCCCTTGCCAAAAGTCCCTCTGTGGCCCCTTCAGCTACTGGAAGGCTGCTCTAAGGTTTCCACAGAGCCTTTGCTTCTCCAGGCTGAACAGCCTTTAACATTCAACATCTGTACACCTCTCCAAGTGAGCAAAGCTAAATGGCATGGCCCAGAGGGAGCCCCCAGCACAGTCCTCATGCCCAGCACACACAGCTGTAGGCCATGGGGAAAGGAAGGGGAGGAAGACAAAACATCTTTCAATGATGTTAACAGCAACCCTTATCAAACCCACACAGACTTCTACATCAAAAGGCCTCTTGAGTAACTATTTATGTTCTAAAAAGAAGGCTGAGTAGGTTTCTTTCTCTATTTTTCTTTTTTTATTGCAGTTTCTTTTTAAATGCTGGTCAGAGACACCCAAAGGTCCCTTTGGGACAAGCAAGTGAAAGGTCACTGTGTGCCTGCTGCCTCTCAGGCCAGCCTTAAACACAGCTGGCAAGGTGACCAGCTGAAATTCTGGAATTGCTGGTGGGAGACAGCATGTTTGGAGAATAAACAAACAGAAACACTTTTCCCTGTGTGTTTTGTGATACAGCCCTCACAGAAACCAAGAACATCATGAAACTCTGACTTTCTTCCCTCAAAAAAACGCCTCTCCATGCAGAGCCCACAGCTATGTAGTGCTACAGGCTGGGGCTGGAGTGGCTGGAGAGAAGCCAAACAGAAAGGGACCTGGGGGTACTGCTTGTCAGTAGGCTGAACATGAGCCAGCAGTGTGCCCAGGTGGCCAAGAAGGCCAATGGCATCCTGGCCTGCATCAGGAATAGTGTGGCCAGCAGGGAGGTCATTCTGCCCTGTACTCAGCACTGGTTAGGCCACACCTTGAGTCCTGTGTCCATTTCTGGGCCCCTCAGTTTAAGAAGGATATTGAGACACTTGAAGGTGTCCAGAGAAGGACAATGAGGCTGGGGAGAGGCCTCAAGCACAGCCCTGTGAGGAGAGGCTGAGGGAGCCCTGGAGAAGAGGAGGCTGAGGGGAGACCTTCTTGCTCTCTACAACTCCCTGAAGGGAGGTTGTAGCCAGGTGGGGGTTGGTCTCTTCTCTCAGGCCACCAGCACCAGAACAAGAGGACACAGTCTCAAACTGTGCCAGGGGAAGTTTAGGCTGGAGGTGAGGAGAAAGTTCTTCCCAGAGAGAGTTGTTAGCCATTGGAATGTGCTGCCCAGGGAGGTGGAGTCCCCATCCCTGGAGGTGTTCAAGAGGGGATTGGATGTGGCACTTGGTGCCATGGTTTAGTCATGAGGTCTGTGGTGACAGTTTGGACTTGATGGTCTTTGAGGTCTCTTCCAACCTTGGTGATTCTGTGAGACTTTGTGCCTGCTGCTGTGTAGGTGTTCAGCTCTATTAGTATTTCAGCTGCCCCTTTGCAGCCATTACAGCTTTCAGATGCAGAAGAACGACTGGAGTTTCACCAACAGCAGCATGAGAGGCTGCTGTAGTAGAGCTTTGGGAGGTTGGTCAGGTCCTTCAGAGGCTTAGGAGACACTTTTTGTTCATTGGTGATTAAACTTTGTGTGGGATATATTAAAAAACTATGAGAGTTTTCCTCTTTATCCAAAGTGTAAACTTGGATAAAGAGAACTGGGGAACTCAAACCTGCTGTATCTGAAGTGTAGAATCATAGAATCAATAAGGTTGGAAAAGACCTCAAGGATCATCAAGTCCAACCTGTCACCCAAGACCTCATGACTACTAAACCATGGCACCAAGTGCCACGTCCAATCCCCTCTTGAACACCTCCAGGGAGTGTTGCAGTGCAGGGTTGGAAAAATGGCCTAACCAGTGCTGAGTACAGGGGCAGAATGACTTCCCTGCTCCTGCTGGCCACACTAAAGTCTGCCAAGACAGCACTGACACCTCTCCATTTCAAGGAGCTGGAAGGCAAATCACAATACTGGATGTTTCAGAGAGTATTTTATGGCTTCTCTCGGCATCCAACGCAGCAAATCGACCATCACTCACATACACCCCTAAATAACAGAGCAAATAATATTCCCTGCACCCCATAAATCTGGAAGAGTGAGGCCTTCAGCTTTTTGTTTTCCTTAGAAAAGAAAATGCCTCAAGGCAATCCACATTGCCGGCTGAAACGACGTGAGTGGAGCGCTCGGATGGATTTCTGCGCTTTCAAAACAGGGTTTCAAGGCAAGGTTTGCATGTCTGGAAGCAGAGCTAAGAAATCTCCATGCTACAGATGAGCTGCAATGATGTATGATTTCCTAGAGCAATTAAAAACACAACAAAAAGAAACAACCCCCAAATAAAGAAAAAACCCCCAGAAGATTAAGCATCTCCAGGATCTTGGCTTCGACTGCTCTTCACGCCCGAGATAAACCTCTCGGATGGTTTGTTTTACAAACAATGGTGTGGAAACTTTTCCTCCTGAAAGGGAAAAATGAATTATGGGTGCTACAGGAAACCTGAATCAACATCAACACTTTGGCTCAGCGCAGCAAGAACAATTGCAAGGAGATGACTGCCAGAGAAATGTTACTGGAAGAGCACCCGACGTTTTAAGCCTGTTGCATGAATCATAGAATCAACCAGGATGGAAAAGACCTCAGAGATCATCAAGTCCAAACTGTCACCCAACACCTCATGACTACTAAACCATGGCTTCAAGCACCACATCCAAGCCTTTTTTGAACACCTCCAGGGATGGGGACTCCAACACCTCCCTGGGCAGCACATTCCAATGGCTAACAACTCTCTCTGGGAAGAACTTTCTCCTCACCTCCAGCCTAAACCTCCCCTGGCACAGCTTCAGACTGTGTCCTCTTGTTCTGGTGCTGGGTGCCTGGGAGAAGAGACCAGTCCCCTCCTGGCTACAACCTCCCTTCAGGGAGTTATAGGCAGCAAGAAGGTCTCCCCTGAGCCTCCTCTTCTCCAGGCTAAGCAACCCCAGCTCCCTCAGCCTCTCCTCACAGGGCTGTGCTCACGGCCTCTCCCCAGCCTCTGTACATGTTCAGGAGTCTTAATATCCTTCTTAAATTGAGGGAATCATGGGCTGCAACAAAAGAAATGTGACCAGCACTAGTCTTTCTCCCCCTCTACTCTGCTCTGGTGAGACCTCATCTGGAGTACTGCATCCAGTTCCTGTGTCCCCAGCTCCAGAACATGGAACTGTTGGAGCAGGTGCAGAGGAGGCCATGAATATGATCAGAGGGCTGGAGAACCTCCCCTATGGGGACAAGCTAAGAAAATGGAGGCTGAGAAGGCTCCAGGGAGACCTTAGAGCAGCCTTCCAGAACCTGAAGGGGGCTACAGGAGAGCTAGAAAGGGGCTTTTTACAAGGGCTTGCAGTGATAGGATCAGAGTGAATGCAGTGAAGCTTGAGGAGGGCAGATTTAGACTGGAGATAGAAATGAATTCTTTATGGTGAGGGTGGTCAAACACTGGAACCATTTGCCCAGGAAAGCTGTGGATGCCCTTTCCCTGGAGGTATTCAGGGCCAGGCTGGATGAGACCTTGAGCAACCTGGGCTAGTGGGAGGTGTCCCTGCCTACAGTGGGAGGCTTGGAACTAGATGATCTTTGAGGGCCCTTCTAACCCCAACCATTCTATGAATCTATGCACATGAGTTTGGTCAACAAGAAGCACCTAACAGAAAAAACTTATGACAGTGTCACACACAGGAGATGCCTTCAATAAAATGTTTGTGGATATACTCCTTATGAGGGTTCCCCTCCTTCCTAACCACCACTGACACCTCTCTTTCTACACATTCCTGCTGTATTTGCTGGTTTATCTCGTTTTGCCTAAATAGCCACAGGATCAGAAAACACAAACAGTATAAACACTGAATATAAGAATAAAAGGGAAGAAAGTCAGAGAAATCCAAAATAAGAAGCTTTTAAATCTTTTAGTTTGTATCATGCACTGCAGTGCATCAGACCAAGGGTCTGTGCAAGCCAAGTCTCCAACAGCAGCCAAGAGCAAGGACCATGCAAATACCAGAGCAATATTTGAGTCCTCCTCTAGATAAGCTGTCCAGACTCCAGCTGTTTACAGCTCAGCAGCTATGTATTAATGATTCCTACAGTCATGGGTTGTGAATGTTTAAAGGGAAAGCTAAGGTTAGGCAGCAAACAACTACTATGATTGGAAGGCTGTATGCCATTTGTCCTATGGTTTGTTTTACTTCTATCCTGGCCTGCATCAGGAACAGGGTGGCCAGCAGGAGCAGGGAGGTCATTCTGCTCCTGTACTCAGCACTACTTAGGCCACACCTTGAGTGCTGTGTCCAGTTCTGGGCCCCTCAATTTAAGAAGGACATTGAAACACCTGAATGTGTCCAGAGAATGGCAACTGGGCTGGGAGGGGTCTAGAGCACAGCCCTGTGAGGAGAGGCTGAGGGAGCTGGGGTTGCTTAGCCTGGAGAAGAGGAGGCTCAGGGGAGACCTTATTACTGTCTACAACTGCCTGAAAGGAGGTTGTAGCCAGGTGGGGGTTGGTCTCTTCTCCCAGGCAACCAGCACCAGAACAAGAGGACACAGACTCAAGCTGTGCCCCAGGGAGGTTTACTCTGGAGGTGAGGAGAAAGTTCTTCCCAGCAAGAGAGATTGGCCACTGGAATGTGCTGCCCAGGGAGGTAGTGGAGTCACCATCCCTGGAGGTGTTCAAAAAGGAACTGGATGTGGCACTTGGAGCCACGGTTTAGTTAGTCATGAGGTGTTGGGTGATAGGTTGGACTTGATGATCTCTGAGGTCTTTTCCAACCTGACTGATTCTATGATCCTATTTTTTAGGTATGAAAAAATAATTAAGAGAAGGAAAAAAAGCTTTAAACAAGTAAACAATAACCATACTGAACACTTTTACGTCTCTCTGTAAAACTGGGGTTTCATGTACAGATCTGCAATTGAATAGATGGAAACACAGGTATTTAAGTCAAGAATGTAAATTAAAACATGCTGGAAATTCCTTTACTTCCCTTAGACCTTCACATCATGAGGCAACACATGAGGGGAACATCAGGTTGCACAGCTGGCTTCAGGTTCTGACAGAACGTTAGCAAGCTGGAGCTAAAGGGAGTCTGCCTACTCAGATGAGCTTTGGAGCATGTCCCAGCCATTTATGTAGCTATTGTTTGGTTGGGTTTTTGGTTTTTTTGGTTGTATTGTTGTTGCTGCTTGGGTTTTTGTGTTTCTTTTTGTTGTGGTCTTGTTACTTTAATTTCCACAGACTGACAGCAACAGGACCAATGCAAACCCAATAAACACCAAAAGCACCTAAATCCCTGTGAGAGTATTTTGCCTAATTACAAGCACTTCATCTTTAACATCACAAACCTGCCACACAGTGGTGATCAAAAAAAAAACAAACCTCACACAAAACAAACCAAACAAAAATCCAACAACAAACCCAAACCAAAATAAAAGCAAAACAAACACACACCCCCCAACAAACAAACCAAAAAACCCTCACAAAAAAAAACCCCACAGACACAAACCCAATAAACAAATACCACCAAAACAGATGAAGAACTAAAATTCTTAGGGGCTCCTGGAAACTATTAAAAACCATCACTCAAGGTCAGTAGCAGCTTTAAGGTTCATGTCCACACAGCATTCTTCAGGATAAGGTCACCACAAGGTAAGAGGGATAAAATTGGTGTCAGCAGCTCAGTGTCTCTTTTGAAAAGGATCATTTATTCAAACAAAGCTCTGGTTACTGGTGCTCTGCTAAGCAAGTAGTTGAGAGCTACCTCACAGAACACTGGAATCATAGAATCAATAAGGTTGGAAGAGACCTCAAAGATCATCAAGTCCAACCTGTCACCCAGACCTCAAGACTACTAAACCATGGCACCAAGTGCCACATCCAATCCCCTCTTGAACACTTCCAGGGAGGGGGACTCCACCACCTCCCTGGGTAACACCTTCCAACAGCTAAAAACTCTGTGAAGAACATTCTCCTCATCTCCAGCCTAAACTTCCCCTGGCACAGCTTGAGATTGTGTCCTCCTGTTCTGGTGCTGGTTGCCTGGGAGAAGAGACCATGCCCCTCCTGGCTACAACCTCCCTTCAGGTAGTTGCAGAGAGCAATAAGGTCTCCCCTCAGCCTCCTCTTCTCCAGGCTAGAAGAGATTAGGAAGAGATTCTGCACCACAAGGGTGAATAGGTACTGGAACAGGTTGCTCAGAGAAGCCATGGAAAACCCAAGCCTGGAAGTATTCAAAGCCAGGTTGGGCTGGTCCTTGAGCAAGCTGGTTTAGTGGGAGGTGTTCCTGTGTATGGCAGAGAGGTTAGCACTGGATGATCTTTAGAATAGAATACAATTAATCAGGTTGGAAGAGACCTTTGAGATCATGAGTCCAACCTATCACCCAACACCATCTAATCAACTAAACCTTGGCACCAAGCACCCCATCCAGTCTCCTCCTAAACACCTCCAGTGATGGTGACTCCACCACCTCCCTGGGCAGCACATTCCAATAGGCAATCTCTCCTTCTGAGAAGAACTTCTCCCTAACATCCAGCCTAAACCTCCCCTGATGCAGCTAGAGACTGTGTCCTCTTGTTCTGGTGCTGGTTGCCTGGGAGAAGAGACCAACCCCACCTGGCTACAACCTCCCTTCAGGGAGTTGTAGAGAGCAAGAAGGTCTCCCCTGAGCCTCCTCTTCTCCAGGCTAAGCAACCCCAGCTCCCTCAATCTCTCCTCACAGAGCTGTGCTCCAGACCCCTCCCCAGCTTTGTTGCCCTTCTCTGGACACCTTCCAGCAACTCAACATCTTTCCTAAACTGAGGGGCCCAGAACTGGCCACAGTAAGGTCACTTTCCAAACCAAACCAAACCATGCCTGGAAGCATTCAAAGCCAGGTTGGCTTGGCCCTTCAGCAAGCTGGTTCAGTGGGAGGTGGCCCTGTGCATGGCAGAGAGGTTAGCACCGGACGACCTTTAAGGTCCCTTTCCAAACACCATTCTATGATTCTGTATAAAGCACAGGAGATGCTGAGTTATTCACAATGAGGAAGGTTAATAAGAGACACAGAAAATTTGAAACTAAAGAAGAAAAATAATCCCCTTTTGTCATGTGTTTTTTGTTTTTTAAAGAAAACTACTCCAACTCTTGCCTTGTGATTTCTCAGCTCCTAGAACTTCTTGTCCACATGCATTCAGTGTCACACAATAGCACATGAAAGCAATCCCAGATTCAAACTGCATATTTAGCATTCCTGACTATGCAGACTACCAATTTCTATCCAAGGCAATTCTTTTCATGTGACACCCATCACTCACTTTGGTACTCTCTGTTACAGCTAAGCTTAAAAGTTAATAGCTATTCATTTTACAAGGTGAAATGCCTCTGACCTTGACCCTATGCAATGGGCAGGGGAAAACCAAGAGGTTCTTCATTTTGTAAGGAGAGATAAGGTAAAGGAAGCAGAAGCAAAAGGAAATGGCAGGTTGCAGCAGGGTTCAGGGGCAGATGGTCACAGTAAAAAGCACCAAATGTCACAGTAGAGCCAAGGACTCAATACACAGAGATGTGCATCTACATTACACTGCATTGCTTGTATTTAAGCTTGTTAGATACCAGGACAGACTTCACAGCAAGAGGACACACTTCTCTGCAAGATCTAAAGTAATATTGGTCCAATTAACCTGCTGGAGCAGGTCCAGGGAAGGGCCATGAAGATAATCAGAGGGCTGGAGCACCTCCTGTATGGGAACAGGCTGAGAGAGTTGAGGTTGCTCAGCCTAGAGAAGAAAAGGCTCTGGGGAGACCTTAGAGCAGCCTTCCCATACCTGAAGGGGACTAGGGAGATGGGGCCAGGGACTTTTTATAAGGGCTTGCAGTGATAGGGTGAGGCACAATGATCTGAAACTGGAGCAGGGTAGAGTTAAGTTGAACATAAGAAGGAAGTTCAACACAATGAGAGTTGGGAAACACTGGACCAGGTTGCCCAGAGATGTGGGTGAGGCCCCATCCCTGGAGATGTTCAAGGTCAAAGTTGGTGGAACCCTGAGCAACCTGATCTAGTTGAAGGTGCCCCTGCTCACTGCAGGGGGTTGGGTAAGATGACCTTTGAGGGTCCCTTCCAACCCAATGCAGTCTTTGTGTGATTTGGGAGCTAGTATCAGGAACAGTGTGGCCAGCAGGAGCAGGGAGATCATTCTGCCCTGTACTCAGCACTGGTTAGTCCACACCTTGAGTACTGTGTCCAGTTCTGGGCCCTTCAGCTCAAGAAAGATGTTGAGTTGCTGGAAGGTGTCCAGAGAAGGGCAACAAAGCTGGGGAGGGGTCTGGAGCACAGCTCTGTGAGGAGAGGCCAAGGGAGCTGGGGTTGCTTAACCTGGAGAAGAGGAGGCTCAGGGGAGACCTTCTTGCTGTCTACAACTGCCTGAAGGGAGCTTGTAGCCAGGTAGGGATTGGTCTCTTCTCCCAGGCAACCAGCACCAGAACAAGAGGACACAGTCTCCAGCTGTGCCTGGGGAAGTTTAGGCTGGATGTTAGGAAGAAATTCTTCCCAGAAAGAGAGATTGGCCACTGGAATGTGCTGCCCAGGGAAGTGATGGAGTCACCATCACTGGAGGTGTTTAAAAAGAGACTGGGTGAGGCACTTGGTGCCATGGTTTAGTTGATGAGATGGTGTTGGATGATAGGTTGGACTCAGTCTCAAAGATCTCTTCCATCCTGGTTAATTCTATTCTAGTCTAGTGACACAGAGCAGAGGCTAAAAAGGAGGTTTGAAGAGTCAGGCAAGCAAACAACTTCAGAGACTTACCTACAGAGAATAGTCTCTAAGTAGGAGTAGAAGTCTTAAATAAGGACCTATTGCATAAGATAAATTTAGGCTTGCAAGTTACTCTTTTACTTTTATTCTTGCCTGTTAACTCCTACGAGCTGTAACATCTTAGCTGCACATGGAATCTAAATTGGTCTTTAAAAAAGTTTTATAGAGATTTCAAGAAGTTGTTGTTCCACTTCTTGCCAGCCAAGGAAGGGGAAAAAAAAAAAGCCAGCCCTTTACCAAAAAGGATAGCAGGTAAAGGAGCATTTGGTAAGAAGCAAAAATGGATGCTGTGGGCTTTATTTTAGCTTCACTTGCCACAGGGAGAGGAAGAGATCCAGAAAAGCTGAAGCAGACTACCAAGACCTGTAGTGGAAAAATATGATGACTGGGTGGCTCTTCTCTATAGAAAAAAAAGTATCATAGAATGGTTTGAGTTGGAAGGGACCTTAAAGATGATCTAGTTCCAACCCCCCCCGCCATGGGCATGGAAACCTTCCACTAGCCCGGATTGCTCAAGGCCTCATCCAATCTGACCTCGAACACCTCCAGGGAGTGGGCAGCCACAACCTCCTGCTCATTTACAACACTAAAGTTGGGGGACAGAGGAGCAGACAGTTATTTCATGTTAATCCTGCTTCCCCTCTAGTAGTTCAGGAGCTGGTTTGTCAGCATATCACCCTCACTATGCTAACCACATCAACAACTTCGAGGTTCTCAAACTAACCTTTCCAACGACTGCCAGCAGAACCAGTCAGACACTGAGTGCCACCCCTACCAAAAGCTGTGCAGCAGAAGCCAAGATTACATTAGCCTGAAGGCCAAAAGCCACCTTCTGATAGGAAGTCAGAGAATTTTGGATGCTGGCAGAGCAGAGAAGCTGCTGTTCATCTGGCCATGCCCATATGCTCCCTTGCTCTGCCAACTGAGAACATGGGCTTCTGCTGGCAGGAGTTTAAGAGCTATCATCTCCCATTTTTTAGTTAATGCCTTTGCCCTTGATAGGTGTTCCAACAACCCCTCCCCTCATAGCAACGAGTGAGAAAGGGACCTGGGGGTACTGGTTGATAGTAGGCTGAACACGAGCCAGCAGTGTGCCCAGGCAGCCAAGAAGGCCAATTGCATCCTGGCCTGCATCAGGAACAGTGTGGCCAGCAGGAGCAGGGAGGTCATTCTGCCCCTGTACTCAACACTGGTCAGGCCACACCTTGAGTCCTGTGTCCAGTTCTGGGCTCCTCAGGTTAGGAAAGATGTTGACCTGCTGGAATGTATCCAGAGAAGGGCAACAAAGCTGGGGAGGGGTCTGGAGCACAGCCCTGTGAGGAGAGGCTGAGGGAGCTGGGGTTGCTTAGCCTGGAGAAGAGGAGGCTCAGGGGAGATCTTATTGCTGTCTACAACTCCCTGAAGGGAGATTGTAGCCAGGTGGGAGTTGGTCTCTTCTCCCAGGCAACCAGCACCAGAACAAGAAGACACAGTCTCAAGCTGCACCAGGGGAAGTTTAGGCTGGAGGTGAGGAGGAAGTTCTTCCCAGAAAGAGTAACTGGCCATTGAAATGTGCTGCCCAGGAAGGTGGTGGAGTCCCCATCACTGGCAGTTGTTTAGGAAGAGACTGGATGGGGTGCTTTGGTGCCAAGGTTTAGTTGATTAGATGGTGCTGGGTGATAGGTTGGACTTGATGATCTCAAAGGTCTTTTCCAACCTGGTTAATTCTATTCTATTTTGCTATTAAAATTTGTGTATTTTCACTGATAGAGCCCATGAGATAGCCATGAAACATTTTACTTCATTAGCAGTGAAGACATCTATTTCTCATTTGCAAGAAGGATCCTTCCCAGCCCTGGGTGGAGCAGAGCCCTCCTAACATGGAGCACAATTTCCCCTCCTGCTGGCAAACCCCATTTCCCATTCTCTTTTTGCTAAGCAGCAGAGTCTTCTCCCATTAACACCTGATCACAGGCAAGGATAACAAGATCCAGGTAAAGGTGTGAGGGGAGAGTCCCTGCCATGTGTTTACTTTACATAAATGAAGATTTGTAAATACCATTATTACCTCAGGCTCATAAAACATTAGCAGCAGTAAGTGGCAAAGGGGACAAAAACAACCCCCCAGAGGGGTGTACATGGTGGAGAATCAGCTGAGGTAGCTCTTAGCTTAACAAATATGAGCACAAGCTGGCAGGAGAAGTAGGGTGTTTGAAGTAGCACTCAAAAAAGCATTAGAGCCAGAACTTAATAAGCTCCAGTGCTTGATAAACTGCAGGACAGGTGTCCCACAGGCTGGAAGACATGAAACAACCAAATTTGACAGCAACATCAAAAGCACACACCTGATTAAATTATCTCAGCGTCCCAAGACTGGGCACCTAGGCTGGGAAATTGTTTACACTGAGTCAAAAGCTATTCATTTTTAAAGTTCAGAAGTGCCTTTGGACTAAAGGGAATACAAGCTGCATATTCTTTTCAGGTATTAGGATGACATTTACCCAGGTCATCATGTAAAGCACTCAAGCCATTCACCTGCAAGATGCTGGGATAGCTGCTTGCAGGAGGAAACGTGCCAAACAAGGACATGAAAATTCAGTCCTGCTTCTCTTCCTGACTGCACACAAGACAATGTAGAATCATAGAATCAACCAGGCTGGAAAAGACCTCACAGATCATCAAGTCCAACCTGTTACCTAAGACCTAACACCTCCTGACAACTAAACCATGGCCCCACGTGCCACATCCAGTCCCTTTTTGAACACCTCCAGGGACTCCACCACCTCCCTGGGCAGCACATTCCAATGGCCAATTACTCCTTCTGGGAAGAACTTTCTCCTCACCTCCAGCCTAAACTTCCCCTGGTGCAGCTTGAGACTATACTCTTGTTCTGTTGCTGGTTGTCTGGGAGAAGAGACCAACCCCACCTGGCTACAACCTCATTTCAGGTAGTTGGAGAGAGCAATAAGGTCTCCCTATAACTACCCGAAAGGAGATTGTGGACAGGTTGGGGTTGGTCTCTTCCCCCAAGTACATGAAGGAGAGCTGGGCACATCCCCTTCTAACTTGAGGGTCTGTATGATCATCCCTGCAGAAATCACACATGGGTTTGCTCAGAGTGGAGACTTCATTTAAGGGCCTGCAACCTACATAAAGGAAAAGATGCAAGCCAGGAGGGAGAAAGATGATCTCCCCAGAGTTACATAGCATAAGTGCTAGAACTAAGGTGGGTTTGACCCCTGCCATATGTCCTGCAACCATAAAAGGCACAACGCTCCTGTGAATTTTTAAGAGGAGCCACAGATGAAACAGGAAAGCTGCAAAACAGGTTAAATAAAACACCAAGGACTTTGCTGAAAGCCTCTTGTGGCTTTCCATTCTGTTTAACAGACAGCATTTAGAAAGGACTCAGACATTCTTTTCAGTACTAAAGCATATTACTCAGACATCTGAAAGCCTGAGTCCTCTTTAACAAGAAATTACTTGTTCCTTAGTACAATCTCTTTAGCTACTTCTGCTTTACCCTGAATAGAAGAGAATTAACCAGGTTGGAAAAGACCTTTGAGATCATCAAGTCCAACCTATCACCCAGCACCATCTAATCAACTAAACCATGGCACCAAGCACCCCATCCAGTCTCTTCTTAAAGACCTCCAGTGATGCTCACTGCCCCCTGCTATAGGTGCCACTGCTTATTTCCCCTTCTCAAAATCCCAAACTGCAACACTCTCTTCTCTCAACATCCATACAATTGCATTCAGAAAGTAAGTTACTTGGCATTAAGAGACATCCTTCATCATAGAATCTTCACCTTCCTTGGGTCTTCAGCCACCACCACCACCTACCACCTGAGCAGCAAGAAAGAAGGGCTGCAACAGGCAGATGCCTTGCTGTCTGCAATGCACTATGGCCACTGTTGCAGTTTCAATAGTAATTTAGGACAGAGTAGATGCTTTTCCTCTTCCACTGTTCAGAAAGTATTGAGTCCAAGATGGGTTTTATACTGATTTCCCCCCACCTCCTACCCGACAAGAGTCAGTGAGCTTTGCTGCTTCTTGTACATCAGAGTTCAGAGCTGATTAGACACTTGATAAATTAACAAAGTCAAGAAATCAATGCCACTTATTTCCTAAAACTCATTAATAATAATCATCATCATCATTTCACCAAGTGATAAAAAGAATAGACTGAAAAAACACTGCTTGTATTTGTCAAGATGATACAGCCAAGGCAGCTTAACCCATCAGCATACAATTACCCTTCCTTAGCTGATCTTCTCCTAGGAGATAATGCTATTTAGTCTGTGCTTTATTTGAAATCAGATAAACTTTAGGTTTAGAATATAATAGAATAGAATTAACCAGGTTGAAAAAGACCTTTGAGATCATCAAGTCCAACCTATCATCCAACATCATCTCATCAACTAAAACATGGCACCAAGCACCCCATCCAGTCTCCTCCTAAACACTGCCAGTGATGGGGACTCCACCACCTCCCTGGGCAGCACATTCCAATGGCCAATCCCTCCTGCTGGGAAGAACTTCTTCCTAACATCCAGCCTAAACCATTTATGCTTTAGATGCATTTGGTTTGATGAGTACCCTTCAGAAACTGGATGCTGGAAGCTCAAATGCATTGCAATTTACAGCTGAGTACCCAAGAACAGTTTTGTGTTACAGCTAACAATTAGAAGTTTTTCTCCACACTACCAACAAGGGAAAAAACCAAACCCACCAACACTCCAACATTAGGGACAGAGGAGGAAAAGCACTTTCTGGATACACAGTGCAGCCGGGTTTCATTGTTATCCATACTTTAAAACCCATAAAGCCTTGGGAAAAAGGCAGAATGAGGAGATCCATATTTTCATCAACACTGAAGTAAACTCTGTCACCTTACCGAGCAAAATAGCCTTGTCTTCTTTCCTTCTTCTCTTCCTTGGTCTCCATCATGCACAGCCACAGGAGCAAGGTGAGCAGCCAAGCACGATGCTCTTTTTCCCTCCCCTCAGTATCTCATATCCAGGCAGCGTCCCCTAGATAGAGCATTCGGAAAACAGGAAGTTCATAAATCAACGTGTTGAGAACACCTCCAAAAAACCAACAGGGTTGTGGAAATGCAACTGACACGGTGATAAAGCTAAGTAAAACTTTAACCAGTCAATATTTGTCAAGTGATAGCCATTTGTTACACAAAGAGACCAAAGCCCACAAGTGCACTCGGGCCAGTTTCTCCAGCAGGGATACTGCAAGGCAGGTAGCCTAGGGAGCAGTAGCAAATGACAAAACCCTGGAAGGATTAAGATAGAATAGAATAGAATAGAATAGAATAGAATAGAATAGAATAGAATAGAATAGACCAGGTTGGAAGAGACCTTCAAGATCAAGTCCAACCTACCACCCAACACCATCTAATCAACTAAACCATGGTACCAAGCACCCCATCAAGTCTCCTCCTAAACACCTCCAGTGATGGAGACTCCACCACCACCCTGGGCAGCACATTCCAACAGGCAATCACTCTATACAGAATTTCTTCCTAACAGCCAGTCTAAACTTCCCCTGGCACAGCTTGAGACTGTGTCCTCTTGTTCTTGTTCTACCCTTCAGGTAGTTGTAGAGAGCAATGAGGTCTCCCCTGAGCCTCCTCTTCTCCAGGCTGAGACTAAACCATGGCACCAAGTGCCACATCCAATCCCCTCTTGAACACCTCCAGGGATGGGGACTCCACCACCTCCCTGGGCAGCACATTCCAGTGACGAACAGCTCTCTCTGGGAAGAACTTCCTCCTCACTTCGAGCCTAAACTTCCCCTGGTGCAGCTTGAGACTGTGTCCTCTTGTTCTGGTGCTGGGTGCCTGGGAGAAGAGACCAACCCCCACATGGCTACAACCTCCCTTCAGGGAGTTGGAGAGAGCAAGAAGGTCTCCCTTGAGCCTCCTCTTCTCCAGGCTAAGCAACTCCAGCTCCCTCAGCCTCTCCTCTTAGGGCTTGTGCTCCAAACCCATTAAAGTTTATACCAAACATCTTCCTGGCTGGAGGTTAGAAAGAACCTCTGGAGTCTATGACCTCTGCTAAAGCAGGCTCTCCTAGATCAGGCTGCACTGTAATACATCCAGGCAGGTTTTGAGTCTCTAGAGGAGTCTCCACAACCTGTCTGGGCAGCCTACTCTAGGGCTCCATCACCCTCAAAGTGCAGATTTTTTTCCTTCTGTTCAAGTGAAGCCTCTTGTGTTCTATTTCATGCCTGTTGCCCCTTGTCCTGTCACTGGACACCACTGTAAAGAGCCCAACCCCATCTTCCTGCCCCCAAGCATTTAGCCATTGATCAGCATTGATCAGATTTCCTCTCAGTTTGCTCTTCTCTAGGATAAACAGCCCCATGTCTCTCAGCCTCAGAACTGATTGGTAACTACAGCAATTAATGATATGCCACACTAATCGGTGTCCAAGATTCCTACCAAGATGTTTTATCCCCTTTCCCTCTCCAGCACATCTTCCACCTACCGTGACAGCTTATGCACATAGAATCACAGAATTGTTAGGGTTGGAAGGGATCATCTAGTTCCAACTCCCCTGCCATGGGCAGGGACACCTCACACTACAGCAGGTTGCTCACAGCCACAGCCAGCCTGGCTGCAAAAACCTCCAGGCAGGAGGCTGCCACCACCTCCCTGGGCAACCTGTGCCACGCTCTCACCACCCTCATGGGGAAAAACTTCTTCCTAACACACACAAAGCAAGCTAACACAGACTCCAGACTGAACTCCAAACCAGCTAAGCATATTAGTTTGATGGGCTGCATAACAACAATAAACAAACAAACTAATGAAAGCCACATACATTATGATTTGCAGCAAAATAAGAATCCCTCCTGGACCTAATCAGTTCTCATTATTCTTGCCCTGCATTAAAAGATCATAAGCTACAAACTGCCAGATGTCTACAAAACAGATAATGTGGCAAAAATAAGACTGATCTACCTGAAAAGCCCAGAGCAGATGATGGGAGATTCGGTGAGAAATACTTGCCATCATTTTCACTCTGTGTTTATGGAGCATCAGCCCACTGCAGTTAAAAGCCATTGCTTCAAAAGGCACTTTTCCTTGCACATTGATTTTGAATACAGCCAGTGCATCAAAAGACTTCTCATCTCCCTGGACTTTATGAGACAGGGAAAGTCTTACAGCCACGGTCACTCCCTAATGGCAAAGGTGCCCATGACACCTCTGGCTTGACAAAGAGAACACAGTTTCAGCTGGGCAGGTTAATGCATGTCACAGTCTGCAGCCAGGCACAGAAACCTGTATGACAGCATCACAAGAGCAGCATCAAAGCCAACTGTCCTGCTCAGATGTCCAGTCTGTAGGAGATTGCCACATGCTTCCTGAGAATGGCAACGTGTCCTTATCTCTCTGTTGGGGCAGGTCCTTAGATCTGCAGAGGATCTACAGCAGTGGCTTTGTTAGCACTGTGTTTAGAGTTGCAACAGGTCTCTCAAAGCACACAGCTACAACCTCTGCAGCAAAATACCAAGAGATCAAAGAAAGAGGAACTGCCCTTTCCCCTCTGCCTGCTCTGCCTCCACCACACTGTGGTGTGTGCAAGGGCACTGACAGGCCAGAGGTGAGTCTCATGCTGACACCAAAACCATCAAACAGAGCAAGGAGCACCGAGATAATGTAAAACCCACAACCACACGGTCAGCAAGACCCATGGGGGTGAGAGGGCAATGAGAGCTCCTTTCTCTGATCATGATAAACTGGGATGAAGTGAAAGGAAGTGAAAGCTGTCCCCAGGGCCTCACCCCACGCAAGAGTCACAACACTCCTTCCATTCACTCACTTCCTCTCTCATTACATATTGAGCCCACCCAGGGGAATACCGGGGAGCCGGGAGAAGAAAACGCTGCCTGTCCACAGCCCTGCCTCACCCAGCGCTGCAGCAGCCAACCTCTGCTTCAGCCAAGAGGGGCATGAAGAGAGAGGTGAGGCTTGGCTCCAGACCTTACCAAACCAGCCTGGCACTGCTCTGCTGGCCAAATAGAATCACACAGAATGACCAAGGTTGGAAGAGACCTCAAAGATCATCAAGTCCAACCTGTCACCACAGACCTCATGACTAAACCATGGCTCCAAGTGCCACATCCAATCCCCTCCTGAACACCTCCAGGTGTTTGTTTTCATCAATGCTCAACAAAGCTGCTGTCAATGGCAATGTGGGGATGGAACCCACTCTTCCCACAGCAACCAAGTGCAGGTCCAAGTCCTTTCACACAGTGAGGGAGAATAAATGCACAACTTTAAAACAGAAAATGATCAAACCCCATTAAAACTTTTAATTCAGAAGACAGGCACAGAGAAAATTGGAATGTTACCCACAGAACAGACAAAGGCATTTAAAGTGATGGTTTTCTTTCTCCTCTTAATAAAAATACACAGGGACCTCATATCCCTGGTGTTGACTTAAAGTAGATAATGGTAGTTAGAGAGTGGTTTGACTCAGTGATCTTAAAGGTCTTTTCTAACTGAAACAATTTTGTGATGCCATTAAATTAATGAAGAGCTTCTGAATAGAGTAATTTAACATCAGGCCACGCTCTGTTGACTTCAAACTTACTTAGTTCACTTCCAAAGACACAAAGGTGGTGCTCCAGGAAGGCATAATTATGGCTGAAAAATTACACTTTTGAAAATAACAGTCCTAGGAAAAGCAAACTGAGGAGGAGAGCTGACTCCTCAAGCTCTGAGGTCATTTTTTGTGGCTGGACATTTAGAATCATAGAATCAATAAGGTTGGAAAAGACCTCAGAGATCAGCAAGTCCAACCTGTCACCCAACACCTCATGACTACTAAACCATGGCTTTAAGTGCCATGTCCAATCCCTTTTTGAACACTTCCAGGGATGGTGACTCCACCACCTCCCTGGGCAGCACATTCCAATGGCAAATCACTCTTTCTGTGAAGGATCAGGTCGCCCAGAACCCTGCTGAGCCTCACTCTGAATGGTTGCTTTCAGGGTGGAATTCCATGTACTTTCCTACCTAGAAGTCCCACGTGCCAGGTACAATTTTCATGTTTGGTAGAAGACCACCAGTGGTATCCCAGGGTGCATCAAAAAGAGTGTGGGAGGTTCTCCTCCCTCTCTACTCTGCCCTGATGAGACCACATCTGGAGTATTGTGTCTAGTTCTGGGCTCCCCAGTCCACAAAGGAACTGCTGGAGAGAGTCCAGTGGAGGGCCATGAGGATCCTGAGGGGACTGCTGCATCCCAGGTTAAGAGATATGGGGCTCTTTAGCCTGGAGAAGAGCAGCCTCTCTAAAATTCAAGCCTGCAAGCTTTGGAGATCAATAGCATAGGCTCACCTTCACCTGGCTCTGCACCCAAATTCAGATCCAGTATCTGAAGGGGGCCTACAGGAAAGCTGGGGAGGGACTTCTCAGGCTATCAGGGAGTGATAGGACTAGGGGGAATGGAATGAAGCTGGAGGTGGGGAGATTCAGGCTGGAGGTGAGGAGGAAGTTCTTCCCCATGAGGGTGGTGAAGCCCTGGAATGGGTTATCCAGGGAGGTGGTTGAGGCCCCCATCCCTGGAAGTGTTTAAGCCCAGGCTGGATGAGGCTCTGGCCAGCCTGATCTAGTGTAGAGTGTCCCTGCCCATGGCAGGGGGGTTGGAACTGGATGATCCTTGTGGTCCCTTCCAACCCTGACTGAAACTATGAAACAAAAAGCCTGACTCCTGTGAGGCTTAAATCAGCTCCATCAGGAAATAGGAAAAAAGCAATGAGTGACTTGAGGGAAACCAAGCCAAAGGCAGTGTCCTGCACCCTTAGCAGGGGCCTCACGAGGCCAGCAAAGCCAGAAGAGATCATACCTTGAAAAACATACAGGGGAGGTGAGTGGCCTAAGCACAAATTTTCCAGTTAGGCAAAGAGCAGATTAAAGCAAGAGACTTCCAGAGAGCCAGCCAAGTGGACATGGTCATGCCAACAATGGAACATGGAGGCTCCGCTGTGATAAGGGAACAGAATGCTGCCCAGACACATCTCTGCTGCACGATTCCACGTAACAGGTGGTTCTTATTTTGGCTTCTCTGCTCCTGAGACTGCAGACACCACACATCTGCTCACACCCTTGCACATTTCCTTCCATCTGCTGTAATATGAACATTCAAATGTTGCCACCAGTCATCTGGTACATGAAGCATTACTAATGACTCTGCTTAGGTCTGCAACTCAGCCTTCTTGCGAACAGCAAGCCTGCTGGGTACATAGAATCATAGAATTGTCAGGGTTGGAAGGGACCTCGAGGATCATCCAAGTTCCAAACCCCTGCCATGGGCAGGGACACCTCACACTACAGCAGGTTGCTCACAGCCACAGCCACCCTGGCTGCAAAAACCTCCAGGCATGAGGCTGCCACCACCTCCCTGGGCAACCTGTGCCAGGCTCTCACCACCCTCATGGGGAAGAACTTCTTCCTAACACCCAATCTCAATCTACCCATTTCTAGTTTTGTTCCATTCCCCCTAGTCCTATCACTCCCTGACATCCTAAAAAGTCCCTCCCCAGCATTCTTGGAGCCCCCTTCAGATACTGGAAGACCACAATTAGGTCTCCTCGGAGCCTTCTCTTCTCCAGACTGAACAGCCCCAACTCCCTCAGTCTGTCCTCATAGGAGAGGAGCTTCAGGCCTCTGCTCATCCTCGTGGCCCTTCTCTGGACATGCTCCAGCACCTACAGATGCACAGTTACAGAATCATAGAATCAATAAGGTTGGAAAAGACCTATCACCCAACACCTCATGACTACTAAACCACGGCTCCAAGAGCCAGATCCAATCCTTTTTGAACACCTCCAGGGATGGGGACTCCACCATCTCCCTGGGCAGCACATCCTCTTTCTATGAAGAACTTCTTCCTAACATCCAGCCTAAACCTCCCCTGGTGCAGCTTGAGACTGTGTCCTCTTGTTCTGGTGCTGGTTGCCTGGGAGAAGAGACCAACCCCCTCCTGGCTACAACCTCCCTTCAGGGAGTTGTAGACAGCAAGAAGGTCTCCCCTGAGTCTCCAGGCTAAGCAACCCCAGCTCCCTCAGCGTCTCCTCACAGGGCTGTGCTCGAGACCTCTCCCCAGCCTCATTGCCCTTCTCTGCACATGCTCAACTTTGCAGTATTTCATTAATCCTTCAGTGATTCAACTAACCAGTCTGAATTTTCCTGGTTTTCTATTTTCCTACTGTATTCCATTTAGTGTAAGAGTAAAGATAGAAGTTGCAGAATGGAAAGTAACACAAATGCAGAGCCAGCAAAGGGGAGAGCAAGACACAACTTTGGAGTCTTTCTTTCAGGCAGAATGACCTAACTACAGGTCAGATAAGGGAAATTTCCAGGAAAACACTAGCATGAGTCAACACAGACTAGTTACATTGACTTACATTCAGTAGAATGGACAAAAAAGTTGTTTAATCCAAAACTACCTCAAGATAAATCTGGAAATACTTTAACACTATTATATAGTTACTCTTTTGTTTACCATGTCAAGTGTAATGGTACTGTTAAAACATTACTAAGCCCTGCACACAGCTTCCAGTTCATTATACATAACTGAAGGGTGCTAAACCAACCTAGAAAAGCTTCTCCACCTCGATAAAGTTGAGGTTGATGACTCAACTGTTGCTTAGGTGAATATTATTCACCTTGCTTAGGTGAATAGTTCTTATTTGTGCACACAGCTCACTGACCTTTAAAGCATTATGTCTGGAGTGTTTCTTGTAAAAAGGCTGCAGTGTTAAAATCCCCAAACAATTAACAGATTTCTGTGCAGAAGTGCTTCTGGAACTCTTGTTCAGATGAAACACAGGGCAGCGTCACAATTTCTCTGTCTGCAGCAGAGTGAAAGAGAGATTGGATGTGGCTACTGCGCTCTGTGGGCTCTCAAGGACAGTGAAGGTAAGATCTGGAGATAAGACAGGAAAGGAAACAAAACACCCTTGCCCTTGAGGAATTGGGTGCAATCTTTAGGAGGGTATTACTACCCCCACTGCAGAAGTGCAGCAAGGTAACAGTCCAAGCATTTTTGTTCCCCACTGAAGCACTAAGCTCTGATCACCATCAATTCACCAGCTGTTCTCCTACCTCTCCCTGGAGCACACAGGAATGAACACCAACTTTTATGAGTGCACCTAGCCAGGTTCAACTGAAACACCAAGGACTCGCAGCTCCCTCTGAACTGTAACACAACTACTCCCAGGCACAAATCCAGGCTGGGCAGTGAGTGGCTGGAGAGCAGCCCTGAGGAGAGAGACTTGAGGGTGCAGGGGGAGGAGAAGCTCACCAGGAGCTCTCAATGTGCACTTGCAGCCCAGAAAGCCAATCAGATCCTGGGCTGCATCAGGAGAAGTGTGGCCAGCAGGGCAAGGGAGGGGATTCTCCCCCTCTACTCAGCTCTGGTGAGACCCCACCTGGAGTACTGCCTCCAGTTCTGGAGCCCCTATTCCAAGAGGGATCTGGAGGTGCTGAAAGGTGTCCAGAGAAGGGCCACGAGGATGAGCAGAGGGCTGGAGCACCTCTCCTGTGAGGACAGACTGAGGGAGTTGGGGCTGTTCAGTCTGGAGAAGAGAAGGCTCCCAGGTGACCTCATTGTGGTCTTCCAGTATCTGCAGGGGGCTACAAGAAGGCTGGGGAGGGACTTCTCAGGATCTCAGGGAGTGATAGGACCAGGGGGAATGGAATGAAGCTGGAGGTGGGGAGATTCAGGCTGGAGGTGAGGAGGAAGTTCTTCCCCATGAGAGTGGTAAAGCCTGGAAGGGTTGTCCAGGGAGGTGGTTGAGGCCCCAGCCTGGAGGTGTTTAAGCCCAGGCTGGATGAGGCTCTGGCCAGCCTGATCTAGTGTGGGGTGTCCCTGCCCATGGCAGGGGGGTTGGAACTGGACCATCCTTGTGGTCCCTTCCAACCCTGACTGATACTATGATACTTTCTTGATCTGCTTAGAAGCATTTCAAAGCAAGCTTGCACACCTGTTTTAACAAGGTCAAAACACACACAAGCAAATGTGAGTTACAGGTTCTACATCAGGGTTTTAAGTGACATGATCAAGTCCTCCTTAGACTCCCCTCTCTAAACCAAGCAAAGGGACAGAAGCAGCAAAGAAAGTCACTCTGTTCTCACCACTTTTATGCAGCAGCATGTTACAAGAGCAAGGCAGGTAGCAAACACAATCAGCCAACTGTCTGGTGCCATCTCCATGCTAGGTGAGCAACTATCCTACATCCCATACATGGAATGTTGTTCAGGTTCGTTGGATCCAGTGTCACATATCCCAGGCCTGGCCATACATCAGAAATGCCTCTATGAATTAGCTTAGAGGGCTCCAGGGGGATATGCACTGGCAAAACAGCAGCTCCACCGCAGAGAGCTGCACAACAAACATCCTTTGGTGACCAAGGGGCCCTTGGCCAGTCGAAGCGTCCAGAGAGAGAAACTGGGCTAACAACTCACCACTTTCAGGCTGTTAAAATCAATCCATGCAGCAAGCAGCTGCCAGTTTGGGGTACTACTGCCCTTCATCTTCCTCCCTTTCACCTACTTCAGCTGTTTCCTACCACTCCACCCAAAATTACCACAGAAATGACCTGCAGCAGAGTCAGCAGAAGTGGCTGTCGATCTGCAGGTCAGCTATATCCTGCCCTGCCAGCTCACTCGCTTCCAGCAGGCTTTGCTGCACACAGCTTAACTGCAGCACACTCCTGATCCTGGCACAGAAGGCAGATCTGCAGCAGAGAGCTTTGGCAGATAACTCTTGACATAGCTCCCTGAGCTGCTACTTCTCTCAGTGGGCCTCACCAACCACACACTTTGGAAGATGAGTGCTGCTTAGAGCTATGGCCAACACTCAGAAGCAGAGGAGGTGGCTACAAATGCAGGTTCTCAGCTTCACAGCAAACTTGCTTCTCAGCTTGTCTCTCTACCAACCTAATAAAAGCATATATACCAATGATACATAAAACAGAGGAAGGGCAGAATGAGGCAGGTGTTTGAAAAGTCACCTCAACAACAAAGGTGAGGCTTGCACCATAAATCATGAGCTGTAAATCACCTTCTGCTTACCATTTGTTTGGTCCCCAAGTGTTTAAGCATCAAGTGAGGTTTTCAGTTGTAAAGATTCCCCCACTTACTCAGTAAGACTTGGATCCCCTGTTCTCAATGCCTCACAGAATAATGCCCAGGCAACAAGAAAATGTTAAAATAAGAGAAAAATCTGTCAATCTAGCAGAAAGCATCAGAACTGGTCACTGCTTTTAAGGTTAAGCACACTTCCAAAAATACTCCTAATTGTAAAATCATAGAATTGTTTTACTTGGAAGAGCTCTCTAAGATCATGGAGTCCAACCATCAACCCAACACCACCATGACCATTGAACCGTGTCCCAGATTGCCAAGGCCACGCATTTCCCTAATACCTCCAGGGATGGGGACTCCACCACCCCCCTGAGCAGCCTGTTCCAATCCAGCCTGTTCCAATCCCTGACCACTCCTGCAGGAGAGAAAATGTTTCCTCATCTCCAACCTAAACCTCCCCTGGCATCAAATCCAGGCCATCTTATAATCCCATTGTGCAAACTACTGGAAACTTTTCTTTGGAGAGTATCCTTTGTAAAGGGTCAAGTTTTTCAGAAGAGACCCTCAAATGACCAGCCCACAAACGCCACACTGTGAAAGATTAACCTTTCAATACTCCCTCACTTCAGAAAGCAACTACTTAACAGCAAAATCATAGCTTTTAAGTTTCAACTCAACATCCCTTGTTTCAGTTGACTCTGACTCATGCCAGTTCCAGGCCATGGCTTTTCCCCTGTCACCTACCTCCCAATTTAGAAGCCAACAAGCTGAGGAGTAGGGGTAGAAAGGAGTCTTGTAGTAATGCAGTGCCAATGTTTCCCTATCTGAAACACCCTGAGCAGAACCAAAATGCCAGGTTTCCATAGCAACCTTAACTGTGTCACACAGCATCCACTGTACATTAAGTCCCATACTGAACAGTGTCATTTTCACAGAGAATCCTCTACATTACTAATGCACAAAATTAACACTGGAAACCTTCCTTGGTATATTTTTTTCCCCAGTTCCTTAACCTGCAATATTTATTGCAGTAGAATAGAATAAACCAGGTTGGAAGAGACCTTCAAGATCATCACGTCCAACCTATCATCCAACACCACCTAATCAGCTAAACCATGGCACCAAGCACCCCATCAAGTCTCCTCCTGAACACCTCCAGTGATGGTGACTTCACCACCTCCCCAGACAGCCCATTCCAATGGGCAATCACTCTCTCTGTGTAGAACTTCTTCCTAACCTCCAGCCTAAACCTCCCCTGGTGCAGCTTGAGACTGTGTCCTCTTGTTCTGGTGCTGGTTGCCTAAGTGCTCCAGTTGAACAAAGCAAGCTGATGTTGAAACTGAAGAATCAAACACCTTACACTGACAGTACTGACAAGACCCCTGCATTTCTGAAGCCTGGTGTTGCTTTTTGGTGGTGGAAGGAACCTTCAAAAAATGTTGATCTCATTCACAAACAGCTTCAGTTCCTCCAGAGCTACACTTCATAGTATCATAGAATCAGTCAGGGTTGGAAGGGACCACAAGGATCAGCTAGTTCCAACTCCCCTGCCATGGGCAGGGACACCCTGCACCTAGATCAGGCTGGCCAGAGCCTCATCCAGCCTCATCTTAAACACTTCCAGGGATGGGGCCTCAACTACCTCCCTGGACAACCCATTCCAGGCTTTTACCACTCACATGGTGAAGAACTTCCTCCTCACATCCAGCCTGAATCTCCCTACCTCCAGCTTCATTCCACTCCCCATAGTAGCTTCCATGGAAGCCATCTCAGCCACATCACCTGGTACCACAACATCCCTGAGTTCCCTGCTCATGTACCATGTGCATTCAGAAGGACTGCTCACACAAGTTGGCTCTTTCCTAGCAGAGCAGGACCCCATGCTACAAGGATCAGCAAGACCCTGCTCTGCCAGGCATCAGTCTGCATGTCCTTCCCAAGAGGAACTCAAGGAGGGGAACACACTTTTCTTGCACTTCTCATAAAATTAATCTAAAGCACACTCAGGAGTTGAGCAGCAGGGCTGGGAACCACTCTCCTGTGTGCAGCACTTTTTTTCCACAGCTGTAGAGCCCAGGAGAACTCTCCAAGACATGCACAAGGTCTGCTAGTTTCTTGTGGTTCAGGTGACTTGCCTTCCCACCCTCCCTGTAGAAGATTCTGGATTTCTGGTACTTGCTGCACCATTTTGGTCTCAAGATCAGTCTCCAGTCCCCCTCCTATAAAACCTGTCTGTTACCTGCCAGGGACTGGAACTACCAGAACAGGGCTCAGGAAAGAACACAACTAGTTGACAAAACACTGAAACTTACTACTCACACAATAGAGTCGAGTGCACAGCGTCAACAGAGCAGGAGAAAACAAAACTAACCTCCAGATCCTCAACGTCTTGGCATGACACCCGATGTGTTGCTTGTACTAACAGAAACTGTGCATTACAAAGAGAAAGGCAATTTTCACAACAAACAACCCACTTCAAGGGGAGCCACTGAGTGGTCACTTAGCAGCAGGGCTCAATTTTAAGGAAGCCAGAATTCCTGTATGTAAGGAAACAAAGGTGCCCCAGTGAGCAGCCACACTGCCACTAGCCCAACACAGGAGATCTTACTTTCCATCCTTCATGCCTGTAGCAAGGTGCAGATGTCACCTCAAGTTCCTGCCTATCCTCTGTACGGGGATGTGATGATGCCAGCCATCTCCCACCATCTACTTGCCCCCAAACCACACAGCTCAGCACCATACACTAAAAAGAATAAACACAAACCAAAGGCACAAAAGAAATAAATGAGCAAAGCAAACGAAATGCCTTACAATACAATAAATCCAGGTTGGAAGAGACCTTCAAGATCATCGTGTCCAACCTATCAACCAATCCAACCCACCCAAACAACTAGATCATGGCACCAGTAACCCATCAAGTCTCCTCCTGAACACCTCCAATGATGGTGACTCCACCACCTCCCTGGGCTGCCCATTCCAATGGGCAATCACTCTCTCTGTATAGAAACTTCCTCCTAACATCCAGTTAAAACATCCCCTGGTGCAGCCTGAGACTGTGTCCTCTTGTTCTGGTGTTGGCCTGCCTGGGAAAAGAGACACCATACCTCTGCTGTCCACAACCTCCCTTCAGGTAGTTGTAGAGAGCAAGAAGGTCACCCCTGAGTCTCCTCTTCTCCAGGCTAAGCAACCCCAGCTCCCTCAGCCTCTCCTCACAGGGCTTCTGTGTTCCAAACCCCTCACCAACTTTGCCCTTCTCTGGACACCTTCCAGCAACTCAACCTCTTCCTAAACTGAGGGCCCAGAACTGGACACCGGACTCAAGGTGTGGCCTAACCAGTGCTGTGGACAGGGGCAGAATGACTCCCTGCTCCTGCTGGCCACACTGTTCCTGATGCAGGCCAGGATGCCATTGCCCTCTGGCTGCCTGGGCACACTGCAGGCTCATGTTCAGCCTCCCATCAACCAGCACCCCCAGGTCCCTCTCTCGGCCGCTCTCCAGCCACTCTGACCCCAGCCTGTAGCACTGCATGGGGTTTCTGTGGCCAATGTGCAGAACCCAGCACAGTCTTCAGCTGCTATCTAAGCACAAGGAGTGAAGAACTCACTGCACTGGCAGAAAGCCACTCTTATCATTACTCTGTGGTTCTCAATCTCCTAACTGCTCTGCTGCCTCCTCAACCTGCCTGCTACTTGACCCTGCAGATGAGGGTGGCAAGGGGACTTGGATGTTCATCAGTTGTTGCAGAGCTGTTAATCATTGGGGCCATATCTGCACAAGTGACTGGCTTACAGCAGGCAGAGTCAATCTTTCACCACATACCTGGACACCTTTCAGCACACTGTTCCATAACAAAGTACAAGGCAAAGTTTTATCTCCTCAGCCCTCCACCTTTTGTCACCCAGATGTCACCTATGCATCTACCAGACACCACTTGCACTTCATAAGCTTTGGGAGCTGGAACAGATGGAACTCCCTGGATTTTGTCACAGGTTATCAGAGCTGCTACCTTTAGCCATTCAGCCTTCAGCAAAAGATTTGATCAGCAGCTAGGATGGGGAAAAAAAAGGGGGGTAAAAAAAGTAAGAGGAAAATCAAACATTGCTTATATATTACAAGTAAAGAAATTATTTTTAACATATATTCAAAGTATTGCACAAATACTCTTAATGAGTAAAATTACTTCTTGAAGGTCTCTTCCAGCCTGGTCTATTCTAATCCATTCTACTTTATTATACTCTTCAATGTTGCCCTTTGAATTATCTAAACCTTTGTGAGGAAGCATGAAGGAAAACCTCAAGCTGCTCTCAAGCTACAGCCTGCCTACAGGATCATACACAGCTTTATCAGAACTGCCCAGGTCTTTGGCATCCATACAGCTCTTTAAAAAGCATTAGAGAAACACTACCTCTTCAGCCAAGAGTGAAAATAAAGCCCCTGGCACCAGACTGGGGCATTACTTGACCAGGAGCCTGTTAATGACAGCAATGGGTTAGTGCTACCTACCACTGTGACTACTGATACAGCATGCAAGCACTGCTGAGCCACTGAGGACAGAGTTATTCCTTGTAGCATCCTCTCCGAGGCCCAGGCA
>JAAWVA010000033.1:3065850-3154467 GCA_015227895.2 Colaptes auratus
GGTTGGATTGGTTGATGGTTGGACGCGATGATCTTGAAGGTCTCTTCCAAGCTGGTGGTGTATTGTATTGTATTGTTATTCCAACCTGGTGATTCTATGATTGATTCCAGGTGAGCCCTCTAAAGGTGGGGTTTGGATGGGTGGCATTTTTAGCCAGACAGCTGGGTAGGTTTGGAGGGGTATCACCCTTCAGTTTGACATCTGCAGGTTTCATCAGTGCTCAGAGAACAACTTCTTGGGCCTTCATGGCATTCGATTTACATGGTGCCTGAAAGGTACAGCTGGAGACATTGGGATGTAAGGCTGGTAAGCACATTGTTGCAAAATAAGCTGTGTGGGGTTTACATGCTGCCAAAGTTTTAGTTTGCATATTTATTGCAGTAAAAGAAGTTGTTGAGGGTAGTGCTTCCCAGTGATGATTTGACTCTTCCCAGCAGTAGCACAAAGAGATGCTCACAGCATGAGGATGAACAAGCTGACTGTGACAGTAAAATCAGTCACTTCATAAAGTGCCTGAATGTTTTAAACATTTTTAAATAGGAGTGTATTGAAAAATGGAATATTCTGCCTAGGATGTCTTAGCCACTTGATGAAATGATTTGTTTCCCAACTACACTGTCAGATGAGTAGCTTGAGCTTTCTGAAGCCCTCTGAGCAGCAGAGTTTTCTGTCTGCCGTCACCCATAGCCCTCTCTCAGCTGTGGTGCTTCACACATCCTTGTGTCCCACTGGACAGGCTTGAATGTGCCCAGAGAAGGGCAAGGAGGCTGGGGAGAGGTCTGGAGCACAGCCCTGTGAGGAGAGGCTGAGGGAGCTGGGGTTGCTTAGCCTGGAGAAGAGGAGGCTCAGGGGAGACCTTAGTGCTCTCTACAATTACCTGAAGGGAGGTTGTAGCCAGGTGGGGGTTGGTCTTCTCACAGGCAGCCAGCACCAGAACAAGAGGACACAGTCTCAAGCTGTGCTAGGGGAAGTTTAGGCTGGAGGTTAGGAGGAAGTTCTTCCCAGAGAGAGTTGTTAGCCATTGGAATGTGCTGCCCAGGGAAATGGTGGAGTCCCCATCCCTGGAGGTATTCAAGAAGGGAGTGGATGTGGCACTTGGTGCCATGGTTTAGTAGTCATGAAGTGTTGGGTGACAGGTTGGACTTGGTGATCTCTGAGGTCTTTTCCAACCTTATTGATTCTTGTCTATCCAGGTCATTGAAACAGAGTTCAAACCATAGAGAGTTAAAAACCTCCAACCAAACAAACAAGCACACAAGAACAAAAAAGAAGCCAACGAGGGTAGATGTTATACGAGAAAATGTTTCCTAGGCTTATGAGAGTGGTCAATTCTATGATCCTGGGGGGTGCTGCTTCTGCCCAGGTGGGTGGGTGGTGCTGCTCTCTGCAGCTCTTTGCTGTGTTAATGGAACATCCTGAAACTGCAACTAATCAGAGAGTGGTAGGGGTGGGAAGGGACCTCTGGCGATCCTCTAGTCCAACAAGGGATCGCCTGGATCAAACCACCCAGGAACGTGTCCAGGAGGGTTTTGAGTGACAGGATGGACTTGATGATTCTGTGAGGTCTTTTCCAACCTTGTTGATTCTGTGATTCTAAATTGCACCTGCTCACTTCCCCAGTGTCTTACTCTGCAGCACTCTCTGTTGTTTTCCTAGCCTGCTCCAACCAAAAGATAGTTTGAGAAACCTAAACACACACACACACACTTGCTGTGATCTTCTTTATTTTTATGAGGTTTGGGATTAGGATGTTATTACTCTTTGTCTATTTGTCTTCCTGGCTGTTGGTGTTTGCTCCCAATATCTGCACAGCTCAGCAGTCTGTATGCTACCAGTGCAATCCCTTGCTGCATGGAAGATAAAAACTCCCCCTGGTACTTCAACCTGCAGAGCAGAGGAGCTGTTTCCAACTCCCACCTACGGTTCGGGCTGTGTTGCAGCTGTGTTCCAGTCTCTGTGCAAACTCCCTGCTCCAGTCCTGAGTTTCAGCTAAGAGACAATCCCAACCTTTGCTCTTCACTTAGTGAGTAATTTAATTGTTCTCTAAGTTGTTAAATGGCATCAGTCCTCAGAATCACCACGAGTCTCTTCAAGCGGGTACATCTGTATTTATTATCACCCTTTGTTTATGGCCCTGCAGCCAGCTTGCAGTTTGCAGGCTTCTCTTTCCAGCTCAGTCAGAACTAATTTTGAGATGACAATTTGGTGTGACACTGCAATTAAAGGTGGAAGTGGAATCCAGACACAGAGCATCTACAGCCTTTCCTTCACCCTTGATTGTTGAAACCTGGCTTTTAAAAAGCAGCTGATGACTGTGGCAAAGTATATTCCTAAGGCTGTTTGTTGCTTGTAGCTCTTTGTACAAGCCAGACCCAGCAAGCATAAGCAAACAGAGGCACCACCAGGTCTCCATCATTTATGATTACACCAGACTGTCATCAGCATTAAATCATGACTCAGGAACAGTCCCTAGCACATACTGGAGATAGCAGCAGCTACAATGGGGAAGAGTTATCTCTCAGCCCAGCACTACATGCAGAGAGACCTGGACAGGCTGGATTGATGGGCTAAGGGCAATTGTACAAGGATCAATAAGGCCAAGTGCCAGGTCTTGCCCCTGGGTCACAACAACCCCATGAATGCCCCAGGCTTGGGGCAGAGTGGCTGGAAAGCTGACCAGCAGAGAAAGACCTGGGGGTGTTGGTTGATAGCTGGCTGAAATGGGCTAAGCAGCACTTGGCATCTCATGTATTGGACTCAAATCACAGAATGTTAGGGGTTGGAAGGGACCTCTAGAGATCATCAGTTCTGGGCCCCTCAGCTTAGAAAAGATGTTGAGTTGCTGGAATGTGTCCAGAGAAGGGCAACAAAGCTGGGGAGGGGTTTGGAGCACAGCCCTATGAGGAGAGGCTGAGGGAGCTGTGGCTGCTTAGCCTGGAGAAGAGGAGGCTCAGGGGAGACCTTCTTGCTCTCAACAACTACCTGAAGGGAGGTTGCAGCCAGGTGGGGGTTGATCTCTTCTCCCAGGCAAGCGCACCAGAACAAGAGGACACAGTCTCAAGCTGCACCAGGGGAGGTTTAGACTGGATGTTAGGAAGAAGTTCTTCCCAGAAAGAGAGATTGGCCATTGGAATGGGCTGGAGGTGGTGGAGTCACCATCACTGGAGGTGTTTAGGAAGAGACTGGATGGGGTGCTTGGTGCCATGGTTTAGTTGATTAGATGGGGTTGGGTGATAGGTTGGACTCGATGATCTCAGAGGTCTTGTCCAACCGGATTAATTCTATTCTATCCTATCAAGTTCACCCCGCCCTGCCAAAGCAGGACCACCCAGGGCAGGTCACACAGGAGCACATCCAGGCAGGTTTTGAATGTCTCCAGAGAAGGAGACTCTTCCTGTTGGTCCTCTTGTACCTTCTTTTGGGGGTTTGATATACTTTATCTTGATCCCCTCAGAAAAATCTTAATCCTGGTCCACGAATGTTGATGGTTTTTTTTTTTTTACAAGAGCTAAAAGCACCTTATCAGCTCTCCCCTTGCTTTTCTTCAACAATCACAGCCACAGAGTGAATGAGACATGCTGCAGAGGGATTAACTACTTCGACCTGGTGGGAAAAGTTGTAGAGTTACAGGTGAGATGTTAATACCTGTCTCCTCTAGGAAATCCACTGATATCACGTCTGCTCGACCTCCTGATCCCTTCTGATAGATTCACAGCATTCATGGGATCAATAATTCATGGGACTCCCTGACAATCACCTTTTTCCTGTCCCTTTCTCCTCCTTCTTGAGGTGTTTTCACACCTTACAAAATGACACTGGAAAAATGTGACCTGTCAATAGCTTCGAAGTTGTCTCTCCTTCCCCCAGGAATAAGTGATAGGATGGTGTCAAGTTGCACCAGGGGAGGTTTAGGTTGGACGTTAGAAGAAACTTCTTCAGTGAAAGGGTTCTCAGACACTGGCACAGGCGGCCCAGGGAGATGGTTGAATCCTTCTCCTTGGGGGGGTTTCCAAGAGGCAGAGATGTGGTGCTGAGGGGCATGGTTTAGTACCAGCCTCAGTAGTTATAGAATGGTTGGACTCAATGCTGTTAAGGTCCTTTCCAATCAAAAGGATTCGGTGATTCTGTTCTAAGTGTTCTCTACAGCTCAGAACAGTGCTGAGGAGCCTGATTCAGTCTCGAGAAGAGAAGGCTCAGAGGTGACCTCATTGTGGCCTTCCAGTATCTGAAGGGGGTCTGCAAGAGGGCTGGGGAGGGACTTCTCAGGGTATCAAGTAATGATAGGACTAGGGGGAATGGAATGAAGCTGGAGGTGGGGAGACTCAGGCTAGATGTGAGGAGGAAGTTCTTCCCCATGAGAGTGGTGAAGCCCTGGAATGGGTTGTCCAGGGAGGTGGTGAGGCTCCATCCCTGGGTGTTTAAGCCCCGGCTGGATGAGGCTCTGGCCAGCCTGATGTAGTGTGAGGTGTCCCTGCCCATGGCAGGGGGGTTGGAACTAGATGATCCTTGTGGTCCCTTCCAACCCTGACTGATACTATGATGATCTGAAATATGGGTACAAACAAAATTGAGGCAAATCAAGAGCAGAGTTTCCACAGAGAAAATGACCATTGTGGGTCATGCTTAGACCCTTAGCTAAGGAATCTTCATCCTCACCTTTACTGAGTCTCTTTGTGAGAACTGCCAACTTCTTATGTCTCTTGTCTTTTATAACTGAGGAATTTTTGAAAGAGTGGTAGGATCAGGGGAAATACGATCTTGAGCCCTAGAATGTACATGGTACTGAGTACAGAAACGGCCTACTTGCTGATCAAAACTGTCATGAGCAGACGCGGCTCTCTTGCTAACTGCCTACTGCCATCTATTGATGGAAGAGTAAAAGCCGAAAGCATTTGCTGCAAACTGCATGCAATGACCTTCAGCTAGACAGCACGGGAGCGGGGGGAACTGTCTGCAGTCTCCACGGCACTTGTGCTGAGCTTGGGCTGTGTGCCTGTTCCTCGTCTCAGACTCAGAAGATCTCCTGGGAGCTGCAACGAGGCAGGAGCTGTCCTTGTGCTCCCCATGTGCCGTTGTACAGCCCCCGCATCCACTCCGTACCTGGCAGCGCTTCTCCTTTCTGCTCAGCGTCAGTAGGATCACAGAATCATTAGGGCTGTAAAAGACCTCGAAGGCCATCAAGCCCAAAAGTCAGCAGGGAATGGAGGGGTCAGTAGTCCCTCAGGATCCATGTTGGATGGCAAGAGGCTTTTCCCACTCCACACAGGGGAGAACTGCAGCCACCTAGACATGCTGCTTTTCCCTACCAAGTGTTCTCGTAGCCCAGGAGGAAATACCACAGGTGTGAACCAGCTCCAGATTAGGAAACTGATTTTAGCCTCTGCACAGGAGCTAGCCATCAGTGACACGTAAGGGTTCAGTACCTTTGCTGAAACATTCATGCACGAGTCAAGTAATACATCCAGGAGTGCCTCACTAGCCTCCAGCTACTCTCCCACTGAAAAGAGAATGGCCTCTTCTTCTTGACACCCACCCTTAAGGTATTTGTAAACACTGATAAGATCCCTTCTCTTCTTCAGCCTACACAGCCCCAGGTCTCTCGACCTGTCTTGTAAGGGATGTTTCAGAGCCTTAATCAATCATCCTCATAGCTCCCCTTGGATTCTCTCCACCAGTTCCTTGTCCCTCTTGAACTAGGGAGCCCAGAACTGGACACAATATTCCAGATGAGTCCTCACCAGGGCAGAGTAGAGAGGCAGAAGACCCTCCCTCAACTTGCAACTCTTCCTAATGCACCCTAGGGTACCATTGGCCCTCTTGGCCACAAGGACTTATGGCTCTCTCATGGTCAACTTGCTGTCCACCAGCACTCCAAGGCCTTTCTCTGTGGGACTGCTTTCCAGCAGGTCAACACCTCACCTGTATTGGTGCAGGGGATTATTCTTGCCCAGGTGTAGGACTGAGGGTGGAGTCCTACACCTGGGCGAGAATACTCCTTAAAACTAGTCAGATGGTTTTGCTGCTGCGTCTGAGCTCCACTCACATGCTCAGGCCCTTTCTACTGATTGAAAACTTTAATCTCTTTGTGGCTAACTGATTCTCACCCTATCTGATGGTGCACAGTGGTAAGGTACAACAGATTACTTCTTTTCTGAGCTTTCAGCTCTGCTGCTGTCTTTGGATCACGCTAGAGACTCTCAGCAGGTACGAGAGTCCCATTGAGCCGGGCACCCCACCGGGATCATACAGAACAACACTCTGTCTCCAGGTTTTAGTGATGTGCTGCACCACATGATATAGATCCAGACCAGGGTCAAAGTGAGCAGTTGCCAAGGCAGGATCAGTCTGGGTTAATGAGGCTTTCATTCCAGGGGAAGAAGAGAAAGTGGTTCCTCATGTCTCTGTTTCTGTATAATAGCTACTTTCGTACAATGATCAAAGTAGGGTAAAATATTGTTAGTGATTCAGAAGAACAAAGTAATAAAAGGGCTTGAGTAGCTTGGAGGGAAGAGAATGCACTGAGCTTTAAAAGACACTTAATGCACCCATAAATAAGCTAAGATAATATTATACACAGCTCATGTAGACTCTCACAAGGAGCACTAAGAAGTGGAGAGTAATGACTCATAAGAAAATAAAAGCTAAGGACAAAAATACACATTTGCTCTCCCTTCCCCCTCCCCCAGGAAATCTCAGTAAAGATCAGGAGGGTGTCCTAAAATGATCCCACCACCCCCAGAACCCCTGCAGTACTTATTTGACACATCAAAGTCTTTAAAACGTTCCTCTATGCTGCATTTCACTACTCTCTGTTTTTTTCCCCTGCTACCGAAGACCAGGATATCCATAATGTGTGGTGTGTAGAGATCCTGGTTCCTGTATAGACAGAGACTCATGGAATTGATAAGGCTGGAAGGGAACCCAAGGACCATCTAGTTCATACCCCCCCCCCCCCTTGCCATGGGCAGGGACATAAATTCCTAGGTCCAACTGGTCACAAACCTTGAAAGGCCACAAAGATTTGGGGGGGGTTACAATGGCTTTGCTGCCAAATAGGCAATTTCAAAAGCAGAAATTGAAGATACCCCCTTCCCCCAGCCTCAGTAAACCTGAAATTTGTCCCCTTTCTATTTTCCCTTCAGAGAAGGTGAAGCAAACCTTGAGGGAGAAAGGGCAGGAAAAGCAGAAGCAATATGATAGGGTTTGATGTTGCCAGAGGAATCCCCAGGTTCTTGTTCCTCCTCCGAGCGCTCTCTGTTCACGTCATTCACGCCTCTGCTTGCACAGTGTGACGTTGGAGAGCAGCCTGTGGAGCCAAGAAGTGAAGCCACGGGGTTGTGCCAGCTACCACAGAGCTCTCTTTGTCTTCTGATTCCCATGGAGGGCTCGTTACTGCACGGGAAGCAGAGGGACCTCAACAAGAGGGATGTGAGTTGCTCTCACCGGTGAGCTACCACTCCACAATCTGGGATAGATGTTTTGGGGGTGGGGGGAGTGTGTTGCTTTTGTGTCCCAGAGTACCCTGGAGGAGATCTTATCAATATCTAAAGGGTTGGGGTTTTTAACCTGGAGAAGAGGAGGCTCAGAGGAGACCTTACTGTTCTCTACAACTCCCTGAAAGGAGCATGTAGCCAGGTGGGAGTTTGTCTCTTCTCCCAAGCAACCAGCACCAGAACAAGAGGACACAGTCTCAAGCTGTGCCAGGGGAAGTTTAGGCTGGGGGTGAGGAGAAAGCTCTTCAGGAAAGAGTAATATGCCACTGGGATGTGCTGTCAGGGAGGTGGTGGAGTCACCATCCCTGGAGGTGTTCAAAAAAGGCTTGGATGTGGCACTTGGAGCCATGATTTAGTTGTCAGGAGGTGTTAGGTATAAGGTAATAGGTGGGACTGGATGATCTCTGAGGTCTTTTCCAACCTGGTTGATTCTGTGGAGGTGGTGAGGATGGGGCTGGGCTCTTTACAATAGTGCCCAGTGACAGGATAAGGGGAAACAAGCACAGACTGAAAGGCAGGAGGTTTCACTTGAACTTAAGGAAAAAGTTCCTCACTTGAAGGTGCCAGAGCACTGGAGCAGGCTGCCTGGAGATGTTGTGCAGCCTCTTTCTCTGGAGACTCCCAAACTCACATAGACACCTTCCTGTGCAACCTGATGTAGGCAAACCATCTCTAGCAGGGGGTTTGGACTGGATGATCTCTAGAGGGGTCCCTTCCTACCCTCACCATTCTGTGAGTTTGATACCTAAAAGAAGCTTCAGCCAGGGAACAAAAGGCTTCACTGGTTATCATCTGCCCAGGAGTTTACCACTGCTGTGCTCCCATTGTGTTGCCCAGGTGGAGGCAGCCCCAGCGTCAGTATTGACCCAACTGTGCATGGCAGAGAGGTCAGGCAACCTGGCAGAGGCATCTTTTGTGCCACCAGCACAGCAAATGCAACTATAAAATTAGCTTCAGCTTTTGCCTGAGGAATGAAGATTGAATCCCTGGTTTAATCTCTGACTCTGCCAGGCAAGATCTGATTGACCTTGGAGTGACACTGAGAAATTACATCCTGCTCTCAACCAGTGTAATGCCTCCACCAGAGCCTAGCCATGCAGCTCTTCTCTAGGAGGCTATCAAAGGTGTTTAGAGGCCCCAGGGTGAAGGCTGGCATTTAGCAGACAGACAAACACAAAGAGGTCCTAATAAACTCCCTTAGAAAATCAGATGCTGAGCCTGCTCAGGCACTTCTGAATAACCCAGCAGGTGCTGATCTGTATCTTATCACAGAACCATAGAATGCATCGGGTTGGAAGGGACAGGCCAACCCCCCTGCAGTGAGCAGAGGCAGCTCTAACTCTCAGGTTGCTCAGGACCCCATCAAGCCTCCCCTTGAATGTCTCCAGGGATGGGGCCTCCATCACTTCCATCACCACTTTGCACAACCTGTTTCAGCGTTCCACCACCCTCATAGAACTTCTTCCTAATGCCCAATCTAAATCTACCCTGCTCTAGTTTCAAACTGCTGTCCTTTGTCCTAGTGCTACAAGCCCTTGTTAAACAGTCCCTCCCCACCTTTCTTGTGAGCCCTTTCAGGCACTGAAAAGCTACTGAGGAGACTGCACCTGGAGTACTGCATCCAGTTCTGGAGCCCCTGTTACAAGAGGGATATGGACATGCTGGAAGGTGTGCAGAGAAGGGCCACAAGGATGATCAGAGGGCTGGAGCACCTCTCCTATGAGGACAGACTGAAGGAGTTGGGGCTGTTCAGTCTGGAGAAGAGAAGGCTCCCAGGTGACCTCATTGTGGCCTTCCAGGATCTGAAGGGGGCTACAAGAAGGCTGGGGAGCGACTGCTCAGGATACCAGGTAGTGATAGGACTAGGGGGAATGGAATGAAGCTGGAGGTGGGCAGATTCAGGCTGGATATGAGGAAGTTCTTCCCCATGAGAGTGGTGAAGCCCTGGAATGGGTTGTCCAGGGAGGTGGTTGATGCCCCATCCCTGGAGGTGTTTAGGACCAGGCTGGATGAGGCAGTGGCCAGCCTGATGTAGTGTGAGGTGTTGGAACTAGCTGATCCTTGTGGTCCCTTCCAACCCAGACTGATTATATGATTCTACTACAAGGTCTCCCTGGAGCTTTCTGTGCTCCAGGCTGAAGAACCCCAGCTCCCTCAGACTGTCTCTGTAAGCTTTGCAAAAGTAGTTGCTTCTGCCTCCTTTTCAGCTGCTGACTGGAACTTTACTGCCCTAGCACACCGAGGGCCATGACTGTAGACTCACTGCTAGCTGCAAACAGCTGAAACCTGGAATAAAGAGCAAGCTTCTAAGTCCCACCATAAGTGTGCAAGAAGCAAACACCACAGAGCTGACCGAACTGCTGAGTTTTCTTGCACCGATGATAAATGCACAGGAGATGGGGCTGTAGGACCAGGTTGTGGCTCACCGAAGGAGATGAACGCATGAGGATGGCTAAAGGATGATAGAAATGCAGGCGAAAACACCTTGAACTTTAATGTTGGCCTTTTTTCTTTCATGCTTCTGAACAGTTTTGTGTTAAATGGAGCCAAGAGATAAGGACTTCAGTGATCCAGTTGCAGAAATACATCTTGAAAAGATTCTTGGACAGAACCACCACCTAGGATTTTTGAGATCATCGTGGCACAAGTGTTAGTGAGTGTAGTAGGGGCAGGCAGATGGAAAACAGGACTCCTGGAACTACTGAGAGAGATCAGCTTGAAAGGTAGGAATTGGATAGCAATCAGGGTAGCTTTACATTCACCCAGCAGAGACATGGAGCTTAGAGATAACAGTGAAAAATAACTTTCTTCCCTGAAGATGTCTGTTCTTGTCACTTCGTGGTGTGCACAAGGTCTGCTGCAGGCTGCTTCTCTTTAGGCTTTTTCTTGATTTAATGTACAAATAGTGCAGCAATAAGAGTTGCACCCCCCCCAAAAGCTACAGCTTCTGTCAGATTATCCACACTCCGATTGCAGTGGCCCATACGATTGCACCAGGAGATAACTTGCTGGGAAATAGCCTAAAAACTGAGCTAAGAAGATGGCTTCAGCAGACTTAAACACAGATATCCAAGATAAATGCTCCCTCAAACATAAAAGAGCTGGTAAAAGACAGCTCCCTGCAGCACTTACCAGGAGGACCTATCATGACTTTACAAGTAACCTGAACTGTTGTCCAGAACTGTAATACGTGTTGCTGATCTTTTGCTTCCCACGTGCAGGGTATTTGTCTTGTCCAGGCCCAATTTGTTTTCTGACACTGAGTTTTTGGAGGCTATGTCTTCTGCAGTGCTCTGCTTATGGACTCTGATGCAGCCTGGCCGTCTGATTTCAGGTGCCTCTGAAGCCGTCACCAGATTTAAACCACATATCAGGAACAGTGTGGCCAGCAGGAGCAGGGAGGTCATTCTGCCCCTGTACTCAGCACTGGTTAGGCCACACCGTGAGGCCTGTGTCCAGTTCTGGGCCCCTCAGTTTAGGAAGGAGGTTGTTTTGCTGGAATGTGTCCAGAGAAGGGCAAGAAAGATGGGGAGAGGTCTCAAGCCCCATGAGGAGAGACTGAGGGAGCTGGGGTTGCTTAGCCTGGAGAAGAGGAGGCTCAGAGGAGACCTTATTGCTCTCTACAACTCCCTGAAGGGAGGTTGTAGCCAGGTGGGGGTTGGTCCAACCACCAACAGAACAAGAGGACACAGTCTCAAGCTGTGCCAGGGGAGGTTTAGGCTGGATGTTAGGAAGATGTTCTTCACAAAAAGAGATTTGCTATTGGAATGTGTTGCCCAGGGAGGTGGTGGAGCCACCATTGCTGGAGGTGTTTAGGGAAAGACTTGATGGGGCACTGGGTGCCATGGTTTAGTTGATTAGATGGTGTTGGATGATAGGTTGGACTCGATGATCTCAAAGGCCTCTTCCAACCTGGTCTATTCTATTCTATATTTCTTCTGCCTACAAGAAGAATGGAGAGAGACTGTTTACAAAGGCCAAGGGGCAATGGCTTCAAATTAGAAAAGAGCAGATTTAGGTTGGATGTTAGGAGCAAGTTCTTTTCTATGAGGGTGGTGGAACACTGGAGCAGGTTGCCCAGAGATGTGGTTGGGGCCCTGTCCCTGGAGATATTCAAGGTGAGGCTGGACAGGGTTCTGGGCAGCCTGATCTAGCTGAGGATGTCTCTGCTGACTGCAGAGGGGGTTGGACTAGCTGACCTTCAGAGGTGCCTTACAACACAGACCATTTTATGACTCTGTGATTCTATGGAATCACAGATATTCTGTCTTTAAAATCAGGACAGTCAGAAACCTAAATGTCTTTTTCCACGGGGGAAGGGGGGAAAAGGCTCTATGGAATTGTAGTTTTATCACTTGATCTTCTATGGTAATGAGAAACTGATACTCTTGATTGAAGGTCCTGGCCAACATTTAATTCATGGAAGTGTTTTGGGGGATATTTTTTTTTCTTCCAACCTCAGATGTAATGTTTAAGGGTTATTTGCATTTTGGTTTGGGTTGGGTGTTGGTTGGTTGGTTTTCTTTTAGCAGCCAGGAATGATTCATGGCTGCTTTCAATCTGACCAGGATATTTTGCAGCCTATGCATTCTTGTAACTCAAGATGTGTAATTTTGAGACCATCTGATTAATGGATATTTAGCACTCAGTGAAATTCTGTGCACAGGAAGGTAGTCCTGAACCTGCTTTAGAGTCTGGCAGAAGGGAGGAAAAGTAGGCTGCTCCTACTCCATCCCTACACAGGGATTTGGATGAGAAAGTGTGACTTGCCTTCCTGTTGGAAAGAGCGTTCTCCCTTGCTTGGGAGCAAGTCAGGACTAGACTACACGCCTCCCTTTTAGGTGACTAACATTAGATGAAATGAAAGTCATGTTCAGGAGCAAATCAAACCTCATTTGAACTTAAAAGATGGCTAATATGTTTTTGGTAACCCAGGTAAACATTCCTTCCAAGCCCAAATACTGTATGAGACAAACTATGTCTCTGAAGGACTGACTAAAGCAGATGCTGTGCTTTTAATTGCCATTAGAACATACAGTGGAAGGAGGGACTGTGCCCAGCTTCCACACAGTAGGTGACTTTATTAGATAGCTCACTCGAGATGTGAGGGATCCTCATCAAAGTGAAGCACTGAGGAAACCAAAAAGCAGGCAGGCAAAGCTGCAGCCCCTGACAGCATGGCACCTACAGCTCTGTTACCTGGCAGTTTCCATGAGGCCAAGTGATCACAGAGTGGGATTAAGGCAGTTATCACACCACAAGATAGTCAGTGCTGCAGATAGTTTATTAGTATTCAGGTCTTGGGCATAAATGTGAGTGTTGGTGCTGTTGTGAGCTGTGACTTGTCTTTCCACCTTCTCCCAGGCAACCAGAACAAGAGGACACAGTCTCAAGCTGCACCAGGGGAAGTTTAGACTGGAGGTTAGGAAGAAGTTCTTCATAGAGAGAGTGATTGCCCATTGGAATGTGCTGCCCAGGGAGGTGGTGGAGTCACCACCACTGGAAGTGTTTAGGAAGAGCCTGGATGGGGTGCTTGGTGCCATGGTTTAGTTGATTAGGTGGTGTTGGATGATAGGTTGGACTTGATGATCTCTTCCAACCTGCTCTGCTCTGCTCTGGTCTATTCTAGTCTAGTCTAGTCCACCTCCGGGTGAGTAAATCTTCACTTCCTCCTGTCTGCACTCCTCAGTTTGCAAAATGGTTGTGCAAAGGTGGGACTGCCCTGGCTACACTTATACCACTTGAAAGAGTCAGCTGAAGACAGGATGAGCTGTGGCTCCTTGCCACCTTTCATACCATCTTCCCACCTCTCGAGACAACCAGCAAGGCAGATTCCTAGGTGACTCTGCTCTGGCAGGGGGTTTGGACAAGATGATCTTTGGATGTCCCTTCCTACCCCACCACCCCCCATTCTGTGAAGCACAGACTGTTCATCCCAGGGGCCTCCAACAGACACATGCTGGCTGCTCTGAGCCTGAGCTGCCCAGGTCTCTGTCTGAAGGGGCCCCTTAATAACCTGTCTGTGACTGGCTACTGAATATACCAATGGTGGGGGTTTGATGATAGTTTCTCATCTTAAGCCTTCTATTCCTTATTTTTGTGAAGCCCCTTTCATTAAGCCCCAACATAAACCGTGCAAAGATGTTTGCAGAAGAAGTTAAAGTAGCAAAGATGGTGGTGAAATGTGCAAGCAATCTCCTGCCACCTCCCCCATGGATCCCTAACAGAAGCAAGTTCAGTGAGGCAGGATCTCCTGTAGCAGACCAGGTGGCAGAGCTGCAGAGCACAAGCAAGCTTTCAGGCACAGAAGCCTTTCTTCCCATCTGAGGCCAGAGCTCTTCATTATGAGTAAAGAATGGCCAGTGTGTTCCCAGACAGCTCCTGATTATGAGTAAAGAATGGCCAGTGTGTTCCTGCCTGTCCGAGCCCAGGGGAAGGGTTGTGGGCCCAAGGTCACAGTGCCTGGGCACCACCAATGCCCAAAGGGCTTTCCTGCTCCATCAGCCTAATTAATAAAACAATTGTAGAACAGAATCACAGAATTATTTTGGTGCTCTAACCCTACCAAGGCTGGTGCTAAACCATGTCCATCAGCACCACATCACTGCAGCTTTTAAACACCTCCAGGGATGGGGACTCAACCACCTTCCTGGGGAGCCTGTTCCAGGGCTTGACAACCCTTCAGTGAAGAAGTTTCTTCTAATATCCAATCTAAACCTCCTCTGCTGCAACTTGAGGCTATTTCTTCTCATCCTATCACTTGTTCCTGGTGAGAAGAGATCAATCCCCAGCTCACTGCAACCTCTTCTCAGGGAGCTGTAGAGAGCAATGAGGTCTCCCCTCAGCCTGATTTTCCCCAAACTAAACAACCCCAGTTCCCTCAGCCACTCCTCAGCAGACCTGTTCACCAGTCCCCTCAACTGCTTTGTTGTCCATCTCTGGACCTGCCCCAACACCTCAATGTCCTTCCTGTAGTGAGGGGCTCAAAACTCAACCCAGTATTCAAGGCATGGCCTCCCCAGTGCTGAGTACAAGGGGGCAATCACTTCTCTGCTCCTGCTGGCCACGCTGGTGCTTATTGTTTTGTGTACTGTTCCTTCTCCACACGTTGCTGCATCTGTATCCTTAGATACCACAATTGCAACGGTGTTGCCACTTGTATAAAACAACCTCCTAACCCATGCCACTGACAGGGAGCAATTTGTTCTCTGCCTCAGTTGCCTTTTGTCTTGCAGTGAATGTCCCCTGTTGCCTATATCTGTATCTGATGGATGCTAAGGGACCATCATGGGAAAGCAAAAGCTTCCTTTTGGAAGCTTCTACCTTCAGTGATCATGAAGGCTTTGTTTTCCTCTCTCCTCTGAAGAGCACCTGCTGAAAATGTTAAAGGTCTGGTTAACTTTCAGCATTTTATACATAATTCCAGCTTTAAGGAGAGGGGAAAGAAGGAAGGCAGGAAACAGGTAAGCAGCTCTGGGGCCTTCAGCACAAGAAGGACATGGACCTGATAGAGGGGGTCCAGAGGAGGGGCACAGAAATGATCAGAGGGATGGAGCACCTCTCCTACAATGACAGACTGAGAGAGTTGAGGCTGTTCAGCCTCAAGAAGAGAAGGCTCCAGGTTGACCTTAGAGCAGCCTTCCAACACCTGAAGAAAGCTAAAAGAAAGCTGGAGAGGGACTTTTTACAAGGGCTTGTAGTACTAGGACAAGGAGCAATGGTTTGAAACCAGAGCAGGGTAGATTTAGACTGGACATTAGGAGGAAGTTCGTTGCTATGAGGCTGGTGGAACACTGAAATAGGTTGCCCAGGAAGGTGGTGGAGGTCCCATCCCTGAAGACAATGAAGGTCAGGCTTGCTGGAGATCTGAACAACCTGATCTAGTTGGGGATGTCCCTGCTTACTGCAGGGGGAGTTGGGCTAGATGACCTCTAGCGATCCCTTGCAACCCAGTGCGCTCCATGGTTCTGTGCTGCCCAAGCTCGTGGTTTACTTTGTGCAACAATCCCTCTGACCCATTGTGCTCTTGCAGAAAGTAGTCATAGAAATTGCTCAGAGAAGGGGAAGAGTAAGAGCAGACAACTTTCTGCAATCTATACCTCTAATGGTCTCTTACAGCCATCTATTATTTCCAGCTTGAAGACTTTCAGGCTAGATATAACTTCTGTATCTCCTCTAGGAAGTTGTTCCAGCTGCTCTTGTAACATCTGGCTCTTTGGATTTGGAAGTTAGATCCACCTCTCACAGAGGAAAGGTGTGCAAGCACAGGAGCAAGGTGAGATGAGAAGGTATCTACTAGTGCTTTCAAGGATAACTGCTGACTGCATTTAGCCACATGGAGTTAGAACAGGAGCATTCTAGCTTGATTACAGGGTGGGGGGAAATCCTCAAGAGCATCTAGTTTTCCACTTTCTGAGATGGTCTACACATCTTCTAGGCTATGAAGCAGGACAGCCTGATCAGCCTGGGTCTGTACCCCAGTACTGCTGCTGCTCACACACATGCTGGGCTGCTGAGCTTCTTCACAAGCTGTGTGACAGCAGAGAGTCCAATTTCATGTGCCAAGAGCAGATGCAGGAGAACAGCCAGGCAGAGATGTTCTGCTCACATAGCTGAGCCAACACAATCTTGTCACCAAGGATCAGCTATGACCAGAGGCAGAAAGTTTAGCCTGGAGGCTCAGGGGAGTCCTTATTGCTCTCTACAACTACCTGAAGGGAGGTTGCAGCCAGGTGGGGTTTGGTCTCTTCCCCCAGGCAATCAGCACCAGAACAAGAGGACACAGTCTCAAGCTGCACCAGGGGAGGTTTAGGCTGGAGGTTAGGAAGAAGTTCTTCATAGAAAGAGAGATTGGCCATTGGCATGGACTGCCCAGGGAGGTGGTGGAGTCACCATCACTGGAGGTGTTTAGGAAGAGACTGGATGGGGTGCTTGGTGCCATGGTTTAGTTGATTAGATAGTGCTGGGTGATAGGTTGGACTTGATCTCAAAGGTCTCTTCCAACCTGGTCTGGTCTGGTCTGGTCTATTCTATTCTATTCTATTCCCAAGCTCTTCTGCATTACTGAGGAGAGAATCTCCCTGGTAGTCAGTTTCAGTGGAGCTGGCACAGCTCTGGACAACAGCAGCATACCTCACTGGCGGGCAACCCACAACTGTGTGCGTCTGACTCTAATTTTGTTCCTGGCCAGCTGCTTGTTTTCCTTTCCTTCCCTTCCCACCTCCAGCCCAAACAAAAATAAAAGTCACCGGAGCTGGCCACCTTAAACAGACACCAAACCCTGCTCCTAGCTCAGATTCATGAGCACTCACAGGGACAAGCCCAACTTCCATGGTTTTTTTTTAATCTGGATGAAAAATATTATCTTGTGCCTATCATGTACCTCCACTGCTACCAGGGCTAAGTGCCCCTCTGCCCTCATCCTCACCACCATCTTGTTTCTTGCTGGCCTTTGGCAAGGATCCTACTCATGGTAAAGTCCTCTTCTGAGCACAGCATTCCTGGGAGCGAAGGAATCCTCTCAGGCAGTCAGTCATGTTCTGGAGAGCAAAGACATTATGGAAGATATGTCTAAAATATAGGAGGGATGACATGTATAAGATAGAGGAGTTGTGAGGGAACAGGTATTGGACCAGTATTTTTTTGGTTTCATGCACACTACTGAAACACAGAGCAGAACCCTTGTCCTGAGATGCCGTAAAGACAACATCCCTCTAAACTAAGCAGCTAAGGGGTTAAAGCTCCTACTGGACCAGAGGAAAGGGCAGAGTGGGCTGGGAAGACCCTCCAGGAAGCAAAACCGGTCCTGGTTTCTCCAGGGTATCCTGTAGTGTTGCTGGAGGCAGCTGAAGGAGGTGGATTCCCAGAGCTCACCTCCTGGGTGGGCTGGAGCAGAGGAGCATGGCTGTCCCCACAGCAGAGGGAGGTTTCTCCAGAGGGCCAAACCTGGAGCCCTGCTGAGCCTAAAGCCTGCTCTAAGTTCTTGTTATATGACCTAATTCAGGCTGTTCTGGTGCTGCTCAGCAACTCTTGTCAAAAGCAGCTGGTGTGACTTCTGCACCACCCTGGAGCATGGAGCCTGCAGGGAGGCTCCTCTCTGCAGCATGGGGGACATCTTCACCTCAGCCTCTGCGGGGGAAAAGCACAAAGTTATTCTGAGAGCTGCATAACAAAGCCAGGTTTTGTCTCTAACCAGAAATAGCATGGAGCACTTGTGTCCGGACTTGGTGCCCTGAGGGGAGGACTCACACTGAGAGCCCCAGCCCTCCCACACTGATCCTGCACATAAAGCCAAGGGAGGTGTTCGCACTCATGTTCCTGGCACCACTCAGCTCTGCCTGCCCCATGTCTGGGTACCAAGTGGGGTCCCCTACCAAGTAGGAAAGGGACCCTACAGGTCTCTGGTCCTCTGGCTCTCTGGGGGATGACTAAGTTTGTAAAGCAAGCATGCACCCTGTAGAAGGATAGATATGTCCTGAAGAAGAATTAACCCCTCCAGTCCCTGAGTTTCTTCTACCAGTGCCAAGGACAGTGTGGCACTGGCAGAGGTGAAGCAGTGCCAGTTGTGTTGGTGGCACATTCAGTTACAGGCTGACCTTGGTGCAGCCAAGAGTTTCCCTGTATTATTAGGACTTCTGTGGACCAGGGTCAGAGGAATGTCTGGTAGCCACAACAGCACTGGGAGTCCAGGTGGACATATTCATAGAATCAATAAGGTTGAAAAAGACCTCAAAAATCATCAAGTCCAACCTGTCACCACAGACCTCATGACTACTAAACCATGGCACCAAGTGCCACATCCAATCCCTTTTTGAACACCTCCAGGGACAGTGACTCCACCACCTCCCTGGGCAGCACATTCCAATGGCTAATAACTCTCTCTGGGAAGATATTTTTTTCCCCTCACCTCCAGCCTAAACTTCCCCTGGTGCAGTTTGAGACTGTGTCCTCTTATTCTGGTGTTGGTTGCTTGGGAGAAGAGACCAACCTCCACCTGGCTACAACCTCCCTTCAGGTAGTTGTAGAGAGCAAGAAGGTCTGCCCTGAGCCTCCTCTTCTCCAGGAAGTAACATAAAGAAGTGAAGTAACATAAAGATTGTAGGACAGACAGGGATGCCTGTGTCCGGATAGGCATTCACCATGATGGTTAGCACAAGCCCTGTGAGGAGAGGCTGAGGGAGCTGGGGTTGGTTAGCCTGGGGAAGACGAGGTTCAGGGGAGACCTTATTGCTCTCTACAACTACCTGAAGGGAGGTTGTAGCCAGGTGGGGGTTGGTCTCTTCTCCCAGGCAACCAGCACCAGAACAAGAGGACACAGTCTCAAGCTGTGCCAGGGGAAGTTAAGGCTTGAGGTGAGGAGAAAGCTCTTCCCAGAGAGAGTTGTTAGCCATTGGAATGTGCTGCCCAGGGAGGTGGTGGAATCAGTGTCCCTGGAGGTGTTCAAGAGGGGATTGGACGTGGCACTTGGAGCCATGGTTTAGTAGTCATGAGGTGTTGGGTGACATGTTGGACTTGATGATCTTTGAGGTCTTTTCCAACCTTATAGATTCTATGCTTCTGTGATACACACAAAGTCTCAACAAAACTTTGAATTATAAAAACCTTTTCATATCTAAATAAAGGAAGAGCAACACTTAGCAAAAATACCTTGGGCAATGTCCCTAGCATCAGTCTGATCTCTGTGTGACCATTCCAAACAGGGCATAAATCTAACTCCTGGACTCTTTTAGTAAGTTGAGATAAACCATAGACATGGTGCCTCCCAATGCTTAAGCAATGCAACAGTTAAGACTTGGTAACTTTAGATTCCTTCCTTTCCAGATTTAAAGAAACCAAACAGAACATTTCTTCCTGCTAGCAAAGAAAAATATAATTGAGCCATGTTCTTTCCTTTCAGGGATGTTGTGAGGATGTTTTTTTCATTCTTTAAAAAGGATAGACTTGTTGTTTGGTAAAAAAGCTTAAGCAAACTTTCCTCTTTGAGAGACAGAAAGAAGTAATCATAGAATCCTGGAATGGTTTGCTGGGAAGGGACCTTTAAAGGTCATCTAGTCCAACCTCCCCACAGTAAACAGGGATTAGGTCAGGTTGCTCGAAGACCTATCAAGCCTAACTTCTTCCTTGCTCTGCACTGGGATTAGATCAGGTTGTTCAAAGACCTCTCAAGCCTAACTTCTTTCTTGCTCTGCACTGGGATTAGATCAGGTTGCTTGAAGACCTATTGAGTCTAACTTCTTCCTTGCTCTGCACTGGGCTTAGATCAGGTTGCTCAAAGACCTCTCAAGCCTAACTTCTTCCTTGCTCTGCACCGGGATTAGATCAGGTTGTTCAAAGACCTATCAAGCCTAACTTCTTTCTTGATCTGCACTGGGCTTAGATCAGGTTGCTCAAAGACCTCTCAAGCCTAACTTCTTCCTTGCTCTGCGCTGGGATTAGATCAGGTTGCTCAAAGACCTATTGAGTCTAACTTCTTCCTTGCTCTGCACTGGGCTTAGATCAGGTTGCTCAAAGACCTATCAAGCCTAACTTCTTCCTTGCTCTGCACCGGGATTAGATCAGGTTGTTCAAAGACCTCTCAAGCCTAACTTCTTTCTTGATCTGCACTGGGCTTAGATCAGGTTGCTCAAAGACCTCTCAAGCCTAACTTCTTCCTTGCTCTGCACTGAAGGAGATAAAATCCATTTATCCATGTTTCTCCTTTGCTACCCCATGGCTCTCCATCTTGGCCTTAAGTTTGAAACATTCAGATGTCTTTACTGCAAACTCATTTCTTCTTCTTATTGAGTGGCTAGAAGCACACCCCACATGAGTTTAGGTATGCCTGAATTTCACAGGGAATGGGAAAAACAGACAGAAAAAACTCACTGCTAAGTTTCTTCCAAGTCATTTTGCAAAGGCATTCCACATTTCTGTCACTAAATAAACAGAGAACAGCCAAAGGTTTTGAAGTCTGTCACTAGGGACCCCCCAGTGACGTTAATGTTCCTGGAATGTCATTTGACCAGTTCTACCAAATGGGCTGTTTCCTTTGTCCCTGAATGGAACTTCTCCTTTAAATAAATTGGTAAACATTCATCATCATCATTCTTTATAAAATATCTGAGAATTACACGTTAAGATTTTACTCTCCTGTGTGCTGTTGGGGAGGTTTAGCTGCGTGTGTGAAATGGGAGATGCTATACAAAGCAGAAGCCACACCAGGGCCAGGGAGATGCTGCTGACAAAAGGCTGAAAATTCATCTATCAGATCCTAACTGACAGTGGGTGTCAGGAAGGTGAGGCCAGAATGTTCTTGGTGGTCCCCAGTGACAGGACAAGAAGTAACTGGCATAAACTTGAACGTAGTCATGGGGTCTGTGGTGACAGGTTGGACTTGATGATCTTTGAGGTCTCTTCCAACCTTGGTGATTCTGTGTGATTCTGTGATAAGAAGTTCCATCCAAACTTGAGAAGGAACTTCTTGACTTTGAGGGCATCCAAGTGCTGGAACAGACTGCCGAGAGAGGTGGTAGAGTCTCTGAAGACTTTCAAGGCCTGCCTAGATCTATTCTTATGTGATCTGCTTTAGGTGATCCTGATGTGGCTGGGAGTGGGGCTGGACTTGATGATCTTCAGGGGTCCCTTCCAACCCAACCCATTCCAGGATTCTATGATTACTTCTTTCTCTCAAACTGGAAAGTTTACATTCTGTGATTCTTCATAAAATGCAGTTCTAGCAGAAAAAATAATAATGAAAGCCACATCCCCCTACCCAAACCTGCAGGAAAAGAGGGGGAACCCCATTTAAATGTATCTGCAGCAAGAAAACACAAGGTGTGGTATTTGTTGCCTGTGCCACATGACTGGTGACTCAGAAATGGATTTACCAGGGAGGCACCAGGCCATTTGCCTGGTGTGCACACACTACCCCTGTGGTGCCTATGGTGCCTCTCCCATTACAGAATAAATGGAAGTGGTAGAGCTTCACCCTGCTCCCCACTTATATCCTTTATGCTCCCCTTCCCTGTACTTGGGAGACTGGTACCTGCCACGTAGAGAATAACCTAAAAGAGCCTGGAGAAGAGGAGGCTCAGGGGAGACCTTATTTCTGTCTACAACTACCTGAAGGGAGGTTGTAGCCAGGTGGGGGTTGGTCTCTTCTCCCAAGTGACCAGCACCAGAACAAGAGGACACAGTCTCAAGCTGTGCCAGGGGAAGTTTAGGCTGGAGGTGAGGAGAAAGTTCTTCCCAGAGAGAGTTGTTAGCCATTGGAATGTGCTGCCCAGGGAGGTGGTGGAGTCCCCATCCCTGGAGGTGTTCAAGAGGGGATTGGATGTGGCACTTGGTGCCATGGTTTAGTCATGAGGTCTGTGTTGACAGGTTGGACTTGATGATCTTTGAGGTCTCTTCCAACCTTGGTGATTCTGTGATTCTGTGATGGTCCTGCAAAGCAGGAAGGTGGGAAAGTCCCCAGGTAAGAAAAACACTTGAAGCCATTTACAGTTGAATAAAATGTTACAGTGCCCCTGAAAGCTAAAGGACTGGAGACCATTTTTCAACCCCATTAGCTTCAATGAGATTTAAATAAGTTGTTAAAGGTAAGTGCATAATTTTGTGAATAAGAATTCTTTAATGACCCTTAAATCTACATCTGTCTCATCAATATTATCTAGAGTGGAACCAGAAATTATTTCTGGTAATCTGAGGCTAAGCTACTTGAAAATTAAACTTTATGATAAGCAAGGGACAATGATTCATCTCAGAGATTTACAGTTCCTTTTCCTTTTGTCAGTCAAAAGCAACCCAAAACCTTCCCCTTGCACACACAAAATCCTGAAGGGTTTTTTGTTATTGCCAAACTACTCAAAAATTAAACCTTTTGATGAGCAAAGGAGAATGATTCATCTTAGAGCTCTAGAGTTCCTTCTCTTCCTGTCACTCAAAATCAAACCTAAATCTTTACCTCACACACACAACCTCCTAAAGGCTTTTGTTACTGCCCATTTTTATCACTTTATTTGGAGGCTTTACTTTTGCCTTAAAACTGGAGAGAAGCTGCCTAATAACCACGTTTACCCGGACTGAGACTTCATAAAACCCTCTTAAAAATTGATGGCCTCGTAAAGTAGCAGTCAAACATGGAGAAATTGTATTTTTCATAGCTTAGCTGAGTAAATCTCTAAAGGAAAACCCATGCAGCTTTAAAACATCAGCAGCCCACGCTGTCAGCTCCCATCCCACTGCATGGAGGTGTTGTATCCTGCGGCGTGCCACCCTTCAGAGCAGAGCCTTTGTGCACTTGCAGCCCGGAAAGCCAATCAGATCCTGGGCTGCATCAGGAGAAGTGTGGCCAGCAGGTCAAAGGAGGTGATTCTCCCCCTCTACTCAGCTCTGGTGAGACCCCACCTGGAGTACTGCGTCCAGTTCTGGAGCCCCTATTACAAGAGGGATCTGGAGGTGCTGGAAGGTGTCCAGAGAAGGGCCACGAGGATGAGCAGAGGGCTGGAGCACCTCTCCTGTGAGGACAGACTGAGGGAGTTGGGGCTGTTCAGTCTGGAGAAGAGAAGGCTCCGAGGTGACCTCATTGTGGCCTTCCAGTATCTGAAGGGGGCCTACAAGAAGGCTGGGGAGGGACTTTTCAGACTATCAGGGAGTGATAGGACTAGGGGGAATGGAATGAAGCTGGAGGTGGGGAGATTCAGGCTGGAGGTGAGGAGGAAGTTCTTCACCTGGAATGGGTTGTCCAGGGAGGTGGTTGAGGCCCCGTCCCTTGAGGTGTTTAAGACCAGGCTAGACGAGGCTCTGTCCAGCTTGATCTAGGGTAGAGTGTCCCTGCCCATGGCAGGGGGGTTGGAACTAGCTGAACCTTGTGGTCCCTTCCAACCCTGACTGAAACTATGAAACTATGAGCCAGCACTGATGCTGCTGTCCCACAACACTGCTGAGCAAAATGAGGTCTACGTGTGGGGCAGGTGGCCACATGGATAATGCTCATTAGGTGGGCAGCAGCTGGTCCTGTGTCCCAGCAGTGTGTGGAAAACCCCCCAAATCACAGCCCCAGGGGTCAAGGTCCTGTATTCATGAGCTGTGTTAGTCAACCTTGTCACAGTGAGGACTGCTTAAGTGAGGTCTTTTCGGGATGTTCACTATGTCCTACAGACTTATTGAAAGTAAATTGTGAGGGGGGAAATCCTGACCTCATAACCTTTGACATTCCATAATTATTCTGGATTCCCTAATTAAAGTGGAATGGAATGGAATGGAATGGAATGGAATGGAATGGAATGGAATGGAATGGAATGGAATAAACCAGGTTGGAAAAGAGCTTCAAGATCATCGAGTCCAACCTATTACCCACCACCACCTAATCAACTAAACCATGCAACCAAGCACCCTATCAAGTCTCCTCCTGAACACCTCCAGTGATGGTGACTCCACAACCTCCTTGGGCAGCCCATTCCAATGGGCAATCACTGGAGGCACAAGGTGAGATCCAGACCTAAATGTTTCCACTGTTTAAAGCTTTTACTGTACAGCTTTGTGATCAAAACTAATGCTACACCAGGAAAGTGCTTTTGTTCTTAATCTAGTGGTCTTTGAGCAGATCCAGCTCTAAACAGGGCTGACCTGGTTACCAGTTGAAGGAGCACTTGGCCCTTAGAAGGGTGTATTCTTTGCCTGAAAGTGGAGCATGACACTCCCATGCATTGTGTTTTCTTAACATTTCCTCTGTAGCTTTTACTATTACATGAATTAAAAAACCTTGCCTTTTTAGCATAAGCTCTGTGTTGGTTTTACACAGGGTCCTGCATTCACTAGACTCACTGATGATTTTGATTACAGATCTCAGAACCAGTAGGAAAGGGAATTCAGCCTTGTTGGTATTGACTTCCATAGGTGAAGAAAGGCTCTCACACTGAGCTGAAAACAAACATTAAACCCTTCCATGCTTGGTTTCCTCTAGGCTACAGCCAAAGCTGTTTGAATGCTTTAGGGTTTGAAATTGTAATAATCCTTGTCTTTCCCCCCCAGCCCAGAAGAGATTAGAATTACAGTCATTCCTTACATAGGTGTAGAGCTCAAAGATGCTCAGTGGAGGAATAACTGGGGGGAAAAAAGGAAAGAAAGAATGATACAAAAATCTGCAAAGCAAAAACCAGTGGCAGGCAACATCACAACCACTTCATATATGGCAAGATATCACAAAAGAGAATAATGTCCTGGAACCATCCATGTTCAAAAACTGAGGAAGAAAACTGAGAAACAAAGAGCTCTGTACTGCCAAAGTCACGCAGAAGTGGCAATTCAGGAAGCAAACCTGTAGAGAAGCAGAGGAAGGACTTCCAAAAGAGAGGGGCAGCACAGGCAAGCTGTTTATTTTCCTGCTGAATTCCCTGCAACAGGATTTCCTCATCACACCATGTGGAGCCATGTAAATATGCCCCCTCTGGGTACGTGACAGGAATCATTTCCTCCACCACGCTTGCAGGGAAGGAAAGCAAAAAAAAAGAGAGGTCAGGATCCTGGGGATTTGTATTAGCAGATAGCACTTAGTCAGGAAAGGGATAAAGATTACAGGGGAAGTGGTGCTATTGGTCTGTAATCCTTTTCTGTCACACATACTTTTTATATTAATCATAAGAAATATGTGGGGAGGGGGAAAAAAAAGCTTCACTGTTCTTCACTTTCAATTTCTGATTGGTGCTTAATGCAGGGTATAAAGGCTTCTAAAGGTATAAATAGGATAGGATAGGATAGGATAGAATAGAATAGAATAGAATAGAATAGAATAGAATAGAATAGAATAGAATAGAATAGAATAGAATAGACCAGGTTGGAAGAGACCTTCAAGATTATCGTGTCCAACCTATCATCCAACACCACCTAATCAATGTACCTGGAACAAGCTCACAAGCTGGAGTTTTATTAGCATTCACAAATGTGCAAGTAGAAAATCTTTCTGCCCAAGTTTCCCAGTGCTTCTGTGCCTGTTTCCACCACCCAAGCAATTTTGTTTCTGAAATTATGGCAAGCTCATTTAGCATATTCTTAGCTGTGTTCTCTGCTTCACATATTTAAATGCTGCCTAACAGCCTTTGAGCCCAGCGATGAAGGAGCCACGAATGCCCCACGGAAACAAACGGTTCAGAGCAAAAACAGTGGCATTAACTTTGCAGGGATAACTTAATTGATTCCTTCTTAATTCCTGTGTCTTAGCAGCCCTTCAGAAAAGTGCCACCCAACGCTGTGTGGTGTCCCATATTGGATGTGCATTGCAGCAAGCGAACCGTTGAGTTTTGCCAAGGCAGTTTGCTGCCTGTTCCCATTTCTGACGCCTCTCAATCCCCACTGCAGTCAAACCAATCCTCAATCCAACAGACAGAATCCTCAATACACCACTTCTTAAATTTTGCAGGATCATAACTCAACCAACCTCCTTTTTTCCTTCTGACTGTGAAGACTTTCTGAGCATGGCACCTCTAGATTGAAGCTAGCCTTACAGGCTGGAAAACACAGTGGGGTTGCAAATGAGGGCTAGAGACACAAAATTAACCTTTGTTTTGAGCTGGCAGTATGAAACTGGCATCATTTTGCTCTGCTGGATAACTTACTGGATGTAAGCAAACAGTACTTATAGAATCATAGAATGGTTTGGGTTGGAAGGAGCCTTAAAGATCATCTAGTTGCAACTCCCCTGCCATGCACTGGAAGTATTTTGCTCCTGCTAGTGTAGCAAATATCTGGTTGGGTGCACTCAGTAAAATCCCACTGGAAATCTGGATGTGTTACCTGAGAAAGGGGAAATACTTAGCTTCCTCCTTACTTTAACAAAGAGTGTGTGAAGCTGCAGGTGGATTAAATTCCTGGTGTCAGCTTATTGGTGTAAAACCCTCCTAGCACACACGTGCTGCTCAGTAATTGCTGCAGCCTAGCAGAAGAATTCATACCAATATGCTGTTCCCAGTCATTTGAAATGAAAATGAGAGCTGTGTGAACATATATAATTTAATGTAACCTATAAGATGGTTATTAGGTTATTTTGATCTGGTAATTTAATTACCTATTAATTAGGTAATTTCATGTGACACATTGCATGTTGAAATCACTGCATTTTGTCCCTGCTATGGTAATCAGCCAAGACTAAGGCATTCATAGAATCATCGAATATTAGAGGGTGGAAGGGACCTCCAGAGATCATCAAATCCAACGTTCCTGCCAGAGCAGGATCACCCAGGGCAGTCCACACAGGAATGCTTCCAGGTGGGTTTTGAAAGTCTCCAGAGAAGGAGACTCCACAACCTCTCTGGGCAGCCTGTTTCAGTGCTCTGCCACCCTCAGTGTAAAGATTCTCATGTTGAGGTGGAATCTTCTATGTTCAAGCTTGTACCTGTTATTTCTTGTCTTATTACTGAGCACCACCAAAAAGAGCTTGGCCCCCTCCACTTGACACCCACCTCTCAGATATCGATAGACATTGATCAGATCCCCTTTCAGCCTTCTCCTCGCCAGACTAAAAAGCCCCAGGGTTCTCAGTCTCTCTTCACAGGGAAGATGCTCAAGTCCCCTAATCATCCTTGCCCCACGGCGCTGCAGCTGCAAACGCTCCTTGTCACACACAGCTCACAGCCTAAATAATTGAGACAGGCAAAGGGTAAAGGAGAAACAGAGATACAGGAGTATCTCATCCAAGGTCACATGGCTGGTCAGTCACAGAGCTGAGATTAGAAAAGGGGCCCCCACTCTGGTGCCCTGGCCACCAGACCGTGCTGCCTGTCCCTGCTGGGCTGGCGAGAGCAGCTCGGTTGTTAGAGCAGCTGCATGCAGGGGAGATAAGTCTCAGCCGAGTCACAGAGCGTGTAATGAGAGCCTCTGCTGATAACAGTGGGGCTTGGTGAATTACAAGCATAAGGAAGACTTCAAAATCATTCTAAATTTGGCTGCAAGAAGTAAAGAAGCATCATTTAAAAGTAGCTAATTTGAATAGCTCTATGTATCCCCACTGTCTGATCAGGTTAATTACTTAATTTGATTACTTTCTGGAACCCTTTTAAATTATTAGCATCATCTAAAATAAAATAGCCCTCAAGAACAAAACAATAAAAAAGCCTAATTTGATAATCCTGCAATAAGGGAAAACAATTGCCTTAACAAATGTTGAGCTGCTTTTTTCAGGCCTGAAGCTAAGAGGCAGGGGATAGCAATTTGCACACAAGAGAAGTACCATATTTCCAAAAGCATGGCTGCTCACTCTTTATTTTGCAAAGCATTCTATTTGTGTGCCATGCTGCACAGTTAATTAAAACAATAATAGCTTGAAAATATCTTTTCCCTTCAGCAGAACGTGCTCTCACTCTGCTGTTGTCAGGTAATCCTGTGGACAGCTATTACCACAAAAAGAAATGACTTCAAAGGCATATTAATGAAAATAGTGCAGTAATGAAGGATTCTTCCTTTGGGAAAGTCTAAGAATGCTGAAGTAGTTTGAACAGTCTCTTGCCTGTACTGCTCCTGAGGGGGGTGAATAACTTAGGTTTCTCCATTTCATTCCAGATTAATGCTGATAAATGATGAGGATGTTGCCTGCTGTTAAGGAGCATATTGGTGATTGTGGGTTGCATGGAGCATAGCTGCGCCAGGGGAAGTTTAGGTTAAGGTGAGGAGAAAGTTCTTCCCAGAGAGAGTTGCTAGGCATTGGAATGGGCTGCCCAGGGAGGTGGTGGAGTCCCCATCCCTGGAGGTGTTCAAGAGGGGATTGGATGTGACACTTGGTGCCATGGTCTAGTAGTCATGAGGTCTTGGGTGATAGGTTGGACTTGATGATCTTTGAGTCTTTTCCAGCCTTATTGATTCTATGATTCTATAGCTTGACTGGGTGTGCTTCTAGGAATAACAGTGAATAAGCTCACCTGGGGTAGCAACTTGTGGCCAGGAGATTCCCAGCTCAGTCTCCCAGTTTTAACCTCAAGACATGAAAAAATAGGTACTGCTGCTCCATGAATAGTATAAGGTTTAAGACCTTAGTTCAATCAGGTAGTTCTTTGCATTTGCTGAAGATGAAAGTGATACCCAAATTATGAAACCAAGCGTCATGATAATGTGATAAGAAAGTCTAGCAAGAATAAGTTTTGTCAAGGGAGGAGGAAGTTGTTTCTGTCAGATGAAGCTGCTGGTGATTCCAGCCCTCAGTGGGAAACTAGTGCCACTGGTGCCAGGAACTGGCTGGTTCCTGCTGATCAGGAACAGATATATGGTCTAGAAAGCTGTAGGCTAAACACAGAACTTTGTGTTATTTTCAGGAAGATCATAGAATCATAGAATCAGTAAGGTTGGAAAAGACCTCAAAGATCATCAAGTCCAACCTGTCACCCAACACCTCATGACTACTAAACCATGGCACCAAGTGCCACATCCAATCCCGTCTTGAACACCTCCGGGGATGGGGACTCCATCACCTCCCTGAGCAGCACATCCCAATGGCTAACAACTCTCTCTGTGAAGAACTTTCCCCTCACCTCCAGCCTAAACTTCCCCTGGCACAGCTTGAGACTGTGTCCTCTTGTTGTGGTGCTGGTTGCCTGGGAGAAGAGACCAACCCCCACCTGGCTACAACCTCCCTTCAGGTAGTTGCAGAGAGCAAGAAGGTCTCCCCTGAGCCTCCTCTTCTCCAGGCTAAACAATCCCAGCTCCCTCAGCCTCTCCTCATAGGGCTTGTGCTCAAGGCCTCTCCCCAGCCTCCTTGCCCTTCTCTGGACACCTTCAAGTCTCTCAATGTCCTTCTTAAATTGAGGGGCCAAGAACTGGACACAGGACTCAAGGTGTGGCCTAACCAGTGCTGAGCACAGATGTGACAGAAGAAAAAAAAGTAAGAGAGAGAAAGACACTCAAAACTGGCGATGCAGGCAGAAAACCATGGCAGAAAACACCCCAGTGTCACAGGTGTAAAGAAGGATTTTGAAAAGTGTGTAGGGTGCATCATTCCAAAACAAAAGAAGCACTAAGGAGGATGAATTGAGGGAGTGGATGCCCCTTTGGAAGATGACTTGAAGCTTCACTAAGATTGCAAAGATCCGTAGATGTCAGTAAAGCATTTCCTCTCCCTAGCCCAGGTGTGGATGGTGGGGCACACAAATAGTCCAAAAGCTTTGATTGCCCAAAAGCTTTGGTTGATTCAGGCAATGCTTTCTCGCTCGAAGAACCTCAGACATGAATTTGAGCAGTCGAACTTGATGATCAAAGGTCTCTTCCAACCACAGCAGTTCTGTGATCCCAGGAAAATACCTATCTTGTAATTCTACTGGTGTACCAATGGCTGAGCTCACCCAAAGCTTTCTCATGAAAACCTGTAGAAGCTATTTATTGGGATTTCTGGAGGTACTGTCAAGAGACACAGTTATATTTTGAAGGTTGTTTCCATAGCACTAGATAAAAATAATGGTACAGACTGTTTGCAAAATAAATACTGTAACAATTAAACTAGGCACACAGTCATTCTTCCTGATTTAATAAGGATGCTCATAAAAAATATCATTCCAGTGTAAGCCTTTTTCTGCCTTACGCTTTGTAGAACAAAAATGATTTCTTCACTTCACAAGATGAACAGAAGCCCAAAGAGGGAACTATGTTTTTTTTTTTCTAGCTGCAAAAGCATAGTATGATAGTATCATAGTATCAGTCAGGGTTGGAAGGGACCACAAGGATCAGCTAGTTCCAACCCCCCTGCCATGGGCAGGAACGCCTCACACTACAGCAGGCTGGCCAGAGCCTCATCCAGCCTGGGCTTAAACACCTCCAGGGACAGGGCCTCAACCACCTCCCTGGACAACCCATTCCAGGGCTTCACCACTCTCATGGGGAAGAACTTCCTCCTCACCTCCAGCCTAGATCTCCCCACCTCCAGCTTCATTCCATTCCCCCTAGTCCTATCACTACCTGATAGCCTGAGAAGCCCCTCCCCAGACTTCTCGTAGTCCCCTTCAGCTACTGGAAGGCCAAAATTAGGTCACCTCGGAGCCTTCTCTTCTCCAGACTGAACAGCCCCAACTCTTTCAGTCTGTCATACTGCATAACTATTAAAACCAAATACTGTTAAGGATAATTTCTTTTGTGTACTATAATTTAGATGCTAGGAGGAGTTTTATTTTGAGGCAAGCTATTTGACTACATCTTCTCTGCCACATGTTGTGCCCATGAATCCCACCTACATTCAGAAGTGGAGATGGAGAAGCTCTAAGAGTTATGTTCTTGCTAGGTGGTGCCAGAAAACTGTTGTTATGACTGCCATTGGAATGTGCTGCCCAGGGAGGTGGTGGAGTAACCATCCCTGGTGTTCAAAAAGGGACTGGATGTGGTACTTGAAGCCATGGTTTAGTAGTCAGTGTTGGGTGATAGGTTGGATTTGATGATCTTTGAGGTTTTTTCCAACATTATTGATTCCATGATTCTATATTATTGCCACAAGCTTTTGTCACAGAAGGTTACAGACACACTTGAGTGAAAATTGTCAAGCCAGCATAGCCAGTTCATAACATCTGAGAGCAGGACCATGTCCAGAGTGTAAATGGTACGAATAGAATAGAGTGGAATGGAATGGAATGGAATGGAATGGAATGGAATGGAATGGAATGGAATGGAATGGAATGGAATGAACCAGGTTAGAAGAGACCTTTCAGATCATCGAGTCCAACCTATCATCCAACACTACCTAATCGACTAAACCATGGCATTGAGTAGAAGACCCTAGTTCAGCCTTCCAGTACCTGAAGGAAGCTACAAGAAAGCTGGGGAGGGACTTTTTCAAAGGGCTCATAGTGATAGGACAAGGAGGAATGGATTTAAGCTTGAGGAGGGGAACTTTAGACTGGAGATTAGGAAGAAATTCTTTACAGTGATGGTAATAAGACGCTCAAACAAGTTGCCCAGGAAAGTTGTGGATGCCCCCCTCCCTGCAGGGGACAGGTTGAACAGGGCATTGAGCAGCCTGATCTAGTGAAAGGTGCTCCTGCCCATGCCGGGGGGTTAGGAATCAGATCCATTGGTGGGTCTCTTCCAACCCAAACCATTCCCTGATTCTATCATGTATTCTGGAGAATGTAAGACAATATATTACATGTGGGGTACAAAGAATAGTGGGAATGAAAAGGGGGAGGGGGGGCAAATTATCTAATACACTTTAAAAAATACATACAGACATTTGGTTAAAGACAATCCATAAAATACTCAGAACACATTTGCAATGATAGGCAAAATAGAAAATGAATATTTGAAACACCCCCACACACTTAATTGCAAAGCAAAGAAAGAATCCCCTCCAAAAGAGTAAATTCTACACCAAATGACCCAGTACCACGACACCAGTTACTTACTGCTGTACATTGGAAAACATCTCTTCAAATTTCCTCAGAGGCCATCAGCACAAGCCCAGAAGAATAAATGCTAATTACTCATCCTAGAAAGATTAATTATTTTTAACAGAAGTAATTTAATGAAGTCTCAAGACTAGAGATAATAAATTGGGAAATTGAGTCCTCCTCTTATAAATGTCTATGCATGCATAGATACGTATGGAGAGAGTCATGGAATTGTTTTGGTTGGAGAAGCCTTCTAAGACCAACCATTGGCCTGACACCACCATGACCATTATACCACGTCCCAAAGTTCCATGCCCACACATTTCTTGAACACCTCCAGGGATGGTGGCTCTACCACCTCCTTGGGCAGCCTGTTCCAAGGCATGGTAGTTGGCAGAGACAGCACAGGCTGCAAAATGTATCCTATCAGTTTGTAAGTTCACCTTAGAACTGCTTCAGGGATTGTGTGTAGTAAAGATCTCTGCAGTTTGCTTAAAGACTGTGTAGCCCAGATCTTCTTTTTCTGCTGAAGTTTTATGTAAGCTTCTGCCCTTTGATTAAAGGTAATGAAGAAAGAAGGAAGAGAAGGGAAAGTATAATTGTCCCAACTGGGAGAAATTTAATTCACTCATGCAATAGCCACCCCAACTCCTGTGTTCAGTGTGAATAAAATAACCCAGCTTTAAATTCAGACATGATCAGAACAGTGGCATTCAATGACATTTACTGTTTGAAAATAGAAGTGCCTGCCTTGGATCTTAGCTGTGGAATTTAGAAAGAAGACAGGAGTGAAAGAACCAACTTTTAAGCACACCTGCTCAAGGCAAACTCTCAACAGCTTCAACAAAGAGGAAAAGAACAGTGGATTTTGCTGCACTCCCAGAGGTAAGCAAATCCAGGTTCTGGTGGACAAGGGGACAGATTCATGGAGCTGCTCTGAGTCTTACGGGGCCTGCATGAGCCTGAGCTAGAAAGCTTACTGAGGTTGAGGTGGCAACATGCAGGCATTCTTGGTATTCCCCACTGTCATCTACTTCCAGACCTCCTCTTCGTCTAGCCCAGTCCCAAACCCTCTCAAGCACTGGAACAGGCTGCTCATGGAAGTGACTGAGTCACCACCTCTGGAGGTGTTTGCAAGACATGTAGATGAGGTGCTGGTGAACTTGGCACTGCTGGGTTAAAGGTTGGGCTCCATGAACTTAAAGGTCTTTTCCAAGCTAAACAATTCTGATTCTACAAGCAGAGCCACTGAACAACTTCTGACTAGCACTGTAGACAAAGTTTGGGGTGGAAACGCGACAGTCCCTGCTAAGTTACTTGGTTGCTGCAGGATCACTTCCATAACATCTACCCTACGTGATGATGTAACTGATGATGTCACGGTCTGGAGATAGTACCTTCAAGCAGAGGCACTGGCATACTGTCAGACTCTCAGAGCATCAAGTACAGATGTTCCTCTAATCCTCCTTTTGGACGTACGTCAGCTGGGTTTAGTAGTTTACATTAATGTTGTGACTCTCACTATCTCCCGTTTTCAGTGCACAGCTCTTACAGCAGCGCTGCCTCTGCTCGCTGCGTCTCGTCTTCCTTGGGGATGATGTTTAACTGGATGCTCACAGTTTGTTCATGGGACATGACTCAACGTCTGTGGCCCTCTCCTCTATTCCTCTCCTCGAGGAAAGGTGCAGGAGCGGGGCTAAGCAGAGGCAGGCATGCCGGCAAGCAGTGACTGTTTACGGTGAATGAGGGGCGAGACCAAGGAACGCGGCGTCAGAGCGGGGCGGAGGCAGGCGGCGGGCAGGGGCGGGGCGGCCGCCGTAGGCCGGGGGCGGGGCGGGCCGGGGCGGCTGCGAGGCGCGGCGGGGCGCGCTGCCCCCGCGGCACCAGGGGCGGCTGCCCGCGTCCTGCCGGGCATGGGGGTCTGGCTCCGGCCGAGCCCCCGGGGGCGCTGCTGACCTGACCGGCACCCGCCACTCCCACAGCTCCGCGGGGAGGAGGAGGAGAAGAGGAGAGGCGGTGGTCGTTGCCCGCGGGCGGGCGGCGCGGATCTCTGCTCGGCGGACCGCGGGGCTCGGGACCCGGAAGCAGAAGCGGGGCCGAGAGGCAGCTGGATGGGAAGGAGCGGCGGCGGCGGCGGGCGGCGATGGGGGAGCAGCAGAGCTCGCTGAGCGCCCCGCGGGCGGTCGCCACCGCCGCTCCGCCGAGCCCAGCCGGGAGCCCGCGGGAGCCTGGCCCAGACGAGCCGCCTCCGCTGAGAGAGGCAGCTCCGGGCGGTGGGGCGGCCGGGCCGGGGCGAAGCGACGGGGAGCCTCCGCCGCCGGCAGCCGCCAGCCCCGAACGACGAGGGGCCGAAGAGGAGGGGAAGGAGGAGGCGGCGGGCGGGCCGGAGCAGCAGCCGGCTGCGGAGGAACCAGCGGCCCTGGCGGAGGAGGGGCCGGGGCTGGAGGGAGGCAACGGCCGCCGCCGCCCCCCGCGGCGGCACGTGTACTGCACCGTCTATTGCGTGGAGAACGACCGGCCGGCCGAGGCCCCCGCCTCCCCCAGCGGCGGCGGCCCGGCAGCGGGACAGCCTCCGGCGCGGCGCGGGGTGCCGGTGGGCAGCGACCCGCTATCGGCGGGCGGCAGCATCGAGGTGGTGGACTTGTACCTCCTGCCCGAGCCCTTCTCCGGGCTGATCGCGGGGGAGTTCGGGCCGCTGCTGGTGCTGAGCTGCCGCGTGTGCCTGGAGGAGAAGCCCATCAAGCCGCTGTCCTGCTGCAAGAAGGCGGTGTGCGAGGAGTGCCTCAAGCGGTACCTCAGCTCCCAGGTACGGCCCGGCGGGCGCTGCTGGCAGTGGTAGGCGGGACAGCCTTCTGAGGACAGGCTGAAGGAGCTGGAGCTGTTAGCCTCGGGTTCTCATTAATGCTGATCGATATCTAAAGGGCCAGTGTCAGGAGGATGGAGCCAGGCTCTTCGCAGTGGTGTCCAGTGGCAGGACAAGGAGCATTAGACGCAAACTGGAACACAGGAGGTGCTACATAAACATAAGGAAAAGATGTTTCCCTGTGACGGTGGCAAAGCCCTAAACCGGGCTGCCCAGAGAGGTTGTGGAGCCTCGTTCTTTGGAGGCGTTCTAAACCCGCCTGGACGTGCTCCTCTGATCTATTCTGGGTGATCCTGTTCTAGCATGGGGGTGGACTCGGTATTCTGAGGTCCCTTCCAGCCCCTGCCGTGCGGTTATTCGGAGAAGCGGGGCAGTGGCCGGAGCATCGCTGCGGACCCGGCTTCGCGGGCTGCGTGCCTGGCCAGCCGAGCTCCGGTGGGGCGATGTGGGGCAGGAACCATTCCCGTCCCCTCCAGAGCAGCCGCTTGCGTGTGAGCTGCTGACTTAATGACTCTTTGCTCCCCAAGTATGTGTTTACTCGTTGTTACACTTCAGTGTTTTCGGCCTCTTCTCATCTTTTAAAGGATCTTATCTTAGATTTCTCCAACGCTTACTGCTAAGTGGCTGGCACCAGTTTCCTTTAAAGAGGCGTGCAGAGGATGGTGAGGAGGGTTTGGGAGAGTTGCCAGCTGCCCCTGAGGTGACTCCTGGAGTCAGGCAGATGGGATGCTGCGGTGCTGGGATGCTTGCTTGCGTACCCTCGCACCACTTGGTGCTGATGCTGCCATGTCTGTGGGTGGGCGTTAGGTGCACCCCTGGTGGGGACACTCAGCACGAGAATACATCAGGTTTGGTATTATGTCAGTTATATAAGGTTAAAATAGTGTGCGAAGGGGGAGGTCTGTTGGCCTGTTTCAAGGAATCACGGTTAAAACAGTAAACATAAACTTGGGAGGGAGAGGAGGTGGGAAGTCAAACGCAACAACATTTCCATCCTGGCTAGATAGCTGCTCACCCTGAGGAAGAACAGCTACCCTGCCCATTTATAGGCTGCTTATATCTTCATCTCTGTTTTGCTGATCAGAGCTGCTGCTTCAAACCAAAATCAGCAGCTTGAAAGGAAAGCTCTGTCTTCCATAGTGTTTTTAGTTTAGCATCACAAAACACTTGTGCATTGTTTCTGCTGCTAGTGTAGACATGCCCTAAACCCTGAGAGCAATGAGACAAATACGGGTGGGAAAAACAAAGCCAAATAAACCCTTTCCTTACCACTTTCCTGTTTGGGTTGTTTTTTATTATTATTCAGCAGAAACTTTGGGGATGTGCTTGGTGGATTTGTGGTGGTAGAATTAATTTTTACACCTGCTGGGGCTGGGAGCCATACTGAGGCTGTGTCTGGCCTGTGTGCATAGGGATGGGGTGGATAGCTTACAGCTACCCCCACACACTATAAATAGTCGTCGGCCTTCTTCTGGCCAGGAACGTTTCAGTGCTTGGAAACTTCACGTGCTGGCTGAAGTGAAGCCTGTTGTCCTCCTCCTCTCTGGTAACCTATGTAGCGTTTACTAGCTGGTAGCATTTGTTCTGGCTAATAGTAAACTCGTTAGTGGTTTTGTGCACCACCTTTGTTATGTTTCGGTAACAGAGAAAGGCTTAATGTGGGAGCTGATGGATGTGGGAGAAGCGGAGTTGTGCTTTATATGTTCTCGTAACACTGAAACTCAGGAACACTTAATAAGCTTTCTAGACACTTTGTGCCCAGAGCCCTGAATGGTTTGGTTTGTAGTTCAGTGGTGGACTGGAAACTCTCAGGAAGTTTTTGGAGCATGTTGCCAGTGCACATTTGTGCCACTTCCATGTTTGAAAGTGAGGCCATGTGTCAGAATGCTGCTTGGAAGCTGTGAAGTGGTGTGGTGTCAGGGTGGTCTTCTTTAGCTTCTGCAGATGCCTGCATCTTAAGGTCATCTAATGGAAGTTATGTGATCGGGTTGCTTAAGGCATTCCAAACAACTCCTCTGCCTAGTTTAGGCTGGCCTCTTGGAGGACGATCCAGCATCTTGGTGGCTGGCCTGGGAGCCAGGTGTATGCCCCATGAAGCGGGCTTAGCCCTGGCCAGCTGTTGGATGCGTGTGCAGGGATGCCCTTTTCAAGGAAGCCACTGCTGTTGTTGGGCACTCTGCAAAGCTTATCCCAGCGGCTGTTAAAAGGTGTGCTTGGCAGACAGCCATATGGGTACTTAATCCTGTACATAAAAGATGGGACAGGGATGCAGATGCAGAGGAAGGAATGTCTGCAGCAGGAATACTGCTCTTGAGAAGGGCAATTCCCAGAGCAGTCCTGTGGCCATGTTGTTACCGATGCTGCCGTTGGGACCAGGCAGAGCTTTAGCTGCTTGATAAATTTGTTCGGGGAAAAAGGAAACAAAATGCCCTCGAATACAGTCCAGTGTGTTCTTCCTGTATCTTCCCTTTTTGAAAAGAACAAGAAAGTGATATTTCTTTGAGAAGAACAAGAAGTGATGTATCTTTCCTTTGTCCTGTGGAAGGACCCTGTGACTCATCCCGAGGAGAGAGAAAAGGCTCCTCCATGTCAGTTACATTAGACGACTTTCTGGGAAGGTTGAGTGGAAAGGCAGTACAGGATAGCAATAAAGTTGCCTTTCTCCTTTGTGACTTCACACTTCATGTAGCAAAGATAAAAAGGAAATTTACCACGAGTTCAAAAGGAGTGAATGTTGAGAAGCTGTTTCCGTTTACAAACGTTAGCAGATTTTCTGTTTGGGTACAGCCAGGTTGATTTAGGAATGGACCTGAAACTGAAAACAAGAAGAAACAACTGAAGACCAAAGCCTTAAGCAGCAATGTGGATTGTTTAGAGCTGGTTTCCTTGTCAGAGAAGTAGCAATCTGTGCCCTTTGTTTGAGAGGATACTGGCTGATTTTTAAGTCTTTGAAGGAGTGGTCTTGCATGCTGAAAATGTGGAGTATGTTGGTGGAAATACAACACTTAAGATAATTCATATTGCCTTTAGTGTCTGTGTGTTTTCCCACAAAAGAAAGCTGGATTCTCGATGGTGGTTTCATTCTGATTTCTGGAATGAGGCTTAATGAAGTAGCAGAATGAAATCCCAGTTAATGCACTCTGCCCTTTTCTATGCAAACATGTAACAGCATCAAAACTTCTGCCTTGGAGCCCTTTATAGATCAGAAAGCCAGTCTTAGGCATTGTTGAAAAGATGATGACCCAAATGAAAATGCACCAACTGCAGCAGAGTTCACTCCTAGTGTTAGTGGCAGGCTGGAAAATTAGGGTAATTGATTGAGGAATGTTGCATCTGAAGGGCCTTAGAGATCAAATCTAGTCTTTTTTATCAGCAGCACCTTGCTGCATAATCCCTTTCAAAGATTTAATGGCTGGAGCAGAAGCTTAGCAGGCAAGCCTGGAGCACCCAGGCTCATCTGGAGCCTGACTTTGAGTAAATTGCCTAACTTTACCTCTGCTTCAGTTTAGCTATTCTTTGTCCCAGCCTAATTCTCACAGGTACCTCAGGGCTTTTCAGGATCTGGCTACAGTTTTTCTACTATTCACAAAAAAAAAAAAATAAAAAATTCTGTGACTTTATTCTCTTGGACCCAGAGAAGTTAAGGAAGGGTAGGGTTAGCCTGAAAGTTGTCTCTTGCACCTCACGACCTGGTGTGGGTCCCTCAGAGCCTGGGTCAGGTCCCAGCAAGCCAGTCTCTGGGAATCAATGTAACCCAAAGCTCTTCTTTGTTGATATGATTAATCATGAAAATAAACCTGAAGGGTGTTTGTGGCCAGGAGGAGGTTGGTCTCTTCTCCCAGGCAAGCAGCACCAGAACAAGAGGACACTGTCTCAAGCTGTGCCAGGGGAAGCTTAGGCTGGAGGTGAGGAGAAAGTTCTTCACTGAGGGAGTTGTTAGCCATTGGAATGTGCTGCCCAAGGAGGTGGTGGAGTCCCCATCCCTGGAGGTGTTCTAGAGGGGATTGGATGTGGCACTTGGTGCCATGGTTTAGTCATGAGGTGTTGGGTGACAGGTTGGACTTGATGATCTTTGAGGTCTCTTTCAACCTTGGTGATTCTATGATTCTGTAAAACATGAGGCTGAAGAGGGTGACTCTCTGAAACACCAATGCTCTTCTAGGACAATGGTGAGATAGAGGCAATCTTAGGCACGGGCTCTTAGGTATGTGCCGAATGAGGTCTGGGTCAGAAAGGTGGAAGAACCATTTCCACTTTGGCTGGGAGCTGTGGGCTTCTACCCTTGTGGATCCAGCATGAAAACTGGGGCAGGTGGGGCACAGAACCAGGGCACTCTTGTTTTGCAGATGCAATATTGCATTCACTTCTTCACTTCCCATCTTCCTCTCCATTCACCATGGCGCCAAACCCAGGTTATTCCAGAAGCGGTGTGCGCACATAGGTTTGCTAAATCAGTGATTCACTTCCTAACCTTTCCCAGCTGCTTGGATGTCTGAGTCAGAGGGAGCCTTTATGCCTGGTTTTGCTTGCTGTCCATTTGTGTCCAGCTTGGGGGTGGGGTTGTTTGGAAATTTTATCTAAAAAGAAACAAAGTTTAACAAGGTTTTTATATTACACTCATCCCAGACTAGCGGAGAGGCAAACATTTATGTGTGTGCTTTCATCTCCCTAGTCTGTAAACCTGGCAAGTGCTGCTCAGAACAATCCCACTCTACTTGGTAGCAAGTATTGACTAGACCAAAATAGCATTTTGCTGTTCCCTAACTTCTCCAAAGTACAATGTGTCCTCTGATACATAGTTGAAGAGGTATGTGCATCATTATGCCGGTTTCACTTTATAGGGAAAAAAGTGGCTGTAAAAGTTTTATGGAAGTTTTGGTGAGTTGACTGCCTGCTTTTTCTACATGCAAATGAGGGAACTTGAGAATCCAGTTTTGATCCTATGCTCATTAGCAGTGCTTTATTTTGTAAATCTTGTGTTTCTCTTGGAGCAGTCGCAGTCGTCTTAAAGGACTTGGGGTGAGTCAATTTAAACAGCGTGTTCTATTGTCTATCAGATATTATGGCGCTTTAATTATGGGAGCTCTGATGAGATTAGTGGCTGTGAGTAAATCAGAAGGGATTGTTGGGGGTGGGAAGGGGCCACATTCAAGTCTTTTGTGCATGGTTGGTTTTGGTGGGACTAAAATCCTGCTCTCCTCTCCTGAGCATGGAATGTGGAGATTGTCTTTGCCCTGCCTGAGACCTGTTTCCAGTCTTCCTCTCTCTGTGACTTATAGTCGTGGTTTTGACCCTTCTGTTTTCTGTGCATGATCTCTTTCTGAAAGACCTAAAGAAAAAGGCAGGAGACTGTCAGACTCAGGATTTTTGTGGGAAATGGGATTGCAAAAGCCACATAGCAAAGAGGTGAGTTTCAAAGCAGGCTGTTGCCTAGAAGTAGTGCCGGCTTGGAGCCAGAGGGACTTGACACCTGTGTGCCTCTTCAGGTGTCTGATGGTATCATATAAATGATACTCCTTCAAAGCTCTAGTCTGGTTGCTGATGAAAACCAGCCAGCATAAACACAGGCACCAAGTGCTGAATCATCTGATGGTTAATGAGCTGCTTGTGCCCTGAGTCAAACCAGAGCTCTGAAAGGCCACTCATTCAATTGGAGAGAAGCTCTGTGTCTGCAAGGGTTGTTAATCCAAAGCCATGCTCAGATGCATCCTAGTGATGTGGTAGGATGGCTGCAGACTGGCTACCAGCAGGCTGTAGCCAGTTGAGCAACCACCCTCCAGCTGAAGGGGCAAAACAGCAGAAGTTCCAAAGGAGGAAGGGATGTATAGGAGAAGAGAGTACTTTACCTGCTAGGTTATAGGCTTTCTAAACCAAACCACTGTAAGGTGGCTGTGCTCATGAGGAGCCAGATAGACCTGGTCATTCTGCTGAGAGCAGCCTATAAGCTGCAGGGCCACCTGAAATTCTTCACTATCATTTTCAGGAAACAGCTTCTGAAAGCCTCCTGATCCTGATGTGTCATGTGCACTACTAGTGTTGAAATACTGCTGCCTAGCCAGCTGCCCAAGGGTTTTCCCCAGAGCTCAGGATGACACCCAAATACCTTTAAGATTGTAAAGCATTAAAGTTTGACTAGGCATATAGCTGGGTTTCAGTCCCTCTTGAATGCTTGTTGGTGGATTCACTTTGGGCCAATACTGGAGATGGTGTCACCTCTTGATGAGTTGCAGGAAGGGTTTTGCTAATGGAAGAAGGCCTGAATGGCTGGGTTGAGGATAAATGGTGCCATGAGTTGTTTGATGTTGGTAGCAAGAGGTTATGGTGCATGGCAAGTCCTACAGTAGTGCTGCATTGATAAGTAAAGCTGAAAGACTTCCTGTGAAAGTGCAGTGGGAGCTGAAGGAGAACTGGTTTAAATTTAGCTTGGCTTGAAATCCTAACTTTGAAAATGTAGAATTTCTGTGAAGCAGAAGCTGTATGTGTCAGCTGCCTCCTATAGAGGGGTGCACCTTGCTGGTCAGTTGGTGGTGTTGGCATTGGCACCATAGGCAGGCTGAGCCATGAGGGCATTATCTGCCACGTGCCTTCCTTCCTGTTGCTACCACCAGCCATTCCCAGGAGCTACCAGGACAGGTAGGGACTCAGTCCAGGACCTTTAAAGTGAGATGAGTGAAAAACTGAACAGTTGGTATTTCAATTGCCATAACAAAGAGAAATGAAGGAGTTAAACAGGGGGCTGGAAAGGCCTTCAGCTCACCCCTGCCCCATTCCCCTATTTCTCTACTCAGAACACCATTCTTCCAACTGCTCTGGGGCCTCTTGGCCCTTCATTCCTCTCTTCTTGTACAAATATCTTGTTTCCTGCTGTCTCAACCAGCCAGGCTTGAGGAAAGAAGATATCTTGCAAGGCCAGGATGTAAGGACACTGTCAAAATGATTTAAGAGTTGTAAGGGATGTCATTTCTTCAAAAGAATTTGAAGCAGTGAAGATGGACATCACCTACCTACCCTGTTACACTGGTTTAGCTGTCTTTTAGTATGCTTTTGCTGCTGGCACTTCTGCTTCTCTTGTGTTTGGTTGGGTTTTTTTAATGCTTTCTTTATGAGTTAAGTGGTTTGTCTTTAAAAAACCACATTGTCTGTAAGATTTTTGTTAGCCAATTACCCATGACTTCTTCTAGTATAGAAAACTGACAAATTTGTCTGGTGGTGAAGAGGCTGTTTAACTGCTGGGCCCTTGAAGAGTTGTAAGGGAGGCAAATTAATTTCATTTGGAAGTTAACATGAACCCAAACCCAGCATTGCCTGCTGAATAGCTTGTCCTTAAATGGGTTTATTTTTCTGCTGTGGCACACCTACATTTGTTGTGTAGGTAAATGAGCTTTGAGGTCATTTCCAACCTTATTGATTCTGTGATTCTAAATGAGACTTGTGAGAGCAGTTGCTTAATATAAGTGCAACAGGGGGAAAAATTGGGATGAAGTACAAATTCAGGAGTTTACTTGCAGGGAAGAAAACCTTACAGATTTCAGAAGTTTAAAAGTAGTTTAAGCCAGATATGGAACTGAACCTGAAAAGCTTCAGAGTGCACATGGACCTTAGTAGTTGCCTCAGTGCATCAGTTTAAGATTGGTGTGTATTTTCATTGGCAAGCCCGTTGGGATGTGCAGTTGCTTCTGTTTATTTACTTGTGAGAAAGGCAGAAAGGCTGTGCACTTCCTCCAGCACAATCTCATGAAACAATAAGTTTCTAGAGCCATCTCACTTTCTTTTCCTTATGAGCTTGCACAGGCATCCCTTTTGGAAAGAATATCAGGTTGGGATAATAATAATAACAACAATAATCCCTTCTCCTTCTCTATGGACTTCTTTTGCCCCAGTACTGTTTTTAAGTACCGTACAAACCATGTTGGATATGGTAGTGGAGAAGAAAAGGGGCAGCTTTCTTCAGCCCAGTCATGCTGATGCCATTGTGTATTGTTTTCTATCACTGAGAACAAATGGAGGTACCTCTCTAGCTTAATTGTTTTGCCTCCCCTAATTGTTTTGCACTCCTCTAGCAGTGGTGGCTTATCAGCTCTGGGGTGTAGGATGGGGGTCTGAATGACTCTGTCTCTTTAGCCTCTAGGAAAGGGAAGTCCTATCCAAACTGTTTCAGCAGTGATGTGGCTCTGTGGGGGTTGCTCACACAATACAAGGAAGGAAGAAGAGAGAGAAGATGATTGCCAGGCTGGGAAGTGCTTGATGATGATGTAAGAATCAGTTTACCCCAGAAGGTGGGCTTGCTCCTGATAAGCTTTCAAGAAAGAAAAGGAAATCGTGAAATCTGGTGGCCCTCTTACAAGGTAGATCTTTGGCCTCTGTTCCAACTTGCAGGTTAATGACTGGCCAGTTATTCTGGTAAACGGTGGCCAGAAAGTGAAATGGGACTAGCTCTGTTTCTGGTTTCATAGCAGATGGGGGCAGACAGGAAATCTAACCTTAAAAAAGGAAGAAAACAGACAATCAAAAAAGGTAATGGATTTTAAGCACAGTTTGAAGTATGTAACTCCCAGGACAATAATGGGTTAGTCTTTAACTGGACTGCTGGAAGACTCTTATAGGATCTGGGCAGTAGAGAGAGGTGAAGTAGGTAGGTGCAGCATGTCATCTGTGACACAGTGCTGTGAGAAGTGTCCCTTTCCTGACCAAGCAAAAAGCAGTGCTTCACTCTTGGCAGTCCCATTGCTGCTGTAGGGCAGCAGGGAAGTGGGGGGAGGGCTTCTTAATGCTTTCAGCTATTCTAATCTTGCTTGCTGTATTGAGTGTGCTTTGGGGAGAGGATGCCTAGCACCTTTCCATTCCAGCATACCTCTGCAGTGCTGGGTACAATTAGTCTGCTCAGCAATGAGAGTGGTAAAACACTGGGACAGGCTGCGCAGGGTCTGGGTTGAGGTCCCATCCCTGGAGACATTCAAGATCAAACTCAATGTGGCCCTGGGCAGCCTGATCTAGTTGGAGGTGTCCCTGCTGACTGCAGGGGGTTGCACAAGATGATCCTTGTGGGTTTCTTCCAATCCAGTGCATTCTGTGAACATGCAGAAATGTTCCTTTTAACATGAGAACTGGGAGGAGAATTGACAAAGGGACTGAGTTGGATAGGCACATCTTATGTGAGCCTTTTTGTTTAGAAGAGAGGGACCTAGGAGTGTTCTTTCAGCTTTTGAGTTTGGGAAGAAGGCACAGATCTGAGCTCTTCTCAAAGCCAGCACCTTTGATGCTGTCACAAAGCACTATTATGTGCTGAAGTTGGATGGAAAGGGTGCCCATGCTTCTCTGTGTTCTGCTGAGAAGCTTGAGTCCACTGAGGAAGTGACAGAAGAGTTTTTATTGTCTGATGTTACTTTTTTTTTAACCATTGTAAACAGTAAAGGATTTTCTAAAGCCCAATGTGTGCCTGCAGTCGGTGCACTTCAAACCATGCTGTCTGACATGTTTTGGTCTCTAAGGAATCTGGAATCAGATATCTCAGGCTGTTGTTAGAAGTGACTTAAATTTCAGTCTTGTGTTTTGGAGACTGTTTTGGGTTAGACTGAATCAGAGCAATTTCCACGTGGTTCCTTCCATCTGCTGATGGAGGAGAGACTGCACTGCTGTTACCTGAGTTGACCTGGGTGTTGGGGATGCCTTTGTGAAATACACCTCCAAGGAAATGCACACAGGCTGCGGTATAAAGAAACTTAGGAGAGAAAGAACCCACTTGCAAAACCCAGTGATTGTTTGGTTTAGTTTCCCCAGATGGCTTTTGCATGAAAGCAGTGAGCAGAACAGATGGTCAGGGTGCCAAAGAAAAAAAAAATCTATGCAGCATTTAAAAATGGTCTCTGAAACTGGATGGTTTAGGTGTGGAGTTTGGTTTTATATTCTTTCCCTTATTTTTCTTTTGTGTGTGTGTGAAACTACAGCTTCCAGCTGTAAATGACTGGAAGATGGTAGCTGGTTGTTGTCCTTGTCTTTCTGTTAGGCTTTGGTTTGGCAGTATGCATCACTTGGCAGCCTGCAGCAGCAGCATTCTGGATTTAGCTCCTGATGTCTCATTCTAAGGGCTTTTTTTCCCTTCCAGTTTTTGATACCATCATCTGAGAAGTGGTATGGAAGGGTTTCAAGCATCCTCAAAGTACTTGCGCTAGCTGCTGTGTAGTCTTTTGGTGGCTCAAGGTGGTTGCAAGTTGCTTTATTGGGGATTCTGGTGAAATCCACCCTGGCTCGGTGCCTGGCTTAGTGTGCATAGGGGAGGGCTTTGCTGCTGAGATGCAATCAGTGTTGAATTTTTGTATTCATCACAAAGTACACCTGCAAGGCTTGAATGGCCTTGCTGAAACTGTTGTGCTCTTCTATGCAGAGGCTGGGCCCACAAGGTAAAATCAAAAAGCCTTGCACAGAGGTAGGGACTGGGTAGCCAAGGACACGTGTCTTATGTCTTTAATGTCCTATGTGTGTTTGCACCTGTGTAGCATTAAAGACTGTTTTTATTCCATTCATTGGAAATTAGGTTTATATCAGACTAAACAGATCTTCTGCAGGGCTTCAGTTTTTCATAGTGTTTGAGCTCACCAGTTAAGTCCATGTAGAAAGCTAAATTCCTTGGTTGGACTTGATGATCTTTGAGGTCTCTTCCAACCTTGGTGATTCTGTGATTTAAGTTTTGGCCCAGAAAGCAGTGTCAGGAACGAATGTGGTCATAACAAGCCTACTTCTGATTTGAGCAAACCTCACACAAAGGTGATTACTGAGACATACTGACACCAGCAGGCATTGAAACATTACATGGATTTTTAATGGATTACTTCACATGTGTAAACCAGGGTGGAAAACCTGATGAGAGCTGTATCTGGAATGTATAAAATAATAAGGTATCTTCTGTAATGGTCTGCTGAGACACTTGAAAAAAGCAGAATACTGCCCAAGGAATAAGAAAAGAAATAAGTGGCTGGCTGATAAGTATTTTGAGTGGGTTATAAAGCCTTTATTTATGGCAGGAAGCAGAGCTTCTTCAAAAGGTATATGCTTATCTGATGGGTGCTGCGAAGGTCCTGGAGAGTGACCTCTGTTCTCACCAGCTTCCAACTTTTCCTCTCTCCTTCCCTTTCCTGGATGAGCTTCCTTTCCACTGCCAGGAGTTCGTTCTTTAATGGCATTTCCTTTTCCTAGGGATGCTTTTGCTTACAGTCCTGCTCTGAAAAGGTAGAGGTCTATACAGCTGAAGACTAGCTTGGTCATGTTATAGGTTATTCATCAATGCCACTGAAGTGATGGCTTTGTACTTTGTTGTATGCTGTTTGACTTTGGATGCAGAAATTGTTACTCAGCCACATTCTTATCTTCATCATGTTGTTGGAGTGTCTGTCTTGTTTGTCTTCCTGACAATGTATAATTGACCAAGAGAGCGAGAATTCCTTGCAGGAGGGTCTTTGTGACCAGATGCCACATCCTTTTGACTGTTCATCTGCTTTTGAGCACGTGTGACCTGTGTAGCACATTTCTCCAAGAGCTGGCCACGCTTTTCACTGGTGGTATCACTTTGTAGTTTAGACTAAGACACTTAAACCAAGGCTGAGCCTTCTTGATCAGTTAGAGCTGGATTAAGAAGCTATCCACTGTTCCTTACCATCCCTGTACCCCCCTGGAAAGGGAGGTAACAACATTCACAGCCATGAAAGGACAATTTCCCCCCCCTGCCCTTACTGCAGGGTCAGGGGAAGCGTTGTTACTTGTGGCTTGGAGTTGTGGATTTTTGTGTGGTACTCTGTTACTCAACTGATTTCAGCACACTGGTTAGGAAGGTCAAGCTCGACAGCATTGTGCTTCTGTTACACAGATATTTTTGGTGGTAAAGTGGAACAGCTGTGAAATGTGGAGGTATAAAATCATGAAAGCTTGTGACAGAGGACTGTCTTATTTTTGCATTGATGGTTACAAGAAGTTTTTTTCAGGGCACTGCTCTTCCCTGAACCAGAACAAAAGTTACTGGTTTTGTTCTCCCTTTGCTTGCCAGTTTCTCAAGACCTACAGATGAGAAGAGGGTGGAGTTGCCATGAGATTAAGACTTCATTTGTCTGCTTTCCCTTGATTTTTCACCTTCTCTCTTTCTGTTGGAAAACAGTTAGGGTATTGGTAAAAAGGGGCAGAGTTCTCTGAAGCTGTGGAGTTCCTGTCCAGAGTGTTTTGCAGGTGACATCCATCTGTGTGATGACACAGGGGACAGGTTTGCTCAGCTGCAATATTAGTGTTAAACCTCTGTACTGTGATGGATGTAAGGGGAGGTGTTTTGATTCCCTGTGCTGGTGCAGGAAGTGACTAACACTGCTGGGTAGGTAGGGCTGCACTAATGAGACCAGAAAGAAAATGAGCTTTATTTAAAACAGAGCAGCTGCCACCACCCAGTTTAGAGAACACATCACATGGCAGCAGGAAATTGATTGTTGATTTAGCATCCTGGTGCTTTGAGCACTTACATTTGAGAAATGATATTTTGGGGGGTTAGGATTTTGAGAAGTAATCTGTATGTCACATCTTAGAATCACAGAACTGTCAGGGTTGGAAGGGACCTCAAGGATCAGCCAGTTCCAACCCCCTGTCATGGGCGGGACACCTCACACTACAGCAGGTTGCTCACAGCCACATCCAGCCTGGCTGCAAAAACCTCCAGGGATGAGGCTTCCACCACCTCCCTGGGCGACCTGTGCCAGCGTCTCACCACCCTCCTGGGGAAGAACTTCTTCCTAACATCCAATTTGAATCTGCCCATTTCTTTTTTTCCATTCCCCCCAGTCCTATCACTCCCTGACACCCTAAGAAGTCCCTCCCCAGCTTTCTTGTGGCCCCCTTCAGATACTGGAAGGCCACAATAAGGCCTCCTTGGAGCCTTCTCTTTGTATCTACAGTTGTACAACAGAGATATTCATTGTGCTAATACTGTATGTTGCATGTCCTGTGTGGTGCAAGCAAGGAGTTGCTCATACCTTTTAGTTTCTTTGATTTTTAAACTGGAAAATGACAGAATTAGGATGGTTGGTCAGGCTTAGATGTTCTATAGTATCCACAGTGCAAAAAAACCCTTGGATTCATCCCTACTTGTAATTCCAGTTTACCTTAAACATCAAGTTTTGGCTCAACTTCTAGGGTTTAGGGTTGTGTGTGATTTTTATCTGAACCTAGTTCCAAACTTATAGCATTCTTCATGTGTTTTGTGTGTTTGTTTGTTTTTGTTTTGTTTTCTCCACAACTATAAATTTGGGCAAGTAGCACCTAGTTGTATAGATTTCCTTCAATCTCTAAATGGTGTAGGGAATGACACTGGCCACCATGACGCTGTAAATATCTGTAATGATAATTCAACCTTCAAACTGAATTTAATCATACCATAGAATGGCTTAGGCTGGAAGGGACCTCAGAGATCATCTACTCCAACCCCCCTGCCATGGGCAGGGATGCCTCTCAACTAGACTCAACTGCTCAAGGCCTCATCTAACCTGGCCTTGACCACCTCCATAGAGGAGGCATCCACAACCACTCCATGCAACCTATTCCAGAGTCTTACCACCCCCATAGTGATGAATTTATAATAGAATTTAGGATAGAATAGAATTGACCAGGTTGGAAGAGACTTTTGAGATCATGGAGTCCAACCTATCATCCAACACCAGCTAATCAACTAAACCACAGCACCAAGCACCCCATCAAGTCTCTTCCTAAACACCTCCAGTGATGGTGACTTCACCACCTCCCTGGGCAGCACATTCCAATGGCCAATCTCTCTTTCTATGAAGAAGTTCTTCCTAACATCCAGCCCAAACCTCCCCTGGCACAGCTTGAGACTGTGTCCACTTGTTCTGCTGCTGGGCATGTGGGAGAAGTGACCAACCCCCACCTGGCTACAACCTCCCTTCAGGTAGTTGTAGAGAGCAATTTCTTCCTAAGATTCAGTCTAAACCTACTCTCCCTCAGCTTAAAACCATTCCCACTTGTCCTGTTGCCAGATACCCTCATTGAAAGTCCCTCTCCAGCTTTTTAAATGGATCATTCCATAAATAAGTATGTATATATATATATTGCATAGCTTCCTTTCTCCTTTCACAGTACATTAGAGTTGGAAAGGGCCTCCAGAGATCACTAAGTCCAACCCCCTGCCAAAGCAGGATTGCTTAGGGTAGTCTGCACAGAAATGCATCCAGGTAGGTTTTGCAAGTCTCCAGAGAAGGAGGCTCCACAACCTCTCTGGACAGCCTGTTGGATTTTTATGTTTGGACTCTTGCTGTTACTTTCCTTCTGAATTTGCACACCTCAGGAGATTCTAATACTCCTGGAGTAGAGACAGAATTGGAATGCTCCTATCTTAGTTTGGGGTTGTGTGTGATTTTTATCTGAAGCTAGTTCCAAACTTGTAGCATTCTTCATGTGTTTTGTGTGTTTGTTTTTTCTTGTCCTTTCCACTCCATAGCTTTTGTGCAGAGTAGTTTGTGTTTGGTTTTGGGTTTTAATTGTTTGGGTTTTTGTTTGTTTTGCTGTGGTTCCACTTTTCTGGTTAGGTCTCTTGAGCAGTTTCTTCTGGTGGGCCATATTTTCTTTGCTGTGCAGCACTTGAATTTGTGACTCAGTGGTTTTTCCTTTCCAAGTGTCTCTTAAGAGCACTTCTGCTGTGTGGCAGTCAATACTGCACATATGCACTTTGCCTAGTCCCATGCAGGGCATGAATCCATCATCTTCCATCATAAGATACTTCTGTGCTGTCATAGCTAAGGAGGAACATCACTGAAATACCACTCAGGTAAATTGCTCTGTTCCCAAGTGTAGTTTGATTAAAAAAATGAATCATAAGCAGTTTCAGCCATCTCCACTGTCACCTTCAGTTTACATGGGGAGTCTGTAGAGCGTGGCAGGGAGAAAAGGTAAAGAGTGGCTTTCAGTAGTGCTCTCTGAATGTTAATATGATTAGTCACTAAAAGTTTGGTGAGGCTGTGTGGTGGTAGGAAGCGATGGAGTTGCACATGAACACAGCAGGGCATCAGCTGATGGTACTGAGCAGGGAGGCATGCCAAGGACTGGCTCTTCCACCACCCCTCCGTATCCAGATTGGATTAAGGGGTGAGAAAATCTCAGAGCCTGATCCCTTTCCACCAAGGCAAGTGCTGCAACATCTTCTAACAAGCACTAGAAATTTTAACTGTTGGGGAAAGTGTTTTTGGGAGGCCTGCCAAGCTGCTTTTCTATCATACTGGTGCTGCCAGGAATTCTCAGCTTTTCTGGTACTTCTGGTTCAGAAACCTAAAGCATATTGGACTGGTGGTGGGGAATCAAAAGTAGGCACATGTGGCCAGAAATTCCAACATTGCTGAGTTGGCTAGGAAATTAACAGGGCCATGTTTGTGTTTTTTTCTGCAGCTCTTTTGATTCTTTTAGAGAAATGCCAGTACAGCTCAGAACTTTGTTCTGCACCCGCTTCCCTCACTGCAGGCGCTGTTGGGGTGAAAAGTATCTCACACAGCGCTTATCTTGGTGGTTGGATCTGCTCCCAAAACCACAGTAGTCACAAATACAAACAGTGCTGCCTTCCTTTTGCGTGGTGCAGCAGTGTGCTTGGGGGCAGCAGTTTCCTGGGCAGCAGCAACAGCAGTTTTCAGCAGTGGCTTCTGCTCTTCGGTAGAGGTGCAGCTGAAAAGGAGCCTTAGCAAATGTGGAGCCTTCCTTGGACTGGGGGTGTGGGGCAGCAGGAGCAGTTCAGAGGGCAGCCAGCCTCTGTGTGTGTTATTAAAATGAGGAGAATTAAGTGGCTTTGGAAAGTTTTGAAGGGTAGACTTCTTATTCATCTTGTATGGCAGGCAAGAGGACATTATGTTCCAGGGAAGAACTGCAGGAGAGAGAAGATGTGACTTGTGGGAAAGGTAGGCATTTCCTAGGAAAGGCTGAAGTGGATGCTGCTTCTCTCTTTATCCTGAATTTTCACTTCTTGTCTCCTCCAGTTGGAAGAATTTTTTTCTTCACTACTCTAACCAATTTTTAGTTGAAGGTGATATCATCCTACCCTATCCTTACCCTACCCTACCCCACCCCTACTCTTGGAGCAGAGCAATGAAATGTGTCTAGTAAAAAATGTTTGCAAGGTATGTCAAGTTAATGAGGCTTCATTCTCATAGTATTTTTAATTACAGTATTTTCATTCTTCTAGCCAGCTGCTTCACAATGGTTTGCAGCACGTGTGGCAGTTGGTGGTGGAGTTTCCTCCTTGCTTCTTGGTCTGAAGTTGGTGAAGATACCTGTTAAGTTAGTTGTCTTGTTACAAGTAATGCATTTCTTCATCTGAAAAAGCCTGGTAACTGCCCCCTTTCCTTCAGCTTCACAGATAAGACCTGTATCCTTCAGGGAAACAGCTGAGAGAAGAGCAGAAATAGAGCCAACAGCAAGTGGAAAGTATGAAGACCATCTGAAGGGCCACAGGGCAGGTGTCAGGGCAAATGCCAGACCTGAAGCTCAGTGAAAGGTTTCCATGCATGCTGTTGAGTGTTTGAAGTACTCTTCCAGAATGGGAAAATACACATTAGGATTCATAAGCCTGAGAATCAGCTATGCCAAAACACAGGCTGCTTTCTGAAGAGTGATTTAGACCATGGTGCAGAAAACACTGATGCATAGACTCACAAGGAGAAGGGGTTGGGTGCAGCCCTCCAGCCCTTCTGCTGGAGCTGCCATTAACTCTCTTTCCCGAGGGGAACTGCTGAGCATATTTCAGGCTTGTAGCTTCCTAAAGGTAAACAAAGTTAACATGAGAAGTACCTGGTACATGATCTGAAGGTGTAAATTGACATGACAGGTAAGATGACTGGTGGCCAGCTACCTCTGCCAGAGAGAGCCTCTTTCCTCAGCCATGTGCTTCCCACTTTTTCTCTTGGGTTGCAAACTAGTGATCGTGTGTCACGGGGAGAATTAATTCAGCTGCCTGATCAATTGGAAAACTAATTTTAAAAGCACTTCAGTCTCCTGTGTTAGCCAGTTGAAGCTTCTCTCCTTGCAGCCTCATGAGCACTCTCTGAAGCAGGGGGAGAAGGGAAAGCTAGAGTGACTTCTTCCATGATTTTTAGATGTTAGGCAGGGTGCAATCTGAGGTAATGGCAATCTTGGCCAACCTGTGACCTGATGGAATGGCTGAAGGGGTCTGAGACCTGAACCAGCTGGGATGTGAGAGGTCTGGCTGAACCTACACCCAAAACTTTCAGGCCCATGTGTTTCATCACATAGCTAGAGATCTTCATAATGGATCTTCATAGAGAGAGTGATTGCCCATTGGAATGGGCTGCCCAGGGAGGTGGTGGAGTCGCCATCACAGGAGGTGTTTAGGAGGAGACTTGATGGGGTGCTTGGCGCCATGGTTTAGTTGATTAGATGATGTTGGATGATGGGTTGGATGTGATGATCTCTAAGGTCTTTTCCAACCTGGTCTGGTCTGGTCTATCCCATTCTATTCCATCTTGAGCTAAACTGGTGGTGCAGAGTGAGCCTGATGTAGCGTCCAGAAAGAAAAGTCTGTGTGGGTAGAAGGTTACTTTTGTCTTTCTATTCCAAACCAGTCAAACCATCCAAAAACAGTGGCTGCAGAGAACTGAATTCAGGGATTACAACAATTATTTCCACATTTTCTTCCTATTCAGGCCCTTGCTGGGACTGTGGCTATCCTCAAAGGAGCAAAAGCGATTACAAACGTGATGAAGCAGGGAAGGGAAGCCTTATTTTACTTTGGTGTTTTTTTCTGCTTCATGCAAGTGTTTCCACAGCCTCATCAGATCATAACAGTATTTTTGCAAGAATCAAATCTCTTCCTTGCTGTTAACTCTGAAATTTTAGCCAGGAGCCTAAGCTGGGGCATTCTGACTTTACCCTACCTCTGTTCTTCACTTGTGCTATGGAACAAAAGCAGGCTGTCAGAGCACACCACTATATGTAGCTGAGCTAGTTAAAGGGTTTGTAGTAAAGCTTTTATGTTGCTATACTTTTCTTTTTTTCTTCTTTTTTTTTGACAGATTTATATATATAAAAACAGCAGGTGAATAAATATTAGTGGTTTGGTTTGGTTCTTAAAAGAATTAGAAACACATGGGAAGTTGTAATCTCTTCTCTCGTGGCAAACCTGATGTGAAAGTATTTGACAGACTGGGAGAACTGGGGCTGTTTAGGCTTGAGTAAAGAAGTCTTAGGTATGGGTGTCAAGATGAAGGTGCCAGCTGTTTTAATAGTGCCCAGTAATAGGACAAGGAGAAACAGGTACAAGCTGGAACACAGGAAGTTTCCCTTCATACTAAGTTATATCTTCTTTACTTGGGGATGTGCTGGAGCGCTGGCGCAGGCTGTTCAGAGGGATTGTGGAGTCTCCATCTCTGGAGGCTTTCAAAACCCACCTGGATGTGTTCTTGTGTGACCTGCTCTAGATGATCCTGCTTTGGCAAGGAGGTTGGACTCCGTGATCTCTGTGGGTCTCTTCCAACCTCTAACATTCTGTGATAGAACAGCTTATTGGTGTGAACTTTTTGTCCACATTTAAGAAAGGCCTGGGAAAGGATTTGGTTGTCCTACTAACTATTGTTAATAGTTAACTGTATGATCCATTGGAGTTGATCTGAGTCTGGGTTGATCCAGTCTGAACCTGGTTGAGGTTGGAGTTGGACTGTTCAGGACTATGTTGTGAGCTGAGGAAACAGCTCTGTACCTTTTAAAGCATTGTTCCTGTAGGAGAGCAGCACATACATCAAAATTACCTGCTCAAGAAACCAAACACACTTTGCTTTAGTCATCTTAACTGGAGTCTAGGTGTGTTCTGAAGAATATCTTGCTAGGAGAGTCTGTATGTGACTGTGGAGGGGAAAAGAAGAGACTGAGTGGGAAACACACACAGTGGTTTGGGGTTTCACTCCAGGCTATGGAAGCAAGGGGTTTTTCAGTTATGGTTTTGGTTGGTTTCTGGGGCTACAGCCCCTCTGGTCGCTGCTTGTGCAGTGGAGTCAGCTGTGTCCCTGGCTGGTGTGTGGCTGCACCATCCCACAGCCCCCCATGGATGTGGGTTTGTGTGAGTGCTCTCCCAAAAGCAATCCTCGGTGTTACTGGCAAAGCTGGAATCCAGCCTGTGGCTGAGGGTGTGAGTGCTAGATGAGCTTGGAGAATTTAAATTGATACCACATTTAAATGCCTGTTGTAAAGCATTCAAGAGACATGCTTTTGGAGCAGGGAGGTCAAACCTTTGATGTGCTGCTGGTGGCTGGGTTGCAGCTATGTATGCTGCAATTCCCTCCCAGCTTCTTGCCTTCCAGTGCCCTTCTGCTGAAGGATGAGATACTGACATGTTCTTTAGAGGCCCCAGGACCTTACTTCTTTTTGTGGCTTAGTTTTAGTGTTAATGTGACTAGAAGAGGTGGTGTCTGCTCATGCCTGCAACATTTGAGCCCAAGTGACACTCTCTTTCTGAATGTCAAACAGAGCATGAACCCCCACATCGTTGTCGTGGCTTCACCCTGATGTGTGGTACCAATGTGAAAGGAAAACAAAGACTAGTGTCCACAGAGGGTTCATGAAGGGGGACATCCTGATGGACCCTTTCAGAGTTGGTCTGTGTGAGTGTGTGACACAACAGAACTCTGATTTTCATCTTTTTTGTAACGAAGTCTGTGGTTGTACTTAATAATTGGGCATTTGAAATGCAACTTCCATGGGCATCTGTCATGAATATATAGAGAAATTCATTGCAATTTTTTGTCTATGAATACCTGTCAAGCACTGATGCTGGGAGAAGTTAGTTTTCTTGGACTAATTTTAGTCCCTGAGGTGGGGGAAAGTGATCTTTTTCCCTTTCATTCCTTCTTTTTCCTCTCCTAGACATCCTAAAGGTGCTGTTGACATTTGCCACCTTCTTTGAATGGCCTCAGTCACCTTCCTCATTCTCCACTACCTATGAAGACAGTCTGGTCATTCTAGTTGTGTTGGTGGTCACTTGGCTGTTTCCTGGCACAGCAGAAAAGATGAATTAAAGGAGGTGGCACCAAGAAACCCAGTCTGTTTTCCTGTTTAATGGAGACACTGCTTAAGCAGCCCCTCAGCTAATTACTGGTAGTGCTGGCTGATCATTCTTGCTTGCTTTGCAGCGCTCAGGGTTTGTACCCTTTTCACAGTAAGGAGGGATGGACTGAAAAAAAGATTTCATGGCATTTTTTTTTATTTTTTGAGGTGTAAAAGGAGTTGGATGGAGGATGCCAGATCATCACTGGCACAAATCTGAGGCAGGGTATCTGGACAGCTGAAATTAAGACTAACACCCACAGAAATGGTCATAGAACCTCAATCTTGAAAGCAGGTCCAAAAAGCTTACTAAAAGTTTGCACTGTCCATGGTTTGCACTTTTGAATCATGTCTGGTTGGATTTGATTTGTTAGCACCTCAGATTTGTTTGCCCCTCAGTTTAGGAAAGATGTTGAGTTGCTGGAATGTGTTGCTAAATGTGCCAGATTTAAACCATATATTAGGAACAGTGTGGCCAGCAGGAGCAGGGAAGCCATTCTGCCCCTGTACTCAGCACTGGTTAGGCCACACCTTGAGTCCTGTGTCCAGTTCTGTGCTCCTCAGTTTAGGAAAGATGTTGAGTTGCTGGAAGGTGTCCAGAGAAGGGCAACAAAGCTGGGGAGGGCTCTGGAGCACAGCCATGTGAGGAGAGGCTGAGGGAGCTGGGGTTGCTTAGCCTGGAGAAGAGGAGACTCAGGGGAGACCTTCTTGCTCTCTCCAACTCCCTGAAGGGAGGTTGTAGCCAGGTGGGGGTTGGTCTCTTCTCCCAGGCAACCAGCACCAGAACAAGAGGACACAGTCTCAAGCTGTGCCAGGGGAGGTTTAGGCTGGATGTTAGGAAGAAGTTCTTCCCAGAAAGAGTGATTGGCCATTAGAATATGCTGCCCAGGGAGGTGGTGGAGTCACCATCCCTGGAGGTGTTCAAGAAGAGACTGGATGAGGCACATGGTACCATGGTTTGGTTGATTAGATGGTGTTGGATGATAGGTTGGACTCAATCACAAAGGTCTTTTCCAACCTGGTTAATTCTCTTCACCTACCACTGTGGAATCATGAACCATGGTGAGCCCTTCAAGTATTTTCCAGTTACTTTGGTTGGGGGTTCTTGTGTGTTTTGTTGTAAGTTTTGTATGTTTGGTTTGGGTTTGTTTGTTTAGGGGGGGGTTTGCGAGGTTTTGTTGTTGTTTTGGGGGGTGGTGGTGGTGGTGATGTTTTGTTGTTGGGTTTTTGGTGGTTGGTTTTGGTTTGTGGGTTTCTCTGCTTGCTTTTTTAAAATATAGTTTGGTTTGGGGTTTTTTTCTGTTGTTGTTTAAAGAAAGCAAATTCAAAATGGCACTTTCTGCAAATCAGTTCTTCGCTGATTTGCAACTTACCAGCAAAAATGGAAGAGCGATGTTTCCAGTGAACTAGAAAGCAATGGGATTTTGTGCACAAATGAAGGCAGCTGTAGAGCAGACTGTCCCTTCACTTGCATCTGTGGATATCCAAACAGAGAGGGACCTGGGGATGCTGATTGACAGCCGCCTAAACATGAGCCAGCAGTGTGCCCAGGTGGCCAAGAAGGCCAATGGCATCTTGACCTGCATTAGGAATAGTGTGGCCAGCAGGAGCAGGGAAGTCATTGTGCCCCTGTACTCTGCATTGGTTAGGCCACACCTTGAGTCCTGTGTCCAGTTTTGGGTCCCTCAGTTTAAGAAGGACATTGAGACACTTGAACGTGTCCAGAGAAGGGTAGCAAGGCTGGGGAGAGGCCTTGAACATGAGCCCTATGAGGAGAGGCTGAGGGAGCTGGGGTTGTTTAGCCTGGAGAAGAGGAGCCTCAGGGGAGACCTCATTGCTCTCTACAACTACCTGAAAGATGGTTGTAGCCAGGTGGGGGTTGGCCTCTTCTCTCTAGCAACCAGCACCAGAACAAGAGGACACAGTCTCAAACTGCACCAGGGGAAGTTTAGGCTGGAGGTGAGGAGAAAGTTCTTCACCGAGAGAGTTGTTAACCATTGGAATGTGCTGCCCAGGGAGGTGGTGGAGTCACCATCACTGGAGGTGTTTAAAAAGAGACTGAATAAGGCACTTGGTGCCATGGTTTAGTTGATTAGATGGTGGTAGGTTGGACTTGATCTTGAAGGGGTCTTTTCCAGCCTGGTTAATTCTGTATTATGTTACCACATTGCAGCTGTGACACAGCTGCCCACGTACAGCCTGCACACTTTACATTACATCCGGCTTGGGACAGGCTAAGTGACAGCTGTAAATCAGTGTTTCTCTGGTGTAGTTTGAACTTTGCTTTCTGTGTAGCTGACAAGGATTTCTTTTTAACAGAATGCTCAAGGGAGCAGAAATAATTTTCTGACCTGGAGTTCCATGCTATATGTTTCTAGTTTTGCTAGTACCACTGCATTTTGGGCCAGGAAGTGGGCCACTGGAGAGTCTGGTTGACCTGGGGAGGAGAGCACAGGGACCTTTTCAGATGAAATGTCAAGGAGTGTTTGTGTGGCAGGCATGTGTGGCCCTCCTGATAGTTTAAATGTTACCTTTCTGCAGGATGAAAGTCACAGGAGTGTGCTTTCTTCTGATGAGCTGTAAGCAGAGCTAGCCCCTCCTGAGATGCCTTACAGAAGCGAAACACCGCTGGGCGGAAGAACTGGATGCTGCCTGGCATTTTTCAGCTGCTTTAGATGTATCTGAGTTGTTCCCCATGCTGTGAAAATGCACCATGCTGTTGTCTATGCTGAGAGTTCTGAAGTTCTTAGCATGCAGTGGCATTTTGAAATGTAAAGACTTCTCAGAACTCAGGTGTTTGGCATTGTGATAAGCTGATATTAAGGCATAAGGCTCTTCCAAATAACAATAATGATGAAACAAAATCAAGAAGAATAAATCCAGTTATTTTTGAGATTCTTCTTTATTCCTTTTTCCTGCTTTCCTTTTTCCCTGCTTTCCTTTTTCCCTGCTTTCCTTTCCCATTCTGTATCACCTCCTGGGTCTGCAGCAGCTGGTAGCCTAACAGGCTACGTCTAGGGCTGTACTTCCATCAATTGCTGATGCTAGTGCACAAACAAAGATGGACTGTTTTGGTAAGACAAGGCTTCATTGAAGTTACTACTAATAAGCAAACCAGCTCTGCTCACTTCAGTCCCATTCAGAACACAGGAAAAGAATTAATCTTTGCCAAACTTGAAAGGCTGAAACTGTTAGGGAGGATAAAAATTATTTACTTCAAGTGGGTGTAAAATATATTTTCAAAACAAACACTGAAACCACTCTTGACTCTCACCACATATTAATCCTGTTCTGTGTGGGCATGAAAAGTGAAAGTGCTCAGCTTTGTATTTTTTTATGCTGTATCAATGCAGGTGTGTTCTAGCTGGCATTTCATGTAAGCAGTACTTCTGTAGTGCAGGCCTAGGTGCCACACACAATGTGCCTTCTCGCTGTGAAGGGCTTCCCTTGTAGTGTTTCCATAACAAGGCCAAGTGCTGGGTCCTGCACTTAGGTCACAAGAACCCCATGAATGCTCCAGGCTTGAGGTAAAGTGGCTGGAAGGTTGCCTGGTGGAAAAGGACCTGGGTGGTGTTGATAGACAGCTGGCTGAACATGAGCCAGTGTGTAGCCAGGTGGCCAAGAAGGCCACCAACATCATGGTCTAGATCAGCAATAGTGTGACCAGCAGGACCAGGAATGTGATTGCCTGCCTGTGCTGGGAACTGGTAAGGCTGCACCTAGAATACTCATGGAGTTTTGGGCCCCTCACTACAAGAAAGACGGTGAGGTGCTGGAGTGTGTCCAGAGAAGGGCAATGAAGCTTGTGAAGGATCTGGAGAACAGGGCTGGGGAGGAGCAGCTGAGGGAGCTGGGGGTGTTTAGTCTGGAGAAGAGGAGGCTGAGGGGAGAGCTCATTGCTCTCTACAACTGCCTGAGAGGGGGTTGGAGTGAGGTGGGAGTTGGTCACTTCTTCCTAGTATCATGTGATAAAATGAGAGCAAATGGACTGAAATTGTGCCAGGAGAGGTTTAGACTGGATATTAGGAAAAAAATATTTCATGTAAGAGTGGTTGGGCATTGGAGCAGGCTGCCCAAGGAGGTGGTGGAGTCACTGTCCCTGGAGGTGTTCAAGAAACATGTGGCCATGGCACTTGTGACATGGTTTAATGGCCATGGTGGTGTTAGGCTGATGGTTGGACTTGATGATCTTAGAGGTCTTTTCCAACTGAAACAATTCTTGGCTGTCTTACTGGGAGAACTGCATCTCTCCTCTGTACCACAGAGGAGAGGCAGGTCTGCCTCCATCCTGACCTGTCTGCATCTGAGCTGAGGGTGCTGAGGGCACTGGCAGCGATTGCTTGCTGAGGTGTTCTCAGCCCTGATATGTGATGGGCTGCCACCATTCTCACCCTGCTTTTCTCTCTCTGCCATATACCTAACCCCTCCGTTTGGCTTAGGTTTAGCCACAGTGCTGAGGCAAAGGGATTTTTTTGAAGTCACTATGAACAACTCTCTCAGTCCTCTGGCTCCTGACTGCATTAATTGTCAGTCAGGTAGAGGCAGTGTGGCTGCAGTGTTGAGGCTGGAATGACAGAGCTCTGTTGTGTTGGTTGGGAGGTTTTTACCTTCCTTTCTTAGCTTAAATACTGAATCATTGGAGTCTCTGACATGTGTTCTGATGCCACTATGCAGCAGTGAGATCTGAATCCAGACCTGAGGTGTTCCTAGCATATTTAGTGGCTTGTTTGGAAAAATCCCCGTGGTGGAGTGTGTTAAAGAACAAGCAGTCTAGGGAAACCAAACATGCCACCTTGAAACAGTAATTCCTAGAAAGAGGTGCTGGTTTTCTCTGCAGGGAGGTGGTCAGGAGGGAGCTGGGCCGGTGGTCCGCTCCGCTTGTGCAGTCAGCACTCCTCGGGCAAGATGGCTTGAGGCAGACACAAACATGCTCAAGCTGGGTCCTCGCAGGCTCTCAAAACCCAGCAGGGTTTATTAACTCGGGCTCAGCGCCAAGCAAACGCAACTCTGCTGCGCCCAGACCAAGTAGGATCTGCTGGTTTGGCACAGAGTCCAAGCTGTTAGAGCCTGCCAAGCGTGAAGGGTGCAGGCCTGGGCCCAGGCGCTCTGGAAAGGTGCTGTGGGCGTCTGAGCAGATGGATCAGCATCACACCATCAGGGCTCATTACACCAACAGCATTGCAGCCCTATTCACCTTGAGCTTGCTTCTCTGCTTTTGTTTTGGTCGTCTTTTGAGGTTGCTTATTTAAAGGCTTTGTGAGGGATTGTTTTAAACTCTGAGTACTGGGAAAATTTATTAGCTTGAGCAGCCCTGGGCTCAGCCAGCACTTTCTGTGCCTCAAGTGTGGCATCTATGGAGCTCCTTGGAAGCAGACTTGCAGAGGCACTGAGCCTGCTGAGCAGGAACCAGCTTGGGGCTATCACTGAGTTGGAGCTGCTAGACTCTCATGATCCTAAATTGACCTCTATTTCTTTGTGCTGCAATTCCAAGCAGGTTTTGCAGTGAAGTACTTTGCAAATGTGACCACTGCCTACCTTCCCATGACCTGTATGAGCCCTGATAGTGAAGTGCTGACCGTTACACCCAAAACACAGGGCGCTGGATGAGTGCTGCTTCTTAGGATGTGTGATTTGGTGTCTCAGAGTGTGTAGCTGAGACTATCCATACAGTAGCTGTAGTGCTCATGAGGGTAATTACCTTTTCTGCCAAGGCCACACCTTGAGTCCTGTGTCCAGTTCTGGGCCCCTCAGTTTAAGAAGGACATTGAGACACTTGACCGTGTCCAGAGAAGGCCAGTGAGGCTGGGGAGGAGTCTGGAGCACAGCCCTGTGAGGAGAGGCTGAGGGAGCTGGGGTTGCTTAGCCTGGAGAAGAGGAGGCTCAGGGGAGACCTTCTTGCTCTCTCCAACTCCCTGAAGGGAGGTTGTAGCCAGGTGGGGGTTGGTCTCTTCTCCCAGGCAACCAGCACCCGAACAAGAGGACACAGTCTCAAACTGTGTCAGGGGAAGTTTAGGCTGGAGGTGAGGAGAAAGTTCTTCACTGAGAGTTGTTGGCCATTGGAATGTGCTGCCCAGGGAGGTGGTGGAGTCACCGTCCCTGGAGGTGGTCAAGAGGGGATTGGATGTGGCACTTGGTGCCATGGTCTAGTCATGAGGTCTGTGATGACAGGTTGGACTTGATGATCTTTGAGGTCTCTTCCAACCTTGGTAATTCGGATTCTGTGATTCTGGGACTGCAGTGAGGTTGGACTAAATCAGAGTGATTTTAAGACAACATGCTTGATGGTCTGTGGCTTGTTAACAGCATTTGAAATGAAATTTCCTCACAGAATTCACAACTGCTTGCTTAACTTTTCCAAGCAAAAGGTCACACAGCTCTCCTGGGTTTTTTTGTCTCACGTGCAGGTGCAGCTGGGACAAGCGGATATCAAATGCCCGATCACAGAGTGCAGCGAACACCTGGACGAAACAACTGTCCTCTATAACCTGCCCCATGACGACATCATCAAGTATAAATACTTCCTGGAACTCAGCCGCATTGACTCCAGCACCAAGCCATGCCCTCAGTGCAAGCACTTTACAACTTTCCGGAGGAGAGGCCACATTCCTACCCCTGCCAAATTGGAGAACAAATACAAAGTGAGCGCGCTTGCCAGGGCCCTGCCTTAGATGGCACCACAAAAGCAGGACAGCATTTGGTGGGCCTTAAGTGAGGGGTGCTTTTTCTGCAAGCTCTGATGAGGAATACAAATCTGTAGTACCTCGTTGATTAACTACTGAACATGAGCCTGCAGTGTGCCCAGGCGGCCAGGAGGGCCAATGGCATCCTGGCCTGCATCAGGAACAGTGTGGCCAGCAGGAGCAGGGAGGTCATTGTGCCCCTGTACTCAGCACTGGTTAGGCCGCACCTCGAGTCCTGTGTCCATTTCTGGGCCCCTCAGTTTAGGAAGGATGTTGACTTGCTGGAACGTGTCCAGAGAAGGGCAATGAAGTTGGTGAGGGGCTTGGAACACAAGCCTTATGAGGAGAGACTGAGGGAGCTGGGGTTGCTTAGCCTGGAGAAGAGGAGACTCAGGGGTGACCTTATTGCTCTCTACAACTCCCTGAAGGGAGGTTGTAGACAGGCAGAGGTTGGTCTCTTCTCCCTGGCAACCAGCACCAGAACAAGAGGACACAGTCTCAAGCTGTGCCAGGGGAGGTTTAGGCTGGAGGTTAAGAGGATGTTCTACACAGAGTGAGTGATTGCCCATTGGAATGGGCTACCCGAGGAGGTGATGGAGTCACCATCACTGGAGGTGTTCAGGAGGAGGCTTGATGGGGTGCTTGGTGCCATGGGTTAGTTGTTTAGGTGGTGTTGGATGATAGGTTGGACACGATGATCTTGAAGGTCTCTTCCAACCTGGTTTATTCTATTCCACTTAATTTATTTCCTAGTGGTTCAAACAGTTGACAGTCAGCCCTTTATTTTCTTGGCAGGTGGCAACATTGTTGTCACCTGTGGTAATTTGGACACAGATTTTAATTTTGAAGAGACTTTTGTCTCTGAAATGCCAGCAATATTGGTTGTGATCAGAAGAGACTGGGGAAGGGGAGTTATCACTGTCACCAATGATTTTAGACATACAGCTGTGGCAAAGATAAGTTTGCTCTGAAACCTTGGGCAAATGAATTCTGGGCATTATGGTGCTAGGCTCTTGGCTTGTTCCTCCCTTAGAAATAGAGGTGTTGTCTGTCCTGCTTCTTGGCTTTGAGGTCTTCAATTCCTTACCAAAAGTTATACATTAATGTATATATTAATTATTAATTATATATGATTATACAATTAATACTATATTAATTATATACTTAATATATTAATATACATTAATGTAGTCTCTCATGATACAGAAAACTTGATAAACAGGAGGAAAAAAAACACTTCTGCAGCATTTCTTTTAGTAGAAGCTTTGCTTAGACTGTGATTGCAGTCAAGAGTTGATCTCTTGCTTTTTATAGTTAGACAAAGCTTGGAGCTACTGAAGATCTTTCTCACTTCCAAAAGATGAAGCTTCTGTCTGCAGCATCATGCTCTGTGTTGGTTTTCCATCCGGTTATTAGATTTGTTGTGGTTAATTTCATGTTTAAGCTGGCTCTTCCTGGACAAACCAGTTCTTCTCAGGCAGGAGTTGAGATGACTGTTTAGATAGCCCTAATTACACAACACAAGATGCAGCCCAGTGTGGAGATTAAAAGGTAGAAGGTTGTTTTACCCGGTGCAGTTGAAACTTTGGTAAAGGCATCTCTGAGTTAGGAGCTACTGAGGTGTCTCTGTGCAGTGCATGGATTCCATGCCACACTGTCTGGACTCAGCATTTTCAGGTGGTTTTGGTTTTGACATCTGGTATAGAGGTGGAGAAAATGGAAGTGCAGGTAAAATTCCTTCTGCCCACAGCCAGTCTCCTTTTCCATTTCACTCAGCACTTCCTCAGGTGTAGACAGGATGTAGCCTGCCAGTGTGGGTTGTGGGTGGTGTAGTTGTAGTATCATGGACATGCCAACTCTGAGAGCATTCCTCGAGGCACAGTATGGTTGCTCAGCCCACTGGTGTGCCTTTATGAGTTAAAATACCACAGTTAAAGTGTTCCCATCAGTTCCTATTAAGCATAATCAGAAGGACTGGGAGGCTGTGTGGTACATGAAATACTGCATCCAGAAACAGTTTTCAGGTCCCGTGGCAATGCATTAGGTCTAGCTCTGATCTGCAGAGCTCAAGTCTCCTCTTGGGAGCAGACTGTGGTGAAATGTGGCCTTTGAGCTGTACCCAAACCTGCAGCCTAGAAGAATATGCAGCAGATGTCCCTGCCCATGGCAGGGGGGTTGGAACTAGATGATCCTTGTGGTCCCTTCCAACCCTAACTGAAACTATGAATGTTGGTCAGAAATATTACTGGTAAAGTGCTAGCACGCAGTGTGGGTGATGATAGTCCAGGGCTTCAGCCTCCTCCCTGAACCTGAGTTGCTTTCTGGCAATAGTACAGTTTTAGGGATTTATTTGAAGCTTTGTACAAGGAAGAACTTTTCTGCAGGGAGAAGATTTTAAAGGAGAACTATAGATGACATTTGTATTTGTGAGTAATTACATATGTGTGTAGCTGTGGACCATTATTATCTCAGTTTTCTTAGGGCCTTGTGATTGCTTGTATGTATCTTGATTTAGGGGCTTCTTGGAGAGAAAGGCTTCTTTTTCTTCTGCATATAGCATGAGAGACATCTGGCTGGAGAGTGGGAAACTCACAGATTCACATGCAAGCAATAGAAACAGCAACTGCAGCAGATGAGTTCTGCAGCAGTACTGAAAGTGCTGCCTTCAGAAGAACTGAGTCATGTGTGGGGAGAGTCTACGTAGAAGCCTACTTGGATCACTGCACACCAGGGCTCAGTGCCAGTACCCTCTCTCTCCTGCATGCTGCAACAGGAAAACACTCTGCAATCCAAGAGCACTTTTGAACAGATAACTTAAAAAAAAAAAAAAGGCATTAATGGCATTCCTAAAATTTGATACACTGTTTAAAATGATAAATAAGAGCTAAATCTAAAGAGGCAGCAAAGTTATTAGATTGGTTTTCCTCATTATAGCTCTCCTATGTCAACTGAACGGATTTAAGCCCAGCAGTTCAATTTGCTGCTGGTTATTTTTCAGTTTTGAGATCAAAGTCTTGGTGTCCTAAGCCTAGAAAGTTAGCTGGTGCATGCATATTGAGGGGAAGAAAGGGAAGCTTGCTATCCAAACCTTTCTTGTCCTGTTTAGTGCCAATTAGGACAGCACAGTACAGCAGTGTGACTATTTTGTGTACTACATCAAATATTTCAGGACACAGATGGATCCAGTTTTAAGTAAGGAAATACCCATCCTTGCCACCTCTTTTGATAACCACCTGCCTTGGGGAGTTTAAGACTTGGTTGTAGTTAAGATCCTAGCAAACCTTTGATAAAAACTGGTGTGCAGAGGAATTGGGAATACCTGGAAAACAGGTAGTGGAGTTGCTGTGCATGGAACAGATACAGGTTTCACAAGAGTGAGCATGTTGAGGTTCTTCACCCTGAGGGTGGTGAAGCCCTGGAATGGGTTGTCCAGGGAGGTGGTTGAGGCCCCGTCCCTGGAGGTGTTTAAGCCCAGGCTGGATGAGGCTCTGGCCAGCCTGCTCTAGTGTGGGGTATCCCTGCCCATGGCAGGGGGGTTGGAACTAGATGATCCTTGTGGTCCCTTTCAACCCTGACTGAAACTATGAAACTATGTTCAGTTGTTCTCTGAGGAGTTTGAGAGGGTTGGGTTTTTTTCTTTCCCCCCTCCCTAGGCCCTTGATTTCTTCTGTTGTTTTAATGCTAGGTCTGTGACCTGCCACACAGCAGCAATTCTTGATTCATGGTCTCTTTCTGCCTTATCAGCCTGTGAGGTTCATAATGAAGTTCTCTTTCTGTCAGGAGAAGAGACATCACCTAAAAGAAGGGCTTGAGTGCTTGGCTTTGGAAATGTGACTGTTTTTGCAGTGCAGTTGTTATAGGAACTATCTTTTGTTTGAACTGCTGAAGAGTTTCAGAAACTCTTTCTCTAGAACTAGTGGGGATCTGTATCTGCAAAGATGCTGTGATAAAGCAGATCTCTGTAGTTTCCATCAACCGGTTCTCAACTTCTTGGATCAGATATTAATGTTGGGTAGCAGGTATCTTCATGGCTACACATCACTGCAGTGTGCCTTCAGTCTGAACTGCTACAGCTGTGGTGAATTTGCTGTGGTGGTCTCTTGGCTCTCTACTGTTCTTCCCTGCCAGCTTGCTTTCGCTTGTGTTGATGTTTTGGTGTCACACTGGCAGCTTGATCAAAGATCAGCTCCAATGGCATACAAGATGTGTTTTTGTTGTTACTTATTTTCAGCTGGTACAAGAGAGGGGACGTGTTGGTGACAAGGAGGTGGCAGCTGTTTTGGCAGGAGCCCATGTTTATTTTGGAATGAAGTGTCTGTGTAGCTGTAGCTAGAGATTGTAATTCACGTAATCAGTTGGTTGCATGATTAATTTGGCCATCCTGTTTCGTAGCTAGCATTCTCCTAAGCAGCAGAAAATCCCACTAAGCTTTTTGCAGCTTCAGGCTCTCAGAATATTTTTAATGTGAAGTCAAATATGCTGCCATCACGTCACACTGAGCAGAGTTTTGTGTTGAAGTTACCTACCAATTTGGAGAGGCCCTTTCCTGGGAGGTGAGGCAAATGATAGACTAGATTGCAGGAAAGAGTCTAGCTAGGAAAATGGAAAATGTTAGCCTGAGAGGTCAGTCTTTCAGAAAGCTGAGAACCAAAAGGGGTTAGTATGAGAAGCTGTGTAATCTTTTCTGTTTCAGGGGAGACTGACCTCCAGATGGCAGTTTGTGTGTGTATCCATCCTCTCAGCTCTGCTTGACTGAAGTGGAAGTTGTAAAATAAATGGGAAAATGTTTCTGTGAAGAAAATAATATTTTAACAAAAACAGAGTAATATTTTGGGTGGTTTTTTTTTCAGGTGTAGTTTGTCTGCTTGGCTGGGCAAACTGCTTTAAATTATATGTAGAGAGCATTTCTTTGCCCTTGTTATGATAATCTCATGCCCCAATGCTGAAGCAGAAAGCAAATCATACTTGACTTCTCTTTCAGAAAGGCAGAGAAAGAATGGAATAAGAATATGAAAGACTGCTGTAATTGCCCCATTGTGCTCCTGTTTCTTAAGCATACTGCACCCAAGTTTGAATAGGTTGAGAGTTCTGGTTTTGTGGCCACTATTTCCAACAAAAGATTCATAAATACTTCAAAGAGCAAACTGTTCATTGCCTGCCATGTCCAGATAGCATTGAACAGCAGACAAGTCAAGTGGCCCATTCAAAATAGAAAAGTGTTTAGCAGTTCAGTTTTGAGAAAGGTGCTGTCAAGGGTGGCAGCTGGAAGGGGAAACCAGGAGCTCCAAACCTAATGATGAAGTTGATGGTTCCCACTAGTTTACTTCAGGTAGTCAGGGTCGTTCATGGCAGCAAGGGTTTGAGGTTCAAGCAGTTGTAGTCTCAATACTTTCTAAGCAATGTATTTGGAAACATCTGATATCTGTGTGAGTGTGTGAGACTAAATATCAGTCTTGGTGGCTGCTGTGTTCCTTTCAATTCTACACACACTATAATAGAAAGGTAGAGCCTGCAATGAATTTCTGTTAGATTGGCACCAAAAAAACCACCAAACCAAACCCAAACCCAAATGTGCAGAGCTTATGTCTTCAATTTCGTTGGCATTTTGCTTAAGCCAAAAAAGCTTGAACTTGCTGCTTCCCTGATCTTTGTGCTTTTAAACACTCCCATTCTATCTCAAAAGTCTGAGTGCTGTGACTGATGAAAGCTTTCGGGTTGCAGAGCACTTTAATGGTGGCTACAAGCTGCATCTTTGGCCAAGGTAAACCAAATCCTGAGTTATGCAGTATGTGATGCTTGCTAGGCTCTGTCTGCCCAGCAGCAGGTCACCATGACATTGGGAAACGTACATTCAAAGCCTGGAGGGTGTGAGTGGAACACAAAAGATGCAGAGAGATTGAGCAGGGTAGTTGCTAATCATCTAACCCATCTTGTGCAGATTGGAAATGCAGATCAGTGCTCTGTATTGGCTTGGTGTAGCACAAATCAATGTGCTGTCCTTTAGGTCCTTCAGAATGGGAATTGTCCTCTTTTCTGTTCAGTTGTTTTTGTGAGGAGAATTCACCTGGGAAGCAGAGATGAAGGATAATGTATTTCCTTTGGCTTAGCATCTGGGCCAGTAACCCAACACACAGTTATATTTTGTATTACTTCTGTGTTGCCTTTTATCTTGGCTTTAGGCATTACTGTGTTTTTTGGGGAAAGTAATCATGTTTCTAACCCACACCTTTCAGCTTTAAGATGTCATTCCCCCACAAACATGCTTCATTTGCTCTTCTTTCCTGGGTTTGTGCTGCCTCTGTCTTCAAGAACTTATGTCATTGACAGGAAGCATGTGATAAGGGCAGTTTTCTTCTATTAAGGGGGTGCCTTAGCAAAGAAACATCACTTTGTAGCTACAGAAAGCAGTAAGCATTCTTGTACCAGGTACAGGATATCAGAATTTAATGCATTTTAATATTGCACTCCCTTAAGGTTGCTTGATGTGAAGGAAATGTGTGCATTTTAACACTTACAGTAGGAGTGTTTTGTTTATTCTTGCAAGGACAATGACTAGTACCTGGTAACTAAGATGCTAATAGGTTGTAATAAGAAGGAAATCTGTCAATGTCTTGCTGCTGCTGCCTTTCTTTGCACTTTAGGCTTGTGCCCAGGCAGAGGATCCTGGAGGGGAAAAGCTGTCTTGTGGGTAGTGGGAAAACTCTGAATTCTCTTAACCATTTGCTGCCAGTCTTGCACTGTTGATGTGTAGCTGTGAATTGGCAGGTAGAGCTAAGCTAAAGCAGTGCACTGAGCAGCACATCATGTAGTCCATGATTAAAGGTAAAATACTTGGTGCTGCAGACAGAGCTGCATCACTTCATGCAGCTGACTGCTGCACACTGCTGCACACTGCTGCAGTGTGAAACAAAGAAAGGAAAAGCTCTGTGCAGGTGAAGTCTCAAACACTCAAAGAAAAATGGATCAGCTAGGGTCATAAAAATGCTCAGCTTGAGCTGTTGGTGTCAACTGAGATTGCAATGTGGAGCATTAAAGGCAAAAAAAACCCTAAATGTTATCTCTGTATAGAACTTGAGTAGCATTAAGGGTAGCAGACAGCTTCATGCAGCTCTGGCAGGTCTGCCTCAGGTCAGCTTTGTCTTAACATGCTGTTAGTGATGGAGCTAGGGATTGCACATATAAATAATAATTTTGGCTGCCCCCCAGCAAAAAGCTTAAGGGAGATCAAAGCCCTTGATTTGGACTCTTAGCTGGAGCCAAGGCAGCATGCCACCAGTCAGTCTGCTTAGGCAGAGAGCACAGCAATCAGTGGGAGCAAGGACTTCAGCAGTAACATTCTGCGGGCTTCACATGTGACTGCACTCAAGGATGAGTGCTCTGAGCAGTACCCCTGCACCATACATTTCCAGCACTGAACTAGGCACATGGCTGAGGGTGTAAATCGGGTCTGGACATGGATACAATCAAAAAACTGTATCTGGGTTTTGGGCTAGTTGAATTCTTCAGTCCTGTCCATCAGCTGGTGCAAAGCCAGGGCAGTACCAGGCTTGGGCTGCAACTGGAGCTGGTGGACAGGGCTCAGCAGTCACTTCAGTGATGTGTTTTCCTGTCTTTCAGCCTGAGACATTTGGCTGCCAAACACAGCAGAAGTGAAGATACTGCAGGAGCCTGGATGTACCTGTCTACATGTGGCTTTTTGGTCTTGCTTTCCTTAGTCACCATCCAGAGAGCAGGCCTGGCTTTCATCAGAGGAGCACTTGCAATGTGCCTCTGTTTATTACTTTTAGAAATACAGCAGCTGCCATGGCTTTAAAAAACAAGCAAAAAAGAGAAGCCAAGCTCTGGAGGAAGACAGGATGATGATGGTACCTGTTTGATGCAATGATTTAGGGAGTGGGAAGAATAGTTCCTACTTCATTTTAAGGAGCTTGGTTTGTGGGTTCTGTGGTTAGGTGTGGTCTGTGGCAAGTGGGCTGTTGGGCACAGCCTCAGCGCACCCTTTATCAAGAGCAAAAGGCGGTGCCCAGCTTCCGGGTAGTAGTTGTGGCCTTGCGGCTGAGACTCTTGCTTTTGGCTCCTTTTCCCAGGACCTTTTTCTAGTAGAAGCTTCATAATCATTGTAAGTTCTGTAAAGCCTCTTCAGAAGACCAGGTACTCTCTGGTAGTAGCCTTGACAGTGAAGTTTATTACAAGAAGACTAAGATCCACCACATTAAAAACTGGCTGCTAATATTGGGTGATCTCTAATCAGCACTGGAAAAGCTTCCTGGCTTTTGCCTTTTGGCACTTAAGCCTAGATGGTGAATTTAGGAAGCAGTTCCTCTGCCTGAACCAAACTCCTTGTGCTTTGGCAATTAGTTGTGTATTTTCTCTCTTTGGAGTAGACCAAGTTAGCTTCTACAGCTTCCTGTGTTTTAAAAACAGACCCTTCAAAAGATCTTAGACCTTTGGGCAGCCTCTCTCTTAACTGAAGAGCAACGGGTTTAAAACAAGCTTTCCAGTTGGGTCAGCACCTAGCTTGCAAACATGTGGTGTTTTCTCATTTGTACAGATCCAGTGTCCATCTTGCCAATTTGTCTGGTGTTTCAAGTGCCACTCTCCCTGGCATGAAGGTGTTAACTGCAAAGAATACAAGAAGGGAGACAAGCTGTTGCGTCACTGGGCCAATGAAATTGAGCACGGGCAGAGGAATGCCCAGAAGTGTCCAAAATGCAAGGTGAGCTGCTCTCCCTTGGCTTGCAGGTAGTGGCTTCCAACTGTTTAAATATGTATTTAAAGTAAGTATCTGGAGCTTCTGCAGGGCACTGGAATTGGAATTCACACGTGCCATGCAGGTTCTTGACAATAACCTGTTGAGAAAACCAGGCCAGATGTTTTACTTGCTGCTTCCTGCACTGATTCTGCAGAATCTCTGCATGTAAATCACAGAATTGTTTTGGCTGGAAAAGACCTCCCAAGATCATCAAGTCCAACCTTCAACCTAACACCACCATGGCCCCTAAACTATGTCCTGAAGTGCTGTGCCATGTCTACACATTCATTGAACACCTCCAGGGACAGTGACTCCACCACCTCCCTGTGCAGCCTGTTCCAATGCCTGGCAAGAAACGTTGTGGAAATCATAAGAGATGATTTTGATGTACATTCATAATGAATGTATGCTACAGAATTCCTCAAATAAAGCTTTAAAGAAATGTAAAGCTTTAGAGGAATACAGTGCCCTTTGTTAGGTTTTCATGGAATCACAGAATGACTTAGGTTGGAAGGGACCTCAGAGATCATCAACCACCTCCCCAGCATGGGCAGGGACACCTTTCAGCTAGACTCAGTTGCTCAAGGCCTGATCCAGCCTGGCCTTGAACACCTCCAATGAGGAGGCATCCACAGCCTCCCTGGGCAACCTGTTCCAGGGTCTCCCCACCCTCGTGCTGAAGAACTTCTCCCTAAGATCCAGTCTAAACCGACTCTCCATCGGCTTCAAACCATCGACCCTTGTCCTATTGCTAGACACCCTAATGAAAACTCCCTCTCCAGCCTTCCTGTAGGATCCTTTCAGATACTGGAAGGCAGCTCTAAGATACTTCTGGAGTCTCCTCCAGGCTGAACAACTCCAGCTCCCTCAGTCTATCCTTATAACAGAGGTGTTTCAGCCCTTTTGTCATCTTCCAGCCCTTGGATCATCAAAGATTTTCGAAGAGCTTGGGTGAATGCAATTTTGAAGTAAGGCAGAAAGCATTCTGTCAACAAGGTAACCAGGGGAGACCTGAAAATTTGTCCAAACCCAGGACTTTTTAGTGATGAAATGTCAGTTTTTCACAAGCTGCTCTCATGAATTCGTTTTCAACACTGATGTGCAGTCCCACACCCTAAAGATGTCATTTATCTCTTGCAGGAGAGGAAGTATTTCCTACTGTTCTAATGAGGTGCAACAGCCCTGCACACCCCTGCCTGGCTGCCCCTAGGGAAGGTGGCTGTTATGTTTGCTCCCTTCTTTTTTAACAACACTTCTTTCCAGCAGTAGTAAGTCAAAACCCCAAGAGCACCATGGTGATTGGAAACTCCTTTATTTGGGAAGGGAGTACCTAATCTGAACCTATCTATTGCTCTGCATCTGCCTCATGGAGAGGACAAAGTAAGGAAATGAGACCTCTTTGGTAGGAAATAAATACTGAATGGGAAGATTGGCTTCTAAATGTCCAAAGTATCATTTTGTCACACTTGGAGCCTTACCCTGTGCCAATTAAGGGAATATTGATCAGCTTGGTTAGTATTTTATTTTGGTCTTGGGAAAAGAAATGCCCATGCTGCCATAGCTTGAAATGAGAAGACTGCAAAACACAGAGCAGAATTCAGAAAGCTCTGAAATCATCAGCTGGTTGTTTACCCTGCCTCCTGCACACAGGGGATATTTTAACAGAGCTTTAACAGCTTGCTGGTTAGTCAGAGCTGATAGGCTTGAGCCAGTTCTAAAAATGCTCACTTTTCTGGGAAGACTTACAGTAAAATACAGACTTTGTTCCTTTGGGAGTGGGAAGGAGTAAGTGTTTGGCTTTTTAGTCTTTGACTTGTGTCCAGATACAGATTTTATGACGATGCAAATGATGTAATTACTCAAATAAGTTGTCCCCCATAAAAAGACAACAACAACAACAAAAACAACACAAAAACACACCAAAAGAAGAAGAGAAAATGCATTAAGCAGAAAAGAAGGAATGTAGAAAAGCAGGGGGAAGAGGGCTGCTAAGCTAGAAATGAACCAAAACTGCTAACTCTAACACACAAGAACAGAGGACACAGTCTCAAGCTGTGCCAGGGGAAGTTCAGACTGGGTGTTAGGAAGAAATTCTACACAGAGAGAGTGGCCATTGGAATGGGTTGCCCAGGGAGGTGGTGGAGTCGCCATCATTGGAGGTGTTCAGGAGGAGACTTGATAGGGTCACAGAGCACTGGAACAGGCTGCCCAGAGAGGTTGTGGAGTCTCCTTCCCTGGAGACTTTCAAGGCCTGTTTGGATGCAATCCTCTGTGACCTGAGCAGATTGTATGGTCCTGCTCTGGCAGGGGGGTTGGGCTCCATGATCTCTTTGGGTCCCTTCCAACCCCTGACATCCTGTGAGCCTGTGAACACTTGGTTTTTAAATCAAATCTGTAACTAGGAGGTAATCATAGAATCAGGGAATGGCTTAGGTTAAAAGAGACCTCAGAGGTCATCTGCTCCAACCTCTCCTCCATGGGCAGGGATGCCATTCAACTGGGCTTGGCTGCTCAGGGCCTCATCCAGCTTGGCCTTGAACCCCGAAGGAGAAGGCATCCACAGCCTCCCTGGGCTACCAACCCTCACCACCCTCACACTGAAGAACTTCTTCCTAAGATCCATTCTAACCCTACTCTCCCTCCGCTTCAAACCATTCTCTCTTGTCTTATTGCTAGACACCCTTATGAAAAGTCCCTCTGTACCCTACCTGTAGGATCCCTTCAGGTATTGGAAGGCAGCTCTAAGGTCCCCCCAGTGTCTTCTCTTCTCCAGGCTGAACAACCCCAGCTCCCTGAGCCTACCCTCATAGCAAAGGTGCTCCAGCCTTTAGATCATCTTTGTGACCCTCCTCCAGACTGGCTCCAACAGTTCTGTGTCCTTCTTACGCTGGGGGCACCAGAACTGGACACAGTGGTACTGCTATTTTTCTTTCTTAATAAATTATTGAGTTGCTATATAGAAAAAAATCCATCTTTTTTTAGGCATTCTTCATCAAAGTGTTAATAGATGTCTGAGCACATGATCATAAATATGCCAATAGTTAATAATTGGACCTCAGTGGGATTGGAGCTAATGCTTTCTCTCCAGCAATCCCTCCAAACCCTTTATATAAACTAACATTGAGCCAGTTGCCTATCTCATTTCCAGATAATGTAAAGAGTGACAGAGAAAACACTATTGGTACCACACTATTTGATTCATCCTTGTTCTAGCTCCACATTGGCTATGTTTGGGGTGACATCATTTTTTATTCTGATATGTGCATGCAGTCAACTTAATTTCTTTCATAATTACTGTTAACTTTGCAGTAGCCAAAACTAACAACTAGGTTGAGGAAAAGTCAAGATTAAATTGCAGATATCAGGATGGGATATCTGCAATATCTAATTGTGACCTTCCAGTATCTGAAGGGGGCTACAGGAAAGCTGGGGAGGGACTTTTGAGGGTGTCAGGGAGGGATAGGACTGGGGGGAATGGAACAAAACTAGAAGTGGGTAGATTGAGATTGGATGTTAGGAAGAAGTTCTTCCCCCAGGAAGGTGGTGAGAGACTGGCACAGGTTGCCCAGGGAGGTGGTGGAAGCCTCATCCCTGGAGGTTTTTGCAGCCAGGCTGGATGTGGCTCTGAGCAACCTGATCTAGTGTGAGGTGTCCCTGCCCGTGGCAGGGACTTTGGAACTAGATGATCCTTGAGATCCCTTCCAAACCTAACAATTCTATGATTCTATGATATGTTGCTCAAAGACCATGACATGCCCATACTTGGAAATGTTTTAAATGTAGTGGGATGAGCTCTGGAGCCATCTGATCTGACTTTGAAGTTAGCCCAGCTAGGGGCTAAAACAGATGTCCTCCAAGGGTCACTTCCAACCTCAGTTATTAGGTAATTTTATCTGCCATCTCACTGTGGAATTCTATCTCATTAGCTGTATTTTCAGTTGGCAAGATTTGGAATTAGCTGTGTAATTAGCTGACAGAGTGAACTATTTAGTCCCAGGACTAGTCTCTCATCTAAGGCTCCCAGAACTATTAACTAAACCTGAAGCTTTACAAATCCATGTCAAACAGGGCAGTGTACCAGGTTTGCAGAAGATGGCAGGCAGTGCCCAAGAGGTGAGTGTTTCTGAAAGGTAGTGAAGATGCAGGATCCATGAAGTTACAGGAATGGAGCTGTTTATGCAGGCAGAAAGATGGATGTCAAACCTGAGCAGCCCAGCTTCAGGCTGTGGTGTGGGCAGTTCTGAAAGCTTGATGTTACTCTTCCTTATGGCTTGTGGAATCCTGCTCTTGTAACAACAGAAACACCCCAGCCATAAAATTCAGTGCTTTTCAAACCATTCACTCTTGACAGCTGAGCCTTTCTGGTGCTTATCACAAAATGCCAAATCAATTTGTGATGGTAATGGGAAAAGGGGTAGGGCCACAGGTGGCATCTGTGGAGGGGTCAAACAGAGTTTAGAACTATATTTACTGTGCTGCTTTTAGTTTTAATCAAGTTTGGTGCTAACGTGTCTACTTCAGTAACAAAAACAAGTAGTAAGGGCAAGGATCCCTCAGATTCTCACCTCATACAAAGAGTGTTCAAACAAAGGAGGATTATGTAGAATGAGATGCATTGGAAGAGTGGGGCCCGCAGGTTGAGGTTTTCCTCCCTGTCCACTCTGCCCTGGTGAGGTCTCATCTGGAGTACTGTGTTCAGTTCTGAGCTCCCTATTTCAAGAGAGACAGGGAGCTACTGGAGAGAGTCCAGTGGAGGGCCACAGGATGATTTGGAGCCTGGGGCTTCTCTTACCAGGAGAGGCTGAGAGAGCTGGGGCTGTTCAGCTTGGAGAAGAGCAGCCTGAGAAGGTATCTCATTAATGCTGATCGATACCTATAAGGTGTCTGTCAGGAGGCTGGAGCCAGACTCTTCTCACTGGTGTCCAGTGACAGGACAAGGGGCAATGGACACAAACTGGAACACAGGAGGTTCCATATAAATATAAAGGGAAAAATTCTTCCCTTTCAGGATGGTGGAGCCCTGGATCAGGCTGCCCAGAGAGGTTGTAGAATCTCCATCTCTGGAGGCATTCCAAACCCACCTGGAGCGTTCTGCGATTTACTCTGGGGGTTGGACTGGGTGATCTCCAGAGGCTCCTTCTGACCCTCACCACTCTGTGATAACGAAAATCATGCCTGGAAATCCATAAACAGCTGTACCTCACATCCAATGCTTTGAAACATGCCTTAGAACACCTTCTTTGTCTTAGCACAGCTGCAGCATTAACGCAGGTGCTGAGCTGGGCAGGGGGTTGCTTGCAGTGTTGGACTGTCCCTGTGCTGCGGGAGAAGAGGGGGGCAAAATAACCTTTTTCTGTTCTTCTGCTGATACAGATCCACATCCAGAGAACAGAAGGGTGTGACCACATGACCTGCTCCCAGTGTAACACTAACTTCTGTTACCGTTGTGGGGAGAGATACCGCCAGCTCCGCTTCTTCGGAGATCACACCTCAAACCTCAGTATCTTTGGATGCAAATACCGCTACCTCCCCGAGAGACCACACCTAAGGAGATTAGTGCGAGGCTCTGTCTGTGGTGAGTGCATAAGTGTGCCTTGTGGTGAGTGCATAAGTGTGCCTTGTGGTGAGCTGCAGAGCCAGGCGATTGGAGTTGGGCAGGTCTAGAATCACAAAATCGTTAGGGTTGGAAGGGACCTCGGGGGTCATCTGGTTCCAACCCCCCTGCCGTGGGCAGGGACACCTCACACTACAGCAGGTTGCTCACAGCCACATCCAACCTGACCTTTAAAACCTCCAGGAATGAGGCTTTGACCACCTCCCTGGGCAATCTGTGCCAGTGTCTCATCACCCTCACGGTGAAGAACTTCTTCCTAACATCCAATCTGAATCTACCCATTTCTAGTTTTGTTCCGTTCCCCCCAGTCCTATCACTCCCTGACACCCTAATTACATCAGGGCCTGTTTAGTCATGCACTAGGTGGTCTCTAAGTGTGCAGCATTTGCAGTTTTTCTTTCAGCAGAGTGTGTACAAATAAGTATAGTATTCTCTTCTGAAAGCTGCTCTTCCCTAACCCTGCTTAATAATATGTAAGCAAGTTGGAAAGAGCATAGAATCATTGTTTGTGTTGGAAGGGACTTAAGGAGACTTCAAGTTGAAAAACTCCCTTAGTCTATCCTTATAACAGAGGTGTTTCAGGCCCTTGTATCATCTTCCAGCTCTTGGATCATCAAAGATTGCCAAAGAGCTTGGGTGAATGCAATTTTGAGGTAAGGCAGAAAGTACTCTATCAACAAGGTAACCAAGGGAGACTTGAAAATCTGTCCTGTGTCCAGTTCTGGGCCCCTCAGTTTAGGAAAGATGTTGACTTGCTGGAACACATCCAGAGAAGGGCAACAAAGCTGGGGAGGGGTTTAGAGCACAGCCCTGTGAGGAGAGGCTGAGGGAGCTGAGGTTGCTTAGCCTGGAGAAGAGGAGGCTCAGGGGAGACCTCCTTGCTCTCTACAACTCCCTGAAGGGAGCTTGTAGCCAGGTGGGGGTTGGTCTCTTCTCCCAGGCAAGCAGCACCAGAACAAGAGGACACAGTCTCAAGCTGCACCAGGGGAGGTTTAGGCTGGAGGTTAGGAAGAACTTCTTCATAGAAAGAGAGATTGGCCATTGGAATGTGCTGCCCAGGGAGGTGGTGGAGTCACCATCACTGGAGGTGTTTAGGAAGAGACTGGATGGGGTGCTTGGTGCTGTGGTTTAGTTGATTAGCTGGTGTTGGATGATAGGTTGAACTCCATGATCTCAAAGGTCTCTCCCAACCTGGTTTATTCTATTCTATTTAATGATGAAATGTCAGCTGTTCTTGTGTTGGAAGAGACCTTAAAGATCATCTCTGTCCAACGCTCCTGCCATGGGCAGGGACACCTCCTTTTAGGCCAGGTTGCTCAAGGCTCCTTCCAGCCCAGCTGTCCTTTAAACCTAGCTTTGAGCATGACCACAATGGTTGTCATAACCTACCGCTGAGTTCACCACATGGACTAAATGACCCAGTACTTTATTCAGGTCTGAGGCAGGCAGGTTTACATTTGCTTGCTCTGCCAGCAGTCTTGGAGCTAACAGACATAGGACAGAGGAGCTTTGGGGCGTCGAGTGTCCTTAGTCTCAGTGGCGTTTTCTAGCGTGTCATGATTTCAGTGGTGTTTTTTGGTGTGTGATGATTCCCCCTGATTTAAGAGCCTCATAATCCTTCACACTGACAAATAATATGTGAAACTGGAACTGGATATAAATGTTCAATTCAGATGTGTAGAAAGAGGATGGATGACATGGGGTTTGGAGATGTCCCCTGGGGAACGGAATCATGGAGTTCTTTGGGTTGGAAGGAACCTTTAAAGCACATGGTTCACTTTGATGCTGAGGGACATGGTTTAGCACCAGACTTGGTCGAGTTGCACAGTGGTTGGACTTGAAGCTGTTTTTCAACCAAAATAATTCTGATAATTATTCCATCCAATACTGATAGAGATAATTGAAGTAAAAGATAAATATCTGCTGCTTTGCTGCTGTTGCTGCTTGTACTCTTGCTGCAGCTTGTGCAAGCCTCATTCATCTTGTTTTAACTTGCTCCTTACTTTTAGTTTAGAAAGATAAAGGGTTCAAATGTGGGAGCTGTATAAGAAGAAAAGATATCCTGTTATGGTTTTAAATAGTCTTTAGACTGCACTGGTTATCCATAAGCAGATTCTGTCCAGTGATGCTGAAAGGTCTTTTTTTTTCCCCTGTAAGATCTTGGAACTGCACAATAGTCAAAATGTAATATTCACAGGCAGAAGGAAAAAAAAACCAAAACACTTATGCATGCTTTGTTTCAGCTCTGAGTTAGTTTGACAAAGGTAAGTAAACAAGTTTTTAAACTGTGATAGTACAATAATACAATACACCAGGTTGGAAGAGACCTTCAAGATCATCGCATCCAACCTATCAACCAATCCAACCCACCCAAACAACTAAACCATGGCACCAAGCACCCCATCAAGTCTCCTCCTGAACACCTCCAATGAAGGTGACTCCACCACCTCCCTGGGCAGCACATTCCAATGGGCAATCACTCCCTCTGTATAGAACTTCTTCCTAACATCCAGCCTAAACCTGCCCTGGCGCAGCCTGAGACTGTGTCCTCTTGTTCTGGTACTGGCTGCCTGGGAGAAGAGACCAACCTCTGCCTGGCTACAACCTCCCTTCGGGTAGTTGTAGAGAGCAATAAGGTCAGCCCTGAGTCTCCTCTTCTCCAGGCTAAGCAACCCCAGCTCCCTCAGCCTTTCCTCATAGGTCTTGTGTTCCAAACCCCTCACCAACTTTGTTGCCCTTCTCTGGACACGCTCCAGCAAGACAACATCCTTCCTAAACTGAGGGGCCCAGAACTGGACACAGGACTCAAGGTGTGGCCTAACCAGTGCAGTGGACAGGGGCAGAATGACCTCCCTGCTCCTGCTGGCCACACTGTTCCTGATGCAGGCCAGGATGCCATTGGCCCTCTTGGCTGCCTGGGCACACTGCAGGCTCATGTTCAGCCTCCCATCAACCAGTACCCCCAGGTCCCTCTCTGCCTGGCTGCTCTCCAGCCATTCTGCCCCCAGCCTGTAGCACTGCCTGGGGTTGCTGTGGCCAATGTGCAGAACCTGGCACTTGGATGTGTTCAATCTCCTGCCCTTGGCCTCTGCCCATCTGTCCAGCCTGTCGAGGTCCCTCTGCAAAGCCTCTCTGCCCTCCAGCAGATCAACTCCTGCCCCCAGCCTGATTAGGAAAGATTCTTTGTGTCTGCAAAGAAATGACTCGAAGTTGAAAGCTAGCTTGGCCCTTTCTGCAGGCTCTGCTTCCACACACTTGGTGCCCAGTTCAGTGGTTGAAGTTTTCAATAATTTTGATGCCAAACATCATAGTTTTCTAACATGATAACAGGGTTGTTAATAAAGAGTGTTCATGGCTTAAAACAATCTTTTATAGGTTTTACTTCACCAGAGCCTTTAACAATCTCAGTGTTTTTAATCACTGACACGTAGAGTTTTCTTGAGGTTTTCCATCACTCCACATTCCTTTTCCTGTCTACACTTAGATAATTCCTTTGACAGCTCCTCTGTATAGAATGCAGTGCAGGGGAGTCCCAGGCAAGCCTGCCATTAGGATGCCTAGCAACTAGAGTAATACTAATAGTATTTGCCAATATTTTTCCTTCTAGGAATTCATATTTGCCACCTACAGCACTTACGAAACTTGAAAAGCAATTGAATCAGAGCATGGAAAACACCGATTCGTGTAACTGCTGTAAATGCTTCCAAAATATCTCACTTTTCCTTCAGACTGTCCAAATGAGTGGCTTAGGTTATGGAGAGGCTTACATCATTATTAAATGAAGTCATCCATTGACTGAAATCAGATACAAGTGGCTTGAGAGAGGGAAGGACAGGGAAGAGAGAAACAACCAACTCACTTTTCCTCCCTTCCTAGAGGTGATCTTTCAAACACAGGCTTAACTTAGAATCATAGAATCATTTAGGATGGAAAAGATCTTCAAGTCCAACCATTCTCTAACTCTGCAAAGTCTGGGGCTAAACCATGTCCCTCAGCACCACATCTCTGCCTCTGAAACATCTCCAGGGGTGGGAATTCCACCAGTTTCAACTGAAGTGTTCCAGAATGACCCTTGCCTTCCCTCCATGCATTTTCACAGTTCATGAGCTCAGCAGAGATAAAGAATGTGAGCACGTTTTATTTCTGCTTAGTCTGTTCTAGCCAGCGTGCTGCACAACCTTGCTGCTTTACTCCTGTAAGAGCAGCAACTTATCCTCTTAAATGCTGATCCAAAATAGACTTGGCTGGGGTTTGACTTAGACCTAAACCACAACTGCACAAGAGGACTTCACCACAGCCTTTTAAAGCAAGCAGAAGCATATTTCGAGGCGATGGTCTCATCGCCTTCAGCTAACCTAAACTCTCAAAGATGCAGGTTTGCTTGGCATCTTTCCAGGGTGGTTGCTGTACAGTAGGAATCTGGAGAGGCCAAGTGATAGTGGCTTTGTAGCTATCATGTGCCTGAAGGATTCCAGTGCCTGAAGGATTTGAGAATGGAAGCTGAAGTAAATGCGAGCTAACTGTTCACGTACAAAATGAGCTGTGCTGGGAGAGTTGGGGGGGGGGGGTGAAAAGGGCAACGTTTGCAGGGAGCTGGCTGGGTGGGGAGAGCTCCTAGCTGGGTTTGTAAGATGGATTTGCAAGTGGGAGTCCTGATGAAACATTAAAAAAAATAACAAATCAATAGATCTGGGGAGTCTGATCTCAAAGTACTTACAAATGGTTGGAAAGGGAATATGCCTGCTTTGAACTGTTTCATGAATTTTGCATTTCAGCTGGAAAATTACTCATCACACCCCTAATACTGGTTCTGGGACTGGCACTGGGAGCCATAGCTGTTGTAATAGGTAAGAGCTACCTATGTGAATGATGATTTTGTAGCTGTTTCTGTATGGTATCTCAGTATTTGCATCTCGAGAAGATGCACACAAAGTCCAGATTTCATTTGAGTGCAAAGGACATGACATGCCTTCTTGCTAAAAAACTTGTTTCTTTAGAGTCTTTCTTTCTTTTTCTTACTTGCATTTTATGCCTGTTAGCTTCCCCCCTCACAGTTACTTGGTTTTCTGCAACAAAATCTTTTAATTAGTACAATTAAACTGGTAAAAGAGCCAGAGTAAATTAAACATAGTCCCTGGGGCTGGCTGACATGGACCCTCCTTTTGATCATCCCAGTGGATCAGAAATTTAAGGCCTTGGCCACATGCAGAAGACCTTTTGGGGCACTAGGCTTAGGCCCAAGAGCCCTTGAGCTTGAAGGTACACCACCAACAAAAGAGCAAATTGGGATGAGCCAACCTCCAATTGGGATGATTCAAGTTCAGCGCATAGGCTGCCAAATTGGGTTCCATCACAAAACCCAGTCCTGTGAACTCACCTGATATGGTCTGAGAGCTCTGCTGAGGTGGTTGTATTCATGTGGATGCAGTTATTCTAGCAAATCTGCCCTTTGCCTGGCTTCACTGGATTCTCCTGCAGAAATTAAATGAGCCCTAGTGATGGCTGTGTCATTTTGCTCATGTGAGTGCACAGCCACTGGTTTTATTGGCAGTAACGTGTCAATTGGGGATCAGGCTGCTTCACAACTCTTCACCAAAATACTTACTCCATGGAAGATTGGCAGTCTATGCCCAGCTCTGAGGCATGCTCACAGAATGGCTGGAAGGGACCTTAAATATCATCTACTTCCAACCTCCCCTCCATAGGCAGCAGCACTTCTCGCTAGCCCAGATTGCTCAAGGCCTCATCCACCATGGCTGTGAACACCTTCAGGGAGGGGGCATCCACAAACTCTAGGAAACCTGTTCCAGTGCCTCACCACCCTCACTGGCAAGAATTTCTTCCTAATGTCTGGTCTAATAAAGTCAAAATATTCCAGGAGAGTTGCGTTTATAGGATTGTACATAACCAATCAGCTTATAACCCAAATGCTGCAACAGCTTTTCTGAACCACAGCTGGCTAAGGAAGAAATCCTGCTGCTAATTTCAGCCTTTAGGCTAAAAGTATACATCTTTTTTCCCTGCATCAGTGCTCTTAGTTGGATCCACTAAAGATAGATCTGTGGAATCATAGAGTTGTTTAGGTTGGACAAGTCCTCTAAGATCCTCCAGACCAGCCATCAACCCAACATCACCAAGGCCGTTAAACCATGTCCCAAACTGCCATGTCCACACATTTCCTGTACACCTCCAGGGATGGTGACACCACCACCTCCCTGGGCAGCCTACTCCAATGCCTGAACACTCTTGCAGCAAAGACATTTTTCCTAAACCTCCCCTGTTGCAACCTGAGGCCATTTCCTCTCGTTCTTTTACCTTATACGAGAGAGAAGAGACCAAACGCTACCTCACTCCAAGCTCCATGACTAGACCACGGCACCAAGTGCCACGTCCAATCCCCTCTTGAACACCTCCAGGGACAGTGACTCCACCACCTCCCTGGGCAGCACATTCCAATGGTGAATGACTCTCTCCGTGAAGAACTTTCTCCTCACCTCCAGCCTAAACTTCCCCTGGCACAGCTTGAGACTGTGTCTTCTTCTGGTGCTGGTTGCTAGAGAGAAGAGGCCAACCCCTTCCTGGCTACAACCACCTTTCAGGTAGTTGTAGAGAGCAATGAGGTCTCCCCTGAGCCTCCTCTTCTCCAGGCTAAACAATCCCAGCTCCCTCAGCCACTCCTCACAGGGCTTGTGCTCAAGGCCTCTCCCCAGCCTTGTTGCCCTTCTCTGGACACGTTCACTCCCTCTTTTCAGGGAGTTGTGGAGAGCCGCAAGAGCTGCACCTGAATACTCCATGTTCACTGTAGGAACAGTGCCACACGCAAAGGATTGCCTTTAATCACGGTTTTGTTCTTCCTCTCTTCTCTTTTGGCAGGTTTATTTGTGTTTCCTATCTATTGCCTTTGTAAAAAGCAGAGGAAAAGGTCACGGACAGGTATGCGCTGGTAAGGATGGGCCTTACTCAGCAGAACTGAGCTGGTCCTGCAAGGGCTATATGCACTTTGAGCAGCAGAGCAATACAGTGCTGGTAAAGCCTCCGCCCTGGAAGAATGCAGCATCTCCTGCCACCTTCCCTCGGCCGAAAACACTACTGCAGACCAGAAAGCCTCTTTGCTCTGGTGCACTCTGAACAAGATGGGCCCCCCCCTTGACTGCTGCTTTCTCAGTGTTTTGGGGTTTGTTGGTTGGTGGTTGTTGTTTTGGTTTTGGGTTTTTTTTTTTCCCTCCTTTTTTTTTTTTTGGTGTTTTTTGTTTGTTTAATTATTATTTCCTTTGGAGGGGGGGTTTTGAGTCTAAGTTTCTGAGCTAGACAATCAAAGTCTGTATTGTAGCCACAACTCTTACTACCGATTTGGCCTGTGAAGAAAGCGTTTAACTGCTAACATGTGCTCTGTTTAACTTCAGTGTTGGCCTTTAAGGGGGAAATGCTTAGAAGTGTTTGCACTCTTACTGTATACTGAGCATACTACTTTTGGTATTAAAAACTACTTCTGTAAATAACTTCCATCACACAGCATTCTGTTCAGCATACCGAAACCCCGTCACATGCCAGAGCACGACAGCTGGTTAGCTTCTGAGTCCTCCTGCTCCTGGGCAAGAGGGTGGATTGCCACCACCAAACTGCAGTGCCTCTGAGGGAGAAATACCCTTAGTACTGAAGCTTTGTGATACTTACAATTATGCTGATTGGTATCTAATTTCTATTCATGTGGATTGGGATAATTTTGGGCTTTGGTGGTGTGTTTTTCTTTTTAGAAGAGGAAAATCTCCCAGTACAGAAAAAAAAAAGTCCTTGAGGTTTAGGTAACAAGAAGTGTCAGTGGCCTGTTCTGTCCCAGGATATCCCTGAAGTGGGTTTGCAGGGATGCTGGAAACCTGCTCTTCTGTAAAGGCTTGTGTGGTAGTTTTTACACCCAGTAGTGCTTTCTTTACACCTTACTACTTTTCTGTTCAAGATCTGTGAGCAATTGTAAAGGCATAGCCTAAAATTACCAGAGCTTGGCATACAATAGAGATGTTACACACCAGTTGTGTGAGGATTGGCTTGAAATTCTGTAACCTAAACAGCACATTGTGTTTAAATAGACTACAAAAGCCTTGGAGCATCCACTGATGTCTCATGAGGAAAAATCTGTGAATTTTGGGTGAGGGGAGGGTTCACAAATTCTCAAGAAAACATTTCATTCTTGCTCTCTACTTCCAGTGTTTCTCTGTGGCACATCACAGATCTGAAGAGCCATCCTTGCTCTTCCTTCCTATCTTCAAAGTACCACTGCTTGCTGCCAGACCTCCTCCTCCTCAGTGTGCTCCCACGAGAGCTACATAATTCAGCATTAAGGATCAGCTACTAAGACCTTGATTTGTTTGGTGGGTTGTTTTTTTTTTTCTACTTCTAGTTATAATGCAAATTTATCATATAAGTATAACTTAAAAAAAAATAGAATCAAATAAATTTGCATAAGCAGAACACTGAAAGAATCAAGGAAGGAACTGAATAAGAGAAATTGTACAGGTTTGTACTGTGAAGGTACTTTTTTCAGTGTGTGTGTTTGAAAATATATAGGTTTGTGTGTATATATATATATATAGGGAGAGGGGGAAGCAGGGAGATGGGCAACATCCTAATGAGTGTAGGCTCAAAATGTAGGCCTGCAAAAGTAGCATGGCCTTGGGGAAGATGTGCTGTGCTTGGAGCATTGCTGTTAAAGCAGAACATAGGTGGAATTTTGGAGTGAGCAGTATTCTACCCCACCAACGTAATGCTGTTACAAGGTGCTCACTTTGACTTCAGAGCCTCAGTGGAAGAATCTGATGAATTTTGGTTACCTGGAAAGATGAAGATCAGTTTGCCACAGCTGATTAGTGTGCTTGTTTGCTGCCAGCTTCTGCTTTTGTTTTCTTCCTCAAAGAGTGGCTACAAGCACACCGTAGCAGTCAACAAGGATTTCAGATTTCCATTTGGATTTGAGGGCGTGTTGCCCCTGTTGACCTTAGATCAGAAATAGCACCCTTCTGACATCTGCAAATGAAGTGGAGAGGCAGTGACATTTAGAAGTTCCAAGCCTATTGTCAGTGCAAGTCCACTTAGGAATTTGCTTTCTTCTTCTGTGAAACATCAGTTTGCTCTTTGTGTTCTGTCTGAGGTTGGAAGCTGCCTTAAAATCGGTCTTGGGTTTTGAGTGCGTTTTCTGAAGCTATACTTCTTAGTTGTCTTTGGCTTACTCAGGGATTTTTATTCCTTTCTTTAAATGTCAAATAATGAAGATATTTTTGTATTATTTAGGGGAAAAAAACAAACCTTCAGACCTCAGAGAGCGAGATATAGGTAGATTTGGATTTGCAGTGCAGTCTGTAACACGGTGTCAAACTGTTCCGCTCGAGCATATTTTAGTACTTGAGGTTATCTGTAACTAACTGTTCAGTGGATTCATTTCCTTTCTTTTCCTGGTTCTTTGGAAAGAAGTGTGATATTCTCACAGTCTGGAGCTGTTTTCACTCTGCTGTGGTTGCCATTTTCAGTTGCTGATGGGAGTTACAGTCAGCTTTGAAATTAGGATGCTAGAGTAAAGAGCATCGAAAGGAAGACAATAGGCCTGCGCTTATTCTTTGAGTGGAGAAAAGGAACACATCTCAACTCCTACCTTCTCATTTCGTCTGGGCCATGTTGATTTTTATCAGAACAGATTAAAATCAAAGGGAAATGGTTCTTCATTTTCTACACATAGCAAAACAAGGCATCTTTGACCTTGTGAAAATGAGGGAGTCAAACCTTCCATTCTCCAGAGGGGGGAGGTGGGGGTGGGAAAGGACTGACAAATATTATTTGCTTTTGCTTTTCCCTAGAACAGGAAAATATTTCAAGAGCCAGGTAAGGTAGGGATATGGAAGTCTCTTTCCATCCATATAAAATGATTCCCACTAAGTACATAGATACAATTTTCCATCAATATTATGGCACATAACCAACTGAAATCTTGGTAGTACAGAACTTCATTCATATAATGTTAGCTTCTAAACAGCGCTGCTCATACCACAGGCACTCTCACATGCATCACATTTGTTTTACAAGCATTGATCTATCACTTTGAGAGAACTTGGTTGTAAAGAAGTTCAAGGGTGTTTCTCTTTTAGTAACTGGGTGTTTTTTGTGTGACTGTACGCTGAGGGAACCATCAGACTGTTCTACTCCACCTTTATTAGCTGTAAACTTCATCAGGCAGCTGCATTAGCCTGCTAAGGCAGATTTCCTGCTGCTGTACATTGATCATCACTGATCACTGGGTTTGCTTTCATTGCATTTGATATTTAAGATTATTTATCCTTGTGCAAAGTTGTTGCTGATGGATATCTGTGTTCAGACTAGGAAATGCTTAAATCCATTCAGCACTAGCCTTCTCTTTCAAGCTTGCCTGGGAAATGACTTTGCCCACCTGCTTGGACCTCCTTGCAGGCATGGGGTCAGAGCAGGCACCCTCCTGGCAGCTCATTATGTGTACCTGCACCTGCTGGGGAGGGTCGACTGGACATGCCAGTCTGGAGAGGGCTGCCTTCCCTTTCTCCACTTTCTCTGCTAATTAGCTGTATTTAATTAATTGGGTCAAGGTTCAGGGCTGCTCCTTGTCAGTGGCAGGATGAGTCTGAGTTGATGTTAGTCCTCAGTGTTTGGTACATTTGCAGAGCTTATCCAGGTGCATGTGACTGGAAAACAGCCGTGCTTTTCCTTGCATCAGCCTGGTGGGAGGTGAGAATAAGAAGCTGATACAAGTGAGAGGCAGAAGTGCAGTTGTGAGGAGCCTCACACTGCACCTGACCCATCAGTCTGAGCTCTGTACAAAAAAGCCTCACCATGTCTGTCCCAAACAGCACATTCACATCTCTCCAGTGTTATTGGAATGCAGTGAATCACTGTGTGTGATCTGTTACCTTCCTCTGGAGCACTACAAGTGTGTAAGGAAGGAGGAGTTCATCTTTGGCTCTTGGCATTACTGATGCTGACTTCCTCACTCCCTGGCACCTTAGGGGCTGTTTTATTTCACTGGTTCTGAAACACTGATCAATGTCAAGTTTTACTTTCTTGAAATACAGATTTGCAGGGCCTGTTGCCAACTTAACTAGGTGGTGGTTTGGGTCACCATCAGGTATTCTTTCTAGGCAAGGAGCTTTCTGCTCTGCCAGAGACTGCCAGAGCTTGTGTGATGTTGAGTGGTGCATTGGTAGGGCAGAAACTCTGTCAGAGTACAAATCCACCTGTGATTGAACGGTTTCTCTTGCCAGTTAGATCTGAGAAACTGTTTAATATTCAATGGCCAAACAATTTGCCATGCAGACTCTTGAGGGCTTTAAATTTCAGTAGTGATGTTTTGTTTCTTGAGCAAACCTCACGTTGATCTTCATCCTTGGTATGGTAATTGTGTGGGCCCAAGTTGTAGATCAGAAATGTGGATTACTGTTACTTTTGTGATCTAACTCTTCTCTTGCTGATGAAAAGACTCCTGCCTGAGGAAACTATTAGATAATTTCTTAGTTGCTCTCAGTTTTACAGCCTGATAGTTTCAGAGGGTCAGCTCCATTCCTGATGTCAGTCACAGCCCCGTTTTTATGCAGTGTGGAATTTGCTCACACATACTGTGATAAAAATATCTGGAAGCATGTCAGTAGCCCTTGTGCAGCCACTTCAAATTCTGGTTCACTTCTGAAGAAGCACAAACTACTTTGGAGCTTGTCCCCTCACTTGCAGAGAGATACCAGTGCTGTCAAGTAAGTGCAGGAGAGGCAAGGGAGTAGGAGAAAACTTCCAAATGACATTCAGACCATCAGGCAATTGTCAGGGGTCAAGCTTTTCACATGAGAGAGACCTCCTTCGTGCTCTGAGTCACTGATCAAATTAAAACCAGCATCCATAGGTGGTATTAAATACCTGAACATCCTGCTTCCTCCACTGTAACAGACACTAGCCCAGTGCCAGAACTGGAATTAAAACTCTTTTGGGCTTAGCACAGAAACTTGAACAAGGTGGCACACAGCATTGTCAGAGTTGCATTGCTGGTCTGGTTGGTAGCTTATCTTGCTGCTGGTACATGAAAATCCAGCTGAGCCTTGATTCAGCTCCAAGCCTAGCAGTGTTTTCGCATAAGGACTGCTCAAGTTAGGAAACAATACCCTCAGTTTGGGTTTTTGTCTTAGAACTAGCAAATATAGCTTCTTGCAGTTAGACAGGACTACAGCTTCCTGGCTGATTCTTCCTTTGTGTGCATAAGGGCTCTAGATCTTTGCATTCTCTCTCCAGTAAGGAATGGAGCTCTTACACGAGGCAGTTAATCACTGATGCTCCTCTTAGCCTGACAGTGAAATACCATAAGGTAGGGAAATGAAAACTGATCTTGGAGGGCATGCTCTGATTTCAAAGGTAAAAAGGTGTAATAAGCTTTAGTTACTCCCTAGGGGAAAAAAAAATTACTTACATTTCTAAGTGTATTTCCAGCTGTTTATTTCTAAATATATATATCTCTTTAAAAAAGGAAGAGTTACAACAGCAATAGGTTTAGTTAAAAAAATGCCTATTGTGCAAAAATCAAGCAGCAACAGAACCCAGCAAACCACTTTGTAGACCTTATTTGGCTTATGAAAACTTGCAAAAGCAATCTGAAGTGGTTTGGCTGATCCGAGTCAGGAGAAATTTGTTGTGTGAAAAGTATTAGGTTTTGGGGTGGTTTATTGTAGCATAAAGCTGGATTTTTGCACCTCCCCGCTTCGGCACAGTTGCATGCTCCCCCCTGCAGTGTTCATAGTTTCATAGTTTCATAGTTTCAGCCAGGGT
>JAAWVA010000033.1:3154477-3188459 GCA_015227895.2 Colaptes auratus
CCCCTCTTCATTTCAGAATTCCAGCAGAGGGAAGCGTTAAGAGTCTGAAGCTAAGGTTTGGGTTTGCTACCCAGAGCATCCCTGTCTGTGTTCTGTGCTGGACCAGATTATAGAATCAATAAGGTTGGAAAAGACCTCAAAGATCATCAAGTCCAACCTGTCACCCAGCACCATCCTGGCAACTAAACCATGGCTTCAAGTGCCACATCCAATCCTTTTTTGAGCACCTCCAGGGACAGGGACTCCACCACCTCCCTGGGCAGCACATTCCAATGGCTAATAACACTCCCTGTGAAGAACTTCCTCCTCCCCTCGAGCCTAAGTCTCCCCTGAAGCCTCCTTGACCATCCTGGGAATACATATATTACTTCTTTCTCAAAACTTTAATTTCTTAGCTAGAAATCTGGAGTTCTAGGAGTCCATTTCCCCCTTTGGTCTGCCTTCTGCCTAACCAATTGCATTGTATGGGGTTTTTTTTAAATGAAGGTTTCTATTTTCCTCTCTTTCATGCTAAAAGGTGTTGGATGGCTTCTAAAAATGTTCTAGTGGATGGGAAGGAAAGTGTAGTAAATCAGTGTAAAATTGCAAAGGCAGTTAAGCCTGAAAAGCAGCATTGTGTGACTAAATAGCACTCTGCTAGAGAGTCCCCTGCTGGTAAGTGTGCACTTGCAGGCTCCTTGGCTTGTGGTTTTCACTTGGGGTAGGGGGTGTGGCATGTGTATGGTGCATCTGAGTGTTCCCGGCATACTTCTTGGTGTTTGTTTTTGCTCTGGGTTTGGTGGTGGGGTGGTGGTTTTTTTTCCCTCTGCCAGGGTCAGTGTATGATTGAGGTGATGGCCCCAGCCAGCAGTGTGCCCAGGTAGTCAAGAAGGCCAATGGCATCCTGGCCTGCATCAGAAATAGTGTGGCCAGCAGGAGCAGGGAAGGCATTCTGCCCTGTACTCAGCACTGCTTAGGCCACACCTTGAGTCCTGTGTCCAGTTCTGGATCCCTCAATTTAAGGAGGACATTGAGACACTTGAATGTGTCCAGAGAAGGGCAACGAGGCTGGGGAGAGGCCTCGAGCACAAGCCCTACGAGGAGAGGCTGAGGGAGCTGGGGTTGCTTAGCCCAGAGAAGAGGAGGCTCAGGGGAGACCTCATTACTCTCTACAACTCCCTGAAGGGAGGTTGTAGCCAGGAGGGGTTGGTCTCTTCTCCCAGGCACCCAGCACCAGAACAAGAGGACACAGTCTCAAGCTATGCCAGGGGAGGTTTAGGCTCAAGGTGAGGAGAAAGCTCTTCCCAGAGAGAGTTGTTAGCCATTGGATGTGCTGCCCAGGGAGGTGGTGGAGTCCCCATCCCTGGAGGTGTTCAAGAGAGGGTTGGATGTAGCACTTGGTGCCATGGTTTAGTAGTCATGAGGTGTTGGGTGACAGGTTGGACTTGATGATCCTTGAGGTCTTTTCCAACCTCTCCTCACAGAGCTCCAGACCCCTCCCCAGCCTCATTGCCCTTCTCTGGACACCTTCAAGTCTCTCAATGTCCTTCTTAAATTGAGAAGCCCAGAACTGGACACAGGACTCAAGGTGTGGCCTAACCAGTGCTGAGCACAGGGCAGAATGACTTCCCTGCTCTTTTCCTAGCAGCTCTCCCCAGGCCTTCTGTTACCTTTTTTTCCTTTCAAGCAATGAATAGCTTAACCTTTAGTGTGACCATGTGTTGATTATTTATTACAAAAGCTTTCAAACCCGTGGCTTCATCCTGGATCCATCCAACTTTTATGAGGCGGTGGACAAGTCCAAGCTAATAAAAAATAGGCAGTGCCCAACCTTTGCCAAGTCAAACAAACATTAATTCAGCAAAGCTTTCCAGCAACACCTTCAATGTTTCAGTGTCTGCTGTTGCCTTTTTCTCAGATTCCTTTACAACAAGGACAACTCTGTGTCACCTCCCTGCTTATGTTGTTAATAAAACACCCAACCAACCAACCAGATTCTTTTTCTACCCTATTGTGGTCTTAGGCCCAGCCCCAGCCAAGCCCCATGTAGCAGCTCACACATCTGCCCTGCTCCTCCCCAGTAGGATGGGAGGAAGGAATTAGCAGCAAAATGCAAAATCCAGTGGGTGTCATACAGAGAACTTCACAGAACTGAGCCTCCCATAGCCTAGCAGTCATGGTGGTTATGGGATGGAACACTCCACCCAGCTGGCTCTCCTGGGCATGTCTCCTCCCAGCTTCTTGTGAAGAAAAAGAGCCCTGTCCTAGCTGAACGCAGGACACACCATCAGAACAGTTTCCCTCTGGGGAGGGACATTTTAGGGTGTCAGGCAGTGATAGGACTGGGGGGAATGGAGCAAAACTAGAAATGGGTAGATGAGATTGGATGTTAGGAAGAAGTTGTTCCCCATGAGGGTGGTGAGAGACTGGCACAGGTTGCCCAGGGAGGTGGTGGAAGCCTCATGCCTGGAGGTGTTTGCAGCCAGGCTGGCTGTGGCTGTGAGCAACCTGCTGTAGTGTGAGGTGTCCCTGCCCATGGCAGGGGGTTGGAACTGGATGATCCTTGAGGCCCCTTCCAACCTTAACAATTCTATGATTCTGTGATTTTCTTGCACTGGGGAAAGACAGAGTTTTGTGCTGTCTCACCTGACCCCATTCAGAGTCTCTGCCCCCATTAGAAGAACCAGCCACAGAGAGGATCTAGGGACTTAAGACACTCAAGGCAAAGCAGCAGACCAGCACAGCTAGAACAGCAGGTATGCTGCCTAAGTGCTTTTTGCAGCCCTTCTCTTCTGGAGTAAAGCTTTTTTTGGAGCATCAGTCTAGAAGCAAGTGCTCACCCACATGTCACTTTCCTGCCTGGCAAGAGTGAGATTAGCAGTTGGCTATAACCTCACTTGTCCTTTTGCCCTGGTTTTGGTTCAGTAGGAGCCATTCAGTCTGTCAAAGTCATTCTCCTTACCTAGATAGAGGCTAAAACCAGTAAGGTAAAGAGTTCACTTTCAGGAGTTCCAGTGTAGTTCAATGTGCTGGGAAATGTGATTCTATGGAAAACCCTTTCTGCTCAGTCTGGTTCTGTTGGCAAAGCTCTGAAGCCTTAGAGACAAAGTCCTTCATTTTCCTACGTCTCTCGTGTCCCTGCTCCCTCACTTTATTGACAGCCCACCGTGGCAGGAAAAGGAAATGATCAAGTGAGTTAAGAGACGTGGCATTAGATTTATTGTGTGCTAGTGGCTTACATCATGTTGAAGCAATATTGTATGTCACACTCCTCTGTAAGCAGACACTTCATGAATTTGTGCAGGAGCTAATGAAAGTTATAAATGACACCCCACCCCACCTCCCCGAAGAGCAGCACGTCGAGCGTGTTTGCTGCTATAAACTGAATGAAGGCATTTTTATGAGGCATTTTGCATGGAATGTAAATAGAATCATAGAATGGTCCATGCTGGAAGGGACCTCCAAAGCTCATCCAGTCAGGGCTCCCTGCAGTCAGCTAGATCAGGCTGCCCAGGGCCTCATCGAGCCTCACCCTGAATATCTCCAGGGATGGAGTCTCAATCACCTCCCTGGGCAACCTGTTCCACTATTCCACCACCCTCATAGTGAAGAACTTCTTCCTGTTATCCAATCTTAATCTGCTCTTCTCTAGTTTGAAGCCATTGCCCCTTGTCCTCTCCCTGCAGGCCTTTGCAAACAGTCTCTCTCCATCCTTCCTGTAGCCCCTTCAGGTACTGTAAGGCTGCTCTAAGGTCTCCCCGGAGCCTTCTCCTCTCCAGGCTGAACACCCCCAGCTCCTTCCACCTGTCCCCATAGCAGAGGTGCTCCAACCCCCTGATCATTTCACTGAGTAAGAATGGTGTGCTCTTTGCTCATGAACAGGAAAGTAAATTGGACTGAATATAACCACTGGAATGCTACTCAGAAATACATGGAAATGGGATAGGGTCAATGTAAGAGAGACTCTGAGGTTCTAGAGAGGATTCAGAGGACAGTGAAACTAGTGAGGGGTCTGGAGAACAGGGCTGATGAGGAGCAGCTGAAGGAACAACAGTTGTTTGGCCTGGAGAAAGGGAGGCTGAGGGGAGACCTGGTTCTCCTCAACTCTGAAAGGAGGATGGATCCCGGGGGCTGTTGGTCTCTTCTGCCTAGTAACAAGTGACTAGAGTAAGGTGAAGCGGCCTCAAGTTGCACCTGGGGAGGTTTAGGTTGGATATGAGAAGAAACTTCCTCACTGAAAGGGTTTTCAAGACTGGCACAGGCTGCCTAGGGAGGTGGATGAATCCCCATCCCTGGAGGTGTTTCAAATACACAGAGATAGAGGAAACTTTTGCAGTAAAACACCCTACATATTTTCTTCTGAGCATTGCAGTCTCGAGCAGGTGGCCTCCATTTGTCACTGAAGCACAAGAGAAGGGGTTTAGGTATTCTGCAGAAAGAAAAAGGATGTGTCAATGACCAGACTGAGATGCTAGGTGAACAAATACAGAAATTTGTTATCAGAGTATCCCATGGCAGGGAGAGGTACAGCCTGGCAACACATCACTGGAATCATGCCTGTTTGGAATTTGGAATTAACACTGGATGCTAATGTGTGTTGTATGGGAAGAGACAGCTGCCAGGCCCTGCTCACTGCTTCCTTGTCACTCATGGGACTTGTGTGTCCCCACCATATTGTTATGTGAAAATCTCCTTGTTCTCCCTTGCCCAGTGTGTCATTTCCAAGCTGGGGAGCCCCAGCCTGTGAGGTGCTCACACAGCAGAAATTCACAGAATCACAGAATCACCAAGATTGGAAGAGACCTCAAAGATCATCAAGTCCAACCTGTCACCACAGACCTCATGACTAGACCATGGCACCAAGTGCCACATCCAATCCCCTCTTGAACACCTCCAGGGATGGGGGACTCCACCACCTCCTGGGCAGCACATTCCAATGGCAAACGACTCTCTCAGTGAAGAACTTTCTCCTCACCTCCAGCCTAAACTTCCCCTGGCACAGCTTGAGACTCTGTCCTCTTGTTCTGGTGCTGGTTGCCTAGAAGAGACCAACCCCTTCCTGGCTACAACCTCCCTTCAGGTAGTTGTAGACAGCAATGAGGTCTCCCCTGAGCCTCCTCTTCTCCAAGCTAAACATCCCAGCTCCCTCAGCCTCTTCTCGTAGGGCTTGTGCTCAAGGCCTCTCCCTAGCCTCATTGCCCTTCTCTGGACACCTTCAAGTGCCTCAATGTCCTTCTTAAACTGAGGGGCCCAGAACTGGACACAGGCTCAGTTCCTCCAGAACTGTCCTGTTTCTGTTCTCTGTTCCTTTTCTACTTCTGTCAGGTCTTTTTTGAGAGGGATGGTATAGTGCAGAAGGTAGATAAGACATGCATGTACTCCTGAATATCTGGGGAAATATGGATTTGTAAAGTGGCTTGATCATTTTTTCATGTGTGACTGGCTTTCTGTTCCTCCTCTTCGCTTCCTTTCTGTATGTCTGTTCCTCTTCAAGTGCTGAACTGCCCCTACAGCCTAATATTGCTGGCTGTATCATATCAAATCAGTCCTACCCTCTGCCTCATGCTAACCTCAGCCAAGAACCCCCAGAAAAATCTTGTGCTTGCTCTCACCTGACTGCTAGCCCCCAGAAAAATCTTGTGCTTGCTCTCACCTAACTGCTCGCAGTGATGCTGAGCTGCAAGCTGAGTCGCCCTCGTTCCACTGCTGAGTCAACCTGCTCAAAGCAGCTAATTTTATTCTGGGCTCGAATAGAACCGAGAGGCTTGCAGATGGTGAGGACAGGATGCTGATTTTGGAAAGGAGATGACTGTGGGGGAGGCACCCACACTCACAGGGATGTGTCGGGATGAAAAGAGCACACTGCAGACGTGTGCCTGCCTAGCTGGCCTCGGTGTGAGCACCCAAGGGGGGTGGGCGTCTGAGAAGGGGAGGCCAGATGAATCACTGGCAGATACACACAATGAAAACAGCTTTTATTGCTGACGTTACAGCAGTCAGCAGTAACACCTCAGATTCATATATCCACTATATCAAAGAGAAGTGTGTGTGTGTTGTGTTGTGAAGATTAAATAGAAGGCACACCTCGACTCAACCCTGCTCCGAAAGGTGCCCTGGTTGGAAAGCAAAGCGGTCCTTGCCTTGGCTCGTTGTGCAAGGCATTTGGCGCCATCAAGTGGTAAAATGTGGTACTGCTCACGCAGAGCAGTCGTGGCACAAAAGAGAGCAATTCAGAGAATCGAAGAATCACCTGGCTTGGACCCCTAAAGGTCAGCCAGTCCAACCTCCCTGCAGTCAGCAGGGACATCCTCAGCTACATCAGGTGGCCCAGAGCCCTGTTGAGCCTCGCTTTGACTATCTCCAGGGCTGGGGCCTACATTTCTGAGCAACCTTTTCCAGCACTCAACCACCCTCATTGTAAAGAACTTTTTTCTGACACCCAATCTAAATCTCCTCTAATTTCAAACCATTACCCCTTATCTTGTCATTGCAGGCCATTGGAAACAGGCCCTCTGCAGCCTTCCTACAGCCCCCTTCAGGTACTGGAAGGCAGCTATTAGGTCTCCCCAGAGCCGTCTTTTGTCAAGGCTGTACAGCCCCAGCTCCCTCACCCTGCCTTCATAGGTGTTCCAATCCCCCGATCAACTTTGTGGCCCTCCTCTGGACCTGTTCCATCAGATCAATGTCCTTCTTATATTGAGGGCTCCAGCGATGGACACAGTACTGCAGGTGAGGTCTCAGCAGAGCAAAGAGGCAGAATCCCCTCTCTGGATCTGCTGGCGATGCTGCAGCGTTGCAACGATGCAGCCCCCAGGATGTGATTTGCCTTCTGGGCTGCAAGCTCACACTGCCTGTTCATGTCCAGCTCCTCATCCATCAGCACCCCCGAGTCCTTTTCCTCAGAGCTGCTTTCTATTTGTACAGCTGTGGGTTAGAGAGGAGCCTAATGGAATCTTTGAACCCATTTTACTGATGCCATATGAAAAAGTTCCTGAGATTTTTCTCAGGAGTTAAATGTTTGTGTTTCTAGCAGAACTAATTTGGATTCATAATCAAAAAATCATGGAAGGGTTTGGGTTGAAAGGGCCCTTCAAGATCATCCAGTTCCCATCCCCCTGCCATGGACAGGGACAGCTTCCACTAGACCAGGCTGCTCAAAGCCCCATCTAATCTGGCTTTGAACACCTCCAGGCATGAGGCTTCCACCACCTCCCTGGGCAACCTGTGCCAGTGTCTCACCACCCTCATGGAGAAGAACTTCTTCCTAACATTCCATCTGAATCCACCTATTTCTATTTTTGCTCTATTCCCCCTGCTCCTATCACGATGTGACATCACAAAAAGTCCCCTCCCCAGCTTTCTTCTAGCCCCCTTCAGCTACTGGCAGGCCAGTATTGAGTGAGCTTGCATGGGGCCAGCCCCTAGTAAAGCCAGTCTGCAAAAGAGACGACTGCAGGCAGGCAAACTGTGCAGGAGCAAAACACAGACTTTAAGAGAGCCCAATTAATTTGGCTCTGGAAGAATAACAACCACAAAGTCCTTTGGTAGGCCAAACCCAATTCTGCAGTCTGAAGAGACTGTAAATTATGCAGCAATCATGCATCATTTCAATCAGCACCAGCCATGCTGCAGATAACACTTAATATATGCATAACTTGATTAAAGAAATAATTGACCTACCTGTGGGGTAAAATGGTCTCTAATTACCCTGGTTGATTGTTACATAAATGTTTGTGATTTTGCCAGTGTGTGCTTAGCAAATAGAAGGAGAACCTTTTTATTTACCCAAAGGAACAAAAAAAACACCATCTTGCTCCCATGGAGTAACCTTTTTCATTACTTGAATTATTTTAATGAGGAGCAGGCTGTAGTGGATGAGATCACACAGCTGAAGAGAAAGAAGAGACAGGCAGGTGAGCTGATCTCTGAGAGGGAAGTGGAGGTATGTCCTATGAGGACAGGCTGAGGGAGTTGGGGCTGTTCAGTCTGGAGAAGAGATGGCTCCAAGGAGACCTAATTGTGGCCTCCCAGGATCTGAAGGGGGCTACAAGAAAGCTGGGGAGGGACTTTTGAGGGTATCAAGTAATGACAGGACTAGGGGTTGCTTAGCCTGGAGAGGAGGAGACTCAGGGGTGACCTTATTGCTCTCTACAGCTACCTGCAGGGAGGTTGTAGCCAGGCAGAGGTTGGTCTCTTCTCCCAGGCAGCCAGCACCAGAACAAGAGGACACAGTCTCAGGCTGCACCAGGGGAGGTTTAGACTGGATTTAGGAAGAGTTCTATACAGAGAGAGTGATTGCCATTGGAATGTGCTGCCCAGGGAGGTGGTGGAGTCCCATCATGGAGGTATTCAGGAGGAGACTTGATGGGTGCTTGGTGCCATGATCTAGTTGTTTGGGTGGGTTGGATTGGTTGATAGGTTGGACATGATGATCTTGAAGGTCTCTTCCAACCTGGATTTATTAATATTATTATTATTATTATTATTATTGGGAATGGAACAAAACCAGAAATGGGTAGATTCAGATTGGATGTTAGGAAGAAGTTCTTCCCCATGAGGGTGGTGAGAGCCTGGCACAGGATGCCCAGGGAGGTGGTGGCAGCCTCCTGCCTGGAGGTGTTTGCAGCCAGGCTGGCTGTGGCTGTGAGCAACCTGCTGCAGTGTGAGGTGTCCCTGCCCATGGCAGGGGGGTTGGAACTGGCTGAGCCTTGAGGTCCCTTCCAACCCTATGATTCTATAACTTATGCCAGGCAGGTATTAAAAGAGCAGAACAGAAAAATCTTCCCTTTCAGTCAAAGGCATTTTCCTTGATATGACTGAACAGCTCAGAGCAGGCATTTGGATTGACTCCTCATCTTTATCTGAGGACAAATATCTGTTGCAGGAAAATATTTCTGCATTTTGCTGTGGGTTGTGGCGGGTTGAAAATTCCCCTCCCCCCCCCCCCCAATTGCCAGCCCAGCCCAGTGGGAAGCAAGCTGGGCTGTATTTACAAGCAAAACTACTATCTGCAATGAAATGCAAAGCACATGTACAAAATACACAGCATTTACAAATGCTTACAGGTGTTTACAATGTATAAACAGCACAAGAAACCCCCTGGCCCAAAACTAGGGGAGCTGCTAATAACTTCCCACTCTCTGCCACCCTCTTTTCCCCCCTGGACACAAAGGAACAAGAGAAAAGGGCAGAGAGTTGTTTTGTTAGGATACTCAGCCAAAACAACACAGAGCCAAGGTCAAGCAGAAGCAAGTTAGTGTCTCCCAGAGTGAGGAAGCCAAGAGAGAGAGAAAGATGGCTTACATTACCAGCCTGATGTTTGTTGTCTGTTCAATGGGATCAATTAGAACTTATCATTTGTTTCCTTTTTACACCCAGTAGTGATTTATTTACATCCCACCACTTTCTGCTCAAGATCTAAAACTACCACAGGGCTGAAGAAGGTGGAATTCAGCTTGTCAGAAAATGGAATGATCGCTGTTGCAGTGGATATTTCTTTCTTTAAACCCACTCTTCAGTCACAGAAGCACAAGAATTGCAAGAGGGATATGGACGTACTGGAAGGTGTCCAGAGAAGGGCCACGAGGATGAGCAGAGGGCTGGAGCACCTCTCCTGTGAGGACAGACTGAAGGAGTTGGGGCTGTTCAGTCTGGAGAAGAGAAGGCTCCCAGGTGACCTCATTGTGGCCTTCCAGTATCTGAAGGGGGCTACAAGAAGGCTGGGGAGGGACTTCTCAGGACATCAGGGAGTGATAGGACTAGGGGGAATGGAATGAAGCTGGAGGTGGGGAGATTCAGGCTGGCCATGAGGAGGAACTTCTTCCCCATGAGAGTGGTGAAGCCCTGTCCTCTTGTTCTGGTGCTGCTTGCCTGGGAGAAGAGACCAACCCCCACCTGGCTACAACCTCTCTTCAGGTAGTTGCAGAGAGCAAGAAGGTCTCCCCTGCGCCTCCTCTTCTCCATCACACATCCTTCCACTTGATCCTCACGGCGTCTTGACTCTCCCTGAATTCAGAATTTGCAATGCCTGAAGAGGCAGGCAGGGATGTCACTTCATGGATAAAGCCATGCCTTAGCAAGTGGAGCTGGCTTTGAAGCAGCCTGCAAAAGTACGCAGGCATGTCACAAAGAATATGTAATCTGTGATCTAATTGTTTACAGTGAGGGTGGGGAGACACTGGAACAGGTCACCTGGGGAGGTTGTGGATGCCTCCTCCCTGGAGGAGTGCACAGCCAGGTTGGATGGGACCTTGAGCAACCTGGTCTAGTGGAAGGTGTCCCTGCCCATGGCAGGGGGCTTGGAACTAGGTGATCTACAACTACCTGAAGGGAGGTTGTAGCCAGGCAGAGGTTGGTCTCTTCTCCCAGGCAGCCAGTACCAGAACAAGAGGACACAGTCTCAGGCTGTGCCAGGGCAGGTTTAGACTGGATGTTAGGAAGAAGTTCTATACAGAGAGAGTGATTGCCCACTGGAATGGGCTGCCTGGGGAGGTGGTGGAGTCACCTTCATTGGAGGTGTTCAGGAAGAGGCTTGATGGGGTGCTTGGTGCCACGGTTTAGTTGTTTAGGTGAGTTGTATTGTATTGTATTGTATTTAGGTGGGTTGGATTGGTTGATGGGTTGGACGTGATGATCTTGAAGGTCTCTTCCAACCTGGTGTATTGTATTGTATTGTATTGTATTGTATTGTATTGTATTGTATCTCTAAGGTCCTTTCCAACCCAAATCATTCTATGATTCCACGATCAGGGAAAGATGAGGAGCCAGTAGAGGCCTTGCTCTGTTTCTAACCACTCATCATTAAGCAGAAGATGAAAGCAGACTGGCAGCAGGTTGTCAATAAGCAAACTACCTCTTCTCCTAGTCTACTGGCAGCCAAAATTAGTGGCATGTTTTACAGGTCAGCTGTCAGTTAAGCAAAATTTCAGTCCTCATGTTGATGTTATTTTGCCTCCTTGTATGTGTACCAAGACCAAGCTAAAGCACTGCACAGAACAGCAACCAGCCAAAGAGCAGCCCCCACAGGAGGCATTCTGAAACTGCCAATGGCTGTGCTTGGCATGGAAGAGGAAGTATGTTCTAGAGCAGTGATAGTGCAGGATTAGATAGCATGAGGGTAAACCCAATACAATACAATACAATACAATACAATACACCACCAGGTTGGAAGAGCCCTTCAAGATCATCACGTCCAACCTATCAACCAATCCAACCCACCTCAATACAATACAATACAATACAATACAATACAATACAACCCACCTAAACAACTAAACCATGGCACCAAGCACCCCATCAAGCCTCTTCTTGAACACCTCCAATGAAGGTGACTCCACCACCTCCACGGGCAGCACATTCCAATGGGCAATCACTCTCTCTGTATAGAACTTCTTCCTAACATCCAGCCTAAACCTCCCCTGGCACGGCCTGAGACTGTGTCCTCTTGTTCTGGTACTGGCTGCCTGGGAGAAGAGACCAACCTCTGCCTGGCTACAACCTCCCTTCAAGTAGTTGCAGAGAGCAATAAGGTCACCCCTGAGTCTCCTCTTCTCCAGGCTAAGCAACCCCAGCTCCCTCAGCCTTTCCTCATAGGGCTTGTGTTCCAAACCCCTCACCAGCTTTGCAGTGGTTTGGCTCACGGTAGGAGGGATTTTGAGGACACAGGACTCAATTGCAGACCAATCCATTTTCAGGCATTGATTGTGTTCCTGGGGAGGCTAAGTCGCTCTACCCGGGCACCCAGCTCGCTGAATGCACTCTGCTCACTGTGATGAGTCATTGACAGCTCTTCCTTACTCACTTCTCTCTAGAGAGAGCAAATAATGCAGCTTTGTTCTGATGGCTGCTGATTCTACAATTGATTCTGCAGAGGCCTCCTTTCTGCCATGAACCCCTTTTAAAGCAATCTTATCCCCCCCTCCCCCTTTTTTTTTTCTTAGAAGAATCAATCTCAAGTGTTTTGCATAAACTGGAAAAAACCTTAGAGACTCTAACCTTTCAGTGCAGTGTGATTCACGTTTGCATCATGATGCTAAATGACTGCTTATGTAAGGACCTAAAAATAGAGTTTATGTATAATCTCTTCCTTCCTGTTGGATATATTTGTTTGTTAAAGAATTATATTCCCCCTCCACACACACACTTGGTGATCTAGATAATAAACAGGCAGGAATGCTGTCAGGTTGGTTCAGTCACTCCCAGTCACCTGGCAGGATGAAGTTCCACTTAGAATCATAGAACTCTTAGGGTTGGAAGAGACCTCAAGGATCATCCACTTCCAACGCCCCTGCCATGGGCAGGGACACCTCACACTACAGCAGGTTGCTCACAGCCACAGCCAGCCTGGCTGCAAACACCTCCAGGCCTTCCAGTACCTGTAGCTGGTGAGAGACTGTTTATAAGTGATTGTAACCCTCCAGGCAGGAGGCTTCCACCACCTCCCTGGGCAACCTGTGCCAGTCTCTCACCACCCTCCTGGGGAAGAACTTCTTCCTAACATCCAATCTGAATCTACCCACTTCCAGTTTTGTTCCATTCCCCCCAGTCCTATCACTCCCTGACACCTTAAAAAGTTCCTCCCCAGAGGGAAACTGTTCTGATGGAGTGTCCTGGGTTCAGCAAGGACAGGGCTCTTTTTCTTCACAAGAAGCTGGGAGGAGACATGCCCAGGACAGCCAGCTGACCCAGCGGCGGAGTGTTCCATCCCATAACCACCATGCCTGCTAGGTTATGGGAGGCTTCCTGGTGTTGAAGAACCGCTTCAGACTGGAGATGCAGGATTTAAGCCCCAGAAACAGGCACTACACCCGGCACTACATCCAGCACCCCTGGACTACAAGCAGAACTTTAAGGTGAGTAGGTAGCAGCTGCAGGACCAAACACTTCAGTGAAACACAAGCAGCACAGCCTGCCCTTGGTCTTTCCATCCATGGCATATTGCTAGGAAGTTTTATCCTGCCCATTGCTGGGGGATCTCATTTTTTATATCAACTAGAATGTTGTGTCCACTGAGGCCTGCCATTTTTCTGATGAAATGTGTGTACACATACAGAATAGGCTCAGAGAATCATCTATGTTGGGGGAAAAAAACACCTTTAAGATCATTGTGTTAAATCATTCTCTAGCTCTACCAAGGCTGGTGCTAAACCATGGCCCTCGGCACCCCATCTCTGCCTCTTTGAAACACTTCCAGGGATGGGGATGCAACCACCTGCCTGTGCTTGAGAGCCCTGTGCTGCAATCTGTCCTTCTAAACAACCATTCAGCCCAAAGGACCATCAGCTTCCAATGGTGTTTCACAGTTCTGGGACCGTTTGCACTTATGTGACTCATTCAGCACAGTTTTTCCTCATGAGTTAGAATTTAGTTAAGAGTATAGGATATGCAGCATGATGCATTACCCTGTCCTAATCTCAGTCTGCAAAATGGATGTAGTTGATTTCTGCCAGCACAGAGAGATCCACTGAAACCCTGTCCCTGGATTGAATGCTGTTGCTTTTGGGGCAGAGGGCAAAATCCAGTCAGTGTAACGTCACAGGATCACAGTATCACAGTATCACAGAATCACCAAGGTTGGAAGAGGCCTCAAAGATCATCGAGTCCAACCTGTCACCACAGACCTCATGACCAGACCATGGCACCAAGTGCCACATCCAATCCCCTCTTGAACACCTCCAGGGACGGGGACTCCACCACCTCCCTGGGCAGCACATTCCAGTGGCGAACGACTCTCTCTGTAAAGAATTTTCTTCTCACCTCCAGCCTAAACCTCCCCTGGCACAGCTTGAGACTGTGTCCTCTTGTTCTAGTGCTGGTTGCCTGAGAGAAGAGACCAACCCCTTCCTGGCCACAACCACCTTTCAGGTAGTTGTAGAGAGCAATAAGGTCTCCCCTGAGCCTCTTCTTCCCCAGGCTAAACAATCCCAGCTCCCTCAGCCTCAAAGATCATCAAGTCCAACCTGTCACCCAACACCTCATGACAACTAAACCATGGCTTCAAGTGCCACATCCAATGCCTTTTGAACACCTCCAGGAATGGTGACTCCACCACCTCCCTGGGCATCACATTCCAATGGCCAATTACTCTTTCTGTGAAGAACTTTCTCCTCACCTCCAGCCTAAACTTCCCTTGTCATAAACACAGCAAATTGATTTAATGCCTATGGTGATAGTCATAGAATCATAGAATCAATAAGGTTGGAAAAGACCTCAAAGATCATCAAGTCCAACCTATCATAGAATCATAGAATCATAGAATCAATAAGGTTGGAAAAGACCTCAGAGATCATCAAGTCCAACTGTCACCCAACACCTTATGACCACTAAGCCATGGCACCAAGTGCCACATCCAATCCCCTCTTGAACACCTAAGTATGCAAAAAAAGGTCATTCTTTTGCTTCTGATTTATGCTGTCTGACCTCTTTAAAAGCCAAACAAATGAACCACACCCCAACAAACACAGCAAACACCAAACAAGAACAATCAGGCTTCAATTTCAGCATGAGGGGAGAGACAAGGACCATTCTCAGGCAAAAACTAAGCTGCTACAGCTTCATTGAGACTTTCCCAGAGAGAGAAAACAAAGTCTGAATTATGTCAGCCTCTTCAGAAAGAAAAGTGGGGGGAAGGGGGAGGGAGAAAAGTCAAATTTGATGAGGAATCTCAGCAAATCAATGGTAAGTGTGGAACAACATGAAAATGGGTCCTGCTGTAGATGAAGCAGAAAATGAAGCAGCTACTTGGCAATTACATGACATCATTTCAATGGGATATTAGTTTCCCAATCAGTTTTACCTTCAAAGTGCTGACTCCTGGCTGTATGTTACAGGAGAGTATTCACTTGTAAATGACTGATTTCTCTTGCTGTGAAACATGCCATGAAATGAACTATGGAGCTCATAGGATTATAGGTTTGCTTCCCTGAAGGTATTTATGAATCTCTCAAGATGTAGAGCCAGTTTTGTTGTTTGCTAATGCTTCTTAGGTGAAGCACTGCTTGTGTTATCTTTAGAGTGCATTGCTACTGTGGAGAACTAAGTAATATATATGAATATAAAGAATAAATCAAACACAGCAGAATCATAGAAGCACAGAATCACAGAATCACCAAGGTTGGAAGAGACCTCAGAGATCATCAAGTCCAACCTGTCACTACAGACCTCATGACTAAACCATGGCACCAAGTGCCACATCCAGGCCCCTCTTGAACACCTCCCAGGATGGGGACTCCACCACCTCCCTGGGCAGCACATTCCAATGGCTAACAACTCTCTCTGGGAAGAACTTTCTCCTCCCCTCAAGCCTAAATGTCCCCTGGCACAGCTGGAAACTGTGTCCTTTTGTTCTGGTGCTGGTTGCCTGAGAGAAGAGACAACCCCCACCTGGCTTCAGGGAGTTGTAGACAGCAATAAGGTCTCCCCTGAGCCTCCTCTTTCTCCAGGCTAAATCATAGGATGGCTTGGGTTGGGAGGGACCGTAAAGACCATCTAGTTCAAACCCTCCTGCCATGTGCCTTCCAACAGACCAGGTTGCTCAAGGCCTCATCCAACATGACCTTGAACACCTCCAGGAAGGAGGCATCCACAGCCTTCCTGAGCAACTTATTCCACAGTCTCACCACCCCCATACTGAAGAACTTCTTCCTAAGACCCAGTCTAACCCTGCTCTCCCTCAACTTCAAACCATCCCCCCTTGTCCTGTTGCTAGACACCCTTATGAAAAATCCCTCTCCAGCCTTCCTGTAGGATCCTTTTTGAGTATTGGAAGGCAGGTCTGAGGTCCTCCAAGAGCTCTCCTCTCCCCCTCTCCATTCCCTCTCCCTCCCTCCCCCCCCCTCCCTCTTCCCCTATCCCTCTTCTCCTCATCCCCTTCCCCTCTCCCTCTTTCTCTCCCCCCTCCCTCTTTCTCTTCCCCCTCCTCCTCCTCCCTCTCCCTCTCCCCTCTCCCTCTCCCTCTCCCTCTCCCTCTCCCCCTCTCCCTCCCTTTTTCCCTCTCCCTCTTCCCCTCCCTCTTCCCCCTCCCTCTTCCCTCCCTCTTCCCCTCCCTCTTCCCCTCTCCCTCTTCCCCTCTCCCTCTCCCCCTCTTCCCCTCTCCCTTTCCCCTCTCCCTCTTCCCCTCTCCTCTTCCCCTCTCCTTCTCCCTCTTCCTCTCTCCCCTTTCCTCTCTCCCTCTCCCTCTCCCATGCACAATACATTTGGTACCACTTTCTGTTGTGCAGTGACTCGAGCAGCACGTGCCTCTATAAGATGTTTCATTCTGCTTCTCCATACACAGTGCTATTGCTGTTACAGCCCTGCCAGTAAATTGAGTGCTCAGTTTTCATTACGCTTTGTAGGGACTGCTTGGGCTGAATTAAACTCCCCCCTGCCTGTATGTGCAGGAAAGTGCATGTTCTAATTATGCAGACAGAGATACTGATATCTATTATAGTAATGATGCTGGGAGAGAAACTTCTCAGCTGTTTCATGCATCTGTTGCTGGACCTGAGTGTGTGTGTTGTTGGTTGGCTTTTTTTCCCCACGCAGGAGTCGTTTCTGAGCTCAGATCTTGTCACGGTGGGATGTCTCTTTATTTGAAATGGTAAGAGTGCAGGAATTCATTCTTCTGACAACCTCTTTTCTAAGTGGTAAATTCCAGCCCAGGGAGATGTCAAACCACAATGAAGAGGGGCTGGCCTAGAGGGAAAAAAACCTAATGGTAATTCACATTCTACAGCGATTCCGATTCGAACCCACCAGGGTGTGCACATTAAACCAACACATCAGTAGATGTATACAGATTCAAGCTGCCCTGGCCTTAGTTTTCTGATTTGTTAGAAAAGCCAAGTTGAGAAATAAGTAAATTTGACACTTCGCTCTGGCTGCCCAGGGAGGTGGCGGAGTCACCATCCCTGGAGGGGTTCAAGAGGGGATTGGACGTGGCACTTGGTGCCATGGTCTAGTCATGAGGTCTGTGGTGACAGGCTGGACTCGATCATCTTCAAGGTCTCTTCCAACCTCGGTGATTCTGTGATACTGTGATTTTAAGGAAAAGAAATTATGTTCTACCTATGCATGTTCTTTTTCCCCCCCTTTTCCTTAATCTCACTGCATAGCCATTTTCCATTGCATTTGTTTCAGTATTACCTCTTCATATGTTTTCACAAACAAATGTGCAATGCTTCCTTCACCTGCCTTGGCCACCTTGCTTTGTTGTTTCTAGCACTATGAGCAGCTTGAAGCATCCTCAATGCGTCCTGGAAGGCTTTCAGCAGCACCATGAGAAAGGCCATGAGGATGATCAGAGCGCTGGAGCACCTCTCCTGTGAGGACAGACTGAAAGAGCTGGGACTGGTCAGTCTGGAGAAGAGAAGGCTTCCAGTATCTGAAGGGGGCTACAAGAAGGCTGGGGAGGGACTTCTCAGGATCTCAGGGAGTGATAGGACTAGGGGGGATGGAATGAAGCTGGAGGTGGGGAGATTCAGGCTGGGGGTGAGGAGGAAGTTCTTCCCCATAAGAGTGGTGAAGCCCTGGAATGGGTTGTCCAGGGAGGTGGTTGAGGCCCCATCCCTGGAGTTGTTTAAGCCCAGGCTGGATGAGGCTCTGGCCAGCCTGATCTAGTGTGAGGTGTCCCTGCCCATGGCAGGGGGGTTGGAACTAGATGATCCTTGTGGTCCCTTCCAACCCTGACTGATTCTATGATTCTATGATTCTATGTATGCAAGTTAGATACAGTGTCTGACTGACAAAGACAGAGATGATCAGCCATGCTGAATGCAGCACTGCTAAGACCTGGACACTGCTAAGTTCTGGACCCTTCCACAGGTGAAGTGAACATAGACTGGTAATGAAGTGTGGAGGTTATGTTGTCATGAACAAAATCTGGAGTAAACCTGCACTGCATTGTGAACTCTCTCTGCATGGTGCTGAGTGTCCTAAACTCTTACTAAATTTTAGTTTTAAACCATGAGGGGGAAAATGTGCTGAATAATTCACTCAAGTGCAAGCAACCCAAGGATTGGGAAATACCAGTGGAAACTGCACCAGAACAAGAGGACACAGTCTCAAGCTGCACCAGGGGAAGTTTAAACTTGAGGTGAGGAGAATGTTCTTCCCAGAGAGAGTTGTTGGCCATTGGAATGTGCTGCCCAGGGAGGTGGTGGAGTCACCATCCCTGGAGGTGTTCAAGAGGGGATTGGATGTGGCACTTGGTGCCATGGTTTAGTCATGAGGTCTGTGGTGACAGGTTGGACTTGATGATCTTTGAGGTCTCTTCCAACCTTGGTGACTCTGTGATCCTATGCTTCTTCTGGATGGATGATTGTTTATTAGGATAAATTGCAGCATAGGGGTCTCAAACACTGGCATAGGCTGCCCAGGGAGATGGTTGAATCCCCTTACTCTGGAGGTGTTTCAAAGAGGCAGAGATGTGGTGCTGAGGGACACAGTTTAGCAACAGGTTTGGCAGACTTAAAGAGTGGTTGGACCTGATGATCTTGAAGGTTTTTTCCAACCAAAAGGATTCTGTGATTCTCTGTCCCTGGTCATTGCAAGGGGGTTGGACTAGATGGTCTTTGAAGATCCATTCCAACACAAATCATTTTTTGATTCAGATGTGCCCTTGTATCCAAGGCGGCCAGTGGTATTCTGGGGTGCATTAAGGTGTGTGGCCACAAAGGTGATGAGGGGACTGGAGCATCTCTCCCTGATAAGGAGAGGTGAGGCAGGGCTGAGAGACCTGGGGCTGTTTAGCCTGGAGAAGAGCAGACTGGGAGATCTTACTCATGCTTATCAGTATATGAAAGGTGGGAGTCAAAAGGATGGGGCTAGGCTCTTGTCAGCAGTATGCAGGACAGGACAAGGGGCAACAGGCACAAACTAGAGCACAGGAGGTTTCACTCGAACTGAAGAAGAAACTTCCTTCCTGTGAGCGTGCAGGAGCACTGGAGCAGACTGCCCAGAGAGTTTGTGGAGTCTCCTTCTCTGGAGACTTTCAAAACCCACCTGAGCACGTTCCCGTGCAACTTGATCTAGTAGAACCTGCTCTAGCAGGAAGGTTGGACTAGATCTGCGGAGGTCCCTTCCAGTCCCCACCACGCGGGAATTCTCCCCGAGGGCAGAACCGCAGTATGCCGGGAAGCTCTGCAATCCGAAGGGCTCTTCTTAATACTCATCCCCCGACCCCACCGGCCACCACCCCACCGGCCGCCTCCCGGCGCCCCTCACCCGTCCCAGCCCTGCCGCGGAGGCGAGGGGCGGCGGCAGGTGAGCGGCGCAGGCGGCGCCCGGCCAGCAGGTGGCGTGGTGCGCCCCGCGCGGCGCTCGCGGCCCGTGGGCGGAGAGCGGCGGCAGCGGCGGCTTGGAGCCGAGTGGCAGCGCCGCTACAGCACCGGGACCGCACGGCGCGGCGGCGGAGCACCCCCCGCCATGGAGCCGCAGGCACAGGGTGAGTCTCCTCGGGACACAGCCCTCCGGGCCGGCGCGGGGGGTCCTGTTCCTTCCCTTCCGACGCTGGGGAAGGGCCGAGCTCGCGGGGGGTCGGCCGTGGAAGGGACCCTCGGTGCGGAGAGCCTGGCCGCGAGCCGCAGCCCGGGGCACCGCCCAGCTCGGGAGGGAGGGAGGGACCCGTGTGGGGAGCGCGGCGTGAGGGAGCCGTGGGAGACTCCCTGGCACCCCGGCGGCGGTGGCGGCCCCGGGCTGCGCGGGAGAGAGCGGCGCTGCCCGGCTCCAGAGCTTCCCCGCCGTGATGCCCAGGTCCTCCATGCCGACCCGAGCTCCCTTTGGCTTTCCTCCTTTTACTGTTCGGTTGGGATGGTGACTGCCGTTTCCTCCTTCTCCAGGTTTCAGTGTTGCACGGTCAAGTAGCTGCGTTACAACTTCGCGTTAATTTCGGGGAGGGTTTGGGGCTCGTAAGGTTGTCTGGAGGGTCCTGCCGGTTCTGCAAACGCAGCTGTAGTTACTTTGAGGCGAACATTTTCTGTTGCAGCAGATGTGGTTAAGCTTGCTGTCCCTGTCTCTCTCTGGGTAGAGTTAATTGGCATCTAAAGAGGAGAAGAAACTTTTCAAGCGAGGTTTAGACGATGGTTTGGGTCAGCATGTGCAGATCTTACCTTTATGGCCTTGCTTGTCTTCTGAGGAGCCTTATGACTTGGCCACGACGTCCATAAGTGAACAGTTCTGACCAGGAGCTTCGGATAGTTCTGCAGAAGCAGCAGAGTGTTTAGAAACCGTTTTAGTATCATCTGTAAAACTGGGAGATGGAGTAAAGGGGAGGCTTACGCTCATTGAAATTAACCAACAAGAAGAGTTAAAAACTGTCCTAAATGAAGGCACATCAAAGAGGCAAATGCTGCCTGCAAATACAGACCACAGTGGGAAATTTGAGTTTCTGATGCTTGTAAGAAGAAAGCCTATCTAGCAGAAGTGTGGGGGATGGTGTTGCTACGCGGCTGAAGCACATGGGCAAAACAGATCTGTGCTCGGCTCCCCAAGGGTTTTAAAAGTCCGTGTTAAGATTATCGATGAACGCTCTCCTTTCAGCTGATTTTCAGAATGCCTCTGTGCAGATACTGTGGTGGGAGCTCCTGCTCCTGAAACAGGAGCTTCATATGGTAAAAGATCTGATTGCTTCTTGTTTTGCAGGACTGGTGGAAAACTCTGTCTGGTTCTAATTAGCCAGGTGGTGGGATATGTGCATGTGAGGTTTTTTTTTTACCTTCCCTGATTAGTAAGATGAGTAAATATGCTCTGAGTACATCTAAACAATCCAAGCCAAATGTTTTGCTAACATTTGTTTTGGTCAGCAACTCTGTTCTTGCTACTGGCCTTTGGGTGTTCAAGAGGGGATTGGACGTGGCACTTGGTGCCATGGTTTAGTCATGAGGTCTGTGGTGGCAGGTTGGACTTGATGATCTTTGAGGACTCTTCCAACCTTGGTGATTCTGTGAGTATCTGTTGGCACATGAGGGAGTATAAAAATAATGTTGTGTTGTTTAATTTTATCTAATTAGAGGTTGTTAGCCCTTGATTTTGCTCCGTGCAATGTAGGAGCTCGGGAGCCTTTTGTTTGGTAGTCTTAGTCGGTAGAAAGACAAACACAGAACTTGAGTTTAGCCTTGAAAAGTCCTTAAGTCACTTTTTGCCTTCTACTTCCCACCTGTTTGCCTTATTTCTACAGTTTCTCAGAACAGCTTCATGTTACTTTAAACAACCTTTCTTTGATGCACAAGCAGGAAAAGCTCGGATGTGTGTGGTAGATGTTTGCATGCCAGCAAACCTCTCTTCCAAAATATCCCTCTTTCCCTTAAGACTTTATTCTGTGCATGCTCCTGCAGCGATGGAGCCTTGCTGGCTAAGAGAATGTAACCTCTATGTGTCTAATTCAGCTGAATTCGTTTAGGTTTATTTAAGCCTTGGCCGGAAATCTGAATTCTGCAAGCCCACCATGCAATTTGCAGAGCGCAGGACAACCTTCTAGCATAGCAACCTCCTAGTTCTAGGAGATTACTTGCAAAGCAGTAGCAATTTGCTTGGAGAAAAGGGAAACAAAACCAAACCACTTCAGGTATCTGCTTAAGCAGCAGGAGAAACCTGTATACACCTTAATGAATTTATGAGCTGCTTTTAAGGAACCCACAGAGAAACAAATGCTGAATGGTTTGTTGCAGCCTGGTCTGCCTGGAGATTGCATTCCAATTGAGAAGACAAAGTAGGAGCTCTAGATCTGAAAGCACTGACAAATTTCTCACATTTAACACTTGAAAGGTTTTCTTCAAAAGGACTTTTCTACATAATTGTGTAGTTTAGAATGGAATAGAATTAACCAGGTTGGTAAAGACCTTCGAGATCATCGAGTCCAACCTATCACCCAGCACCATCTAATCAACTAAAGCGTGGCACCAAGGCCCCATCCAGTCTCTTCCTAAACACCTCCAGGGATGGTGACTCCACCACCTCCCTGGGCAGCACATTCCAATGGCCTGTCTCTCTTTCTGTGAAGAATTTCTCCCTAACATCCAGCCTAAACCTCCCCTGATGCAGCCTGAGACTGTGTCCTCTTGTTCTGGTGCTGGTTGCAATCAATGGCAGTTCCCTGGCCTAACACCCAGCCTGAACCTCCCCTGGTTTGTGCCATTTTATAACGTCCTGAGGGGAGGCTATGCCGGAGTAGATGAATTTCATGTCCTAGAAATACACTCATGTCTTCAGGAAAATAATGTTTGTCAGCATTTTTACATAACCTTAGAAATCTTAATGCAGCTATAGACAGAGGGGGGGAAAAAAGAGGAAGGTTTGTTACCTGCGGCTATCAAGGGACTGCAAAGAGCTCAGAGCTAACATCAGGAGACTCTGTGTGGTTGGAGGCACAACAGAACGTTTTTCTGCACCCCAAAGACTGTGAAAGTGAAATGCAGTGATGTTTATCTCAGAGCAGTAGGGAAGGTTCATGCACTGAAACACAATCACTATTGTTACTTAAGTATATTGAATCTCTCTTGCAGCATTCATGCTACTGAGATGAAGCAATCACCAGAAACAAATAGCCATTGGTGGTAACATGATGTTCTAAAGAGATAATCATATGTTCCATGTAAATTAATGCATAGGTGTAATAAGAATCATGAATTGTTCTTTACATCAGTTGCTCCTTAAGGCCCCTGGGTGTGTTTATCTTTGATCACTTTTCCCCCTTAATAGTCCCGGAGCTGGCTGATCCCAGGAACACACCAGCTATACTTTGCTGGATGTTAAAAACTCCCTCAGAGCCTATTTGTTTTCCATCCTGTGGCTGTCAGTCATTTTGAAAGTGGTAAGTTTGGGACAATGTTTCTGAAAGGCAGGAAAACCAGAGCTGTGGATTTGCCTCTCATCATACTCGTTCTGCTCCAGGTCCAGAGTAACTCAGTGCTGTCCTGGGCAGTCCTGCTTTCTAGTTCGAAACTGAACGTGCTGTAATGATGTCTTCACCTGTCTGATCTGAGAATCCCAGGTGGCTTTTAACACTAGAACTTTGCTCTTTGTAGGTGTCTCTCCTTTTGCAATAATTCTCCTTTTTTTATTTCTTCTTGTATCCAGCTGTAATTGTACCTCCTCCTTTCTCTGTTGTATCCTGTCTTGATCCTCTCCATGATGAAGCTTCCTGCCTTTTTACCTACCCAGGCAGCTCAATCAGCTTCTTGCACTACTAACGGTTTCTGAGGCATCTCCCTGTCCTAGCAAGACTTCTGATAGGTGTCCTGCATTCTCTACCAGTCATGCTTGTAGTGAATTACCACAGCTGTGGCTGTGCATGACCCTTTAAACTGTTGTGGTGAGAGCTGTACTTAGACCAGATCACAGAATCAAGGTTGGAAAAGACCTTTAAGTTCAAGTCATAGAATCATAGAATCAATAGGGTTGGAAAAGACCTCAAAGATCATCAAGTCCAACCTGTCACTCAGCACCTCATGACTACTAAACCATGGCACCAAGTGCCACATCCAGTCTCTTTTTAAACACTTCCAGTGATGGTGACTCCACCACCTCCCTGAGCAGCACATTCCAATGGCTAACAACTCTCTCTAGGAAGAACTTTCTCCTCACCTTCAGCCTAAACTTCCCCTGGCACAGCTTGAGACTGTGTCCTCTTGTTCTGGTGCTGATTGCCTGGGAGAAGAGACCAACCCCCTCCTGGCTACAACCTCCCTTCAGGGAGCTGTAGAGAGCAAGAAGGTCTTCTCTGAGCCTCCTCTTCTCCAGGCTAAGCAACCCCAGCTCCCTCAGCCTCTCCTCGTAGGGCTTGTGCTCGAGGCCTCTCATGAGGCTGGTGAGAGGCCCTACAACGAGCACCTCCACCTCATGAACACCTCCAGGGACAGTGACTCCAGCACCTCCCTGGGCAGCCTGTTCCAATGCCTCATCACTCTCTCAGTAAAGACATTTTTCCCAATATCCAACCTAAACGTCCCCTGGCACAACTTAAGCCCATTTCATCTGGTCCTATTGCTCATTACTTGGGATGTTAGATGACTCCTCTTCTAGGCCTGCAGCACTGCTTTCCTCTGCTCTCTGCATCTAACATGCTCCATCTGTGATTTTCAGACCAGTTGCATCTGGTGTGTGAGGTTACCAAGCAGAGAAGCAGCACCTGAGTGGGCATGTGCCATCTGGCTGGTGCTTGCAATCAGAAGGCAATCATTACAAGCTGCAGCATAGCCCAGTGGCCCTCCCCCTGCCACAGTGGCACCTGTCATCAGGTGGTGTGAGATCTCCCTTGGTGGGAAGCACTGGTGGGAAGGTCTGGTGTTACCTGTGATATGGTGTATAAGACTGGGCCAAACTGGGCATTGGCAGCTTGGTCAGCATTCCCTTTCCGTCTTGGTCTTCACGAGCTGCTCGTGTGGTTAGTAATACAGATATGAATCTGGATGGAGTGGCAGCCTCAGGGTGGGAAGGTGAGGATAAGGAACACATGAAATCATAGAATTGTTAGGGTTGGGAGGGACCTCAAGGTTCATCCAGTTCCAACCTCCCTGCCAAGGGCAGGGACACCTCACACTACAGCAGGTTGCTCACAGCCACAGCCAGCCTGGCTGCAAAAGGCATGAGGCTTCTACCACCTCCCTGGGCAACCTGTGCCAGTCTCTCACCACCCTGATGGAGAAGAACTTCTTCCTAACATCCAATCTCAATCTACCCATTTCTAGTTTTGCTCCATTCCCCCTAGTCCTATCATTACCTGACAACCTAAAAAGTCCCTCCCCAGCCTTTTTGTAGCCCTCTTAAGATAGTGGAAGGCCACAATTAGGTCTCCTTGGAGCCTTCTCTTCTCCAGATTGAATAGCCACATGGAGATATTACTTCACTGTGGCAGCAGTGCTGTGGTGGTCACATCAGAGCACAGTCTTGCTGGAGAGGAAAGCATCTTCCCTAGCCTTATAATTAGACTTTTGTCATGTTTTTGTAAGAATTGAAAGTATTTTTTAACAGGCTCAGATTAGTATTCAGTGCAACACAGGAGCTGGGGCTCTAGTGGAGCTTTGGCAAAGAGAGATATAAAAATGACACTCTGAAAGCTTGTTTTCATATTCATGAAAGCCTAAATTTCCTATAGACATGGTGTTGGTTTTCCCAGTGAAAAGTACAAGAAAGCTGGGGAGGGACTTTTGAGGGTGTCAGGGAGTGATAGGACTGGGGGGGAATGGAGCAAAACTAGAAATGGGTAGATTGAGATTGGCTGTGAGGAAGAAGTTCTTCCCCTGAAGGGTGGTGAGAGACTGGCACAGGTTGCCCAGGGAGGTGGTGGAAGCCTCATGCCTGGAGGGCTACAAGCACTTACAAACAGTCTCTCACCAGCTGCAGGTACTGGAAGGCCACTATAAGGTCTTCCTGCAGCCTTTTCTTCTCCAGGCTGAACATCTCCAACTCTCTTAGCCTGTCTTTGTGAGAGAGCTGCTCCATCCCTCTGATCATTTTTGTGGCCCTCCTCCATCCTTCTTATGTTGAGGGCCCCAAACTATATAAGTAAGTATGGAAAGCATGATTAAAACCAATGTGTGGTGTAGGTTTTAAAGGCTCTGTGGTTTGTATCTGGTACATAATTAGAAATGGGGGCTGAAGGGAGCTGATACTTAACCATGTTTGCTTCTTCAGTAAAGAGTTAGGGCTTTCTGTGTTCCAGGCAGAAAGGGACCTGGGGGTACTGGTCGATGGTAGGCTGAACATGAGCCTGCAGTGTGGCCAGGTGGCCAAGAAGGCAAATAGCATCCTGGCCTGCATCAGGAACAGTGTGGCCAGCAGGAGCAGGGAGGTCATTCTGCCCTGTGCTCAGCACTGGTTAGGCCACACCTTGAGTCCTGTGTCCAGTTCTGGGCTCCTCAGGTTAGGAAAGATGTTGACTTGCTAGAAGGTGTCCACAGAAGGGCAACAAAGCTGGGGAGAGGTTCGGAGCACAGCTCTGTGAGGAGAGGCTGAGGGAGCTGGGGTTGCTTAGCCTGGAGAAGAGGAGGCTCAGGGGAGACCTTCTTGCTCTCTACAACTCCCTGAAGGGAGGTTGTAGCCAGGTGGGGGTTGGTCTCTTCTCCCAGGCAACCAGCACCAGAACAAGGGGACACAGTCTCAAGCTGTGCCAGGGGAGATTTAGGCTGGATGTTAGGAAGAAGTTCTTTACAGAAAGAGTTGTTAGCCATTGGGATGTGCTGCCCAGGGAGGTGGTGGAGTCACCATCACTGGAGGTGTTTAGGAAGAAACTGGATGAGGCACTCGGTGCCACGGTTTAGTTGATTAGATGGTGTTGGATGATAGGTTGGACTCAATCTCAAAGGTCTTTTCCAACCTGGTTTATTCTATTCTATTCTATTCTATTCTATTCTATTCTATTCTATTCTATTCTATTCTATTCTCACCTGTTTGCTCAGGTGTTCTCTTTTACCCCCTTTCCTCATCAGGAAATCGCCTTGCCACCTGGGTAGGACTAAGGTGCTGCAGGTTTGTGGTTACCCCAAGAGGCTGCTCATAACCATCATAAAGTTTTGAAATACCTTCTGCATAGTTTCCTTGGCATAATTATTTTCATTGTTGAGGTGGATTTAGTAATAAGTTGTCATGCTGATGTTGGCTCAGGTATTTTAGGTGCTTATCTAATCCCTCTGTGTTCCACACTTAAATGAACATGATCTTAACTCCATTGAGCAGATCACAGAGAGGTCACTCTAGGAAATGCTGGCAGATTTTTGAGGGGATGATGCAGAGCCCATGTGCTTGGGCTTCAAATACATGATGTTCTTTCTCTGCTGGTTTTGGTACACACCAAATTCTCATGAAAAAGTGAACAGAGAGAGTTGTATTTAAACACAACCAGATTTCCCTTAGAGACAAGTCAAATACATGTACATGGCAGAGTTAGAGGGGCAATTATGCCAGGAACAGAAGATTATCTTCTGCTCAAAGTATTTTAATAGGCAGATGGCAGCTATTAACTTATTATTGTGGGAGGAAGGAATCAAAGTCATAATCAGGGAGAATGATGTTTGCCATGTAATTAAACTACCTAACCAGTGCTGTACACTGTTATGTGCTATGAGAACAGTGGAGAGCCAGTGAAGCTGTGTGGCCTTGCAAGGGTAAGTCCTTCAGTTGTGTTGTGGGTCAGGTTTGATAGCAAAGAGAAGATGATGGCAGCCAAGGAACAATTACTTGAACAACCTGACTGATTTTTAAGCTAATAATATAAAAAGAAAAAGGCTGCTGAATAATGTCATTCACAGAACCTGACTCACAGTGTGGTTGTGCAGATTTAAATAAGGTCTTTGCAGAGCTGTTGTCAGGAAACTGGAATTCATACACTGCAGGTAGAGGGGAAAAAATGTCTCCACTTGTGGCTTTAAATTGCTTCAAGCAATAGAGAAGTGTAGATAGGGAGCAATTGAGATGTAGTCTATACATCAAGCACAGGAAGAGTATGCAATGATAGTTTGTAAGCCTTTGAGAGAGGTTCAGAGATGGGAACTGGATTTAGATCTAAATCCAGAATTACAGGTTCTCAGACTGCACTGGTTTGGAAGGGACCCTCAAAGGGCATCTTGTCCAACCCCACCCTGCAGTCAGCAGGGACACCTCAACTAGATCAGGCTGCCCAGGGTCACATCAAGTCTGATCTTGGATGTCTTCAGGGAAGGGGCCTCAACCACATCCCTGAGCAGCCTCTCCCAGTGTTTCACCACTCTCATTGCACAGAACTTCCTCCTGATGTCCAACCTAACTCTCCCCTGCTCCAGTTTCAAACCATTGCCCCTCATCCTATTACTACAAGACCTTCTAAACAGTCCCTCCCCAGCCTTCCTGTAGGCCCCCTTCAGATATTGAAATGTATCACTAAGGTCTCCCTAGAGCCTTCTCTGGCCAAGCTGACAGCCCCAGCTCTTGCAGCCTGTCTTCAGAGGAGAGGTGCTCCAGCCCTCTGATATCTGTGATCATCAGCTGCTCCTCTGTGTCCAGGTTTGCACAGACACACAGAGCGCAAACATGTCCTGAAAGGGGAGCAGCAGTATTCTAGTCATACTAAGATGCTGCATATGGTCACCAAGGACAGGGAAGGATAAGAAATGATAATATTTTAACAGTTAAGTTGAACAGAGATAAAGATGTGAATGGAAGTTACTAGCAGAGATGCCAGCTTCGTGTACTGGTTTATACTGGGGGGGGGAAATGTGATATGTCCATCCTGCAGCAGCCTCAGAAAAACCTTACGCAGAGTAGTAGAAGAGTGAAGAGAAGACAAGGACTGTCTTGTGTTCTCTTTCTAGAGCTTATTAAGGCACCAAAGTTACCATAGCCCATTGGATGTGCTGCCCAGGGAGGTGGTGGAGTCCCCATCCCTGGAGGTGTTCAAGAGGGGATTGGATGTGGCACTTGGTGCCATGGTCTAGTAGCCATGGGCTTTGGTGACAGGTTGGACTTGATGATCTTTAAGGTCTTTTCCAACCTTGTTGATTCTATGATAAACATGATAACACATTAGGTGATCTGTATGGATAAGGGTAGAGGTTTGAATCATGTTCTTGCCATGGAGTGTGATCTGATGCAGCCTCAAGGGTGTAGCAGCTCGTGCTATGTGCTTAGTTAAACACCTGCAACCTCCCATGAATTGGCCTGCCATTACCTGTGTCCAGAGCAGCTGTCAGAAGAGCTTAGGGTTTCTCTTCCCTGCTGACCTTCAAGGAGTAGAAACCATGTTCTGTGACAGCTGCTATTTCTGATTGCATTTGAGGGTGAATCAGAGACCTCAAAGATTGAGGCTGTACCATGCATCTGAAAGTGCCAGTGTGCCTTCTGGTCTGATAAATAGCCTCCCCTCCCACAGTATGGTCATTTGTGTAACTTGGGCCAACTGCAGAGGCTGCCTTCTGTCTTCAAACCCTACCCAGTGAAAGAAAGTCCAAGACACCTGTTTCTATGGGAACTTCACAGATATCCAGGACCTTAAAGCCCAGATGTCTCCACCCACAGCCTCACCAAGCAAGCACATTTCTTTGTCTGCTACAGAACACTGAGTGGGCAAAGTCACAAAATTAATGATACCCAAAACTCTGAAGGCCTTGCCATAGAGCTTAACATGAGGAGCAAAATGATAACTGCTTCATTTCAGAGTTCAGGGGGCTGGCAAAAGCCTGGAGGAAAAACAAATGGACCTTTGAGGTGAACTGGCCTGGCTAGATGGTGCTGTGCCAGTGGAGAAGTATTTTGTGTGGCCTGTGTCCAGGGAGTTAGCTTCACACTAGCTCCAAACCCAGCTTTAGGAGAGCAGCCCGCTGCAGCAATGACTGCCAGGCTGTTTGCAAGAAGTGAGGTGGTGGAGATTAAAGCTGCTTACCTCATGTTGGGAGTCTTTGCTTTAACAAATAAAATAATTTCATTAAAACAGAGGTTTGGGGGCTTTTCATCTTCACAGTAACTCAGTATCACCAAGGTTGGAAGAGACCTCAAAGATCATCAAGTCCAACCTGTAAGCTGTAAACAGGTTTCCTGTGTAAGTGAATACATGGCCATTGTCTTTGGTGAAATGCAGTGCTTTCAGGTAACATCCATATAAATGAGCTTTATAGTTATTGGTTTTAAAGAGGAATTCAGTTGTGTTGCAGGCATCATAGAATCACAGAATGCCGGTTGGAAGGGGCCCCAAGCATCCTCTGGTGCAACCTTACTAGGTTTGATGGGTTATGCCCATCCTGAAAGGGTGAGGAGGGCTTTGTGAGAACTTTGCCCTCCCTGCAGGGTTTTTTCCCCCTGGGAAACCGAGTTAGTCTGTTCCACTCCCCCTCCCTGCCCAGCAAGGCTATAAAAAGGAGGACACTGCAGCCATTAGCTCTCTTGGCCCCTGCCTTTGCCTGGACAATACAATACAATAAATCCAGGTTGGAAGAGACCTTCAAGATCATCGTGTCCAACCTATCAACCAATCCAACCCACCTAAACAACTAGACCATGGCACCACATACCCATCAAGTCTCCTCCTGAACACCTCCACGATGGTGACTCCCCCACCTCCCTGGGCAGACCATTCCAATGTGCATCACTCTCTCTGTATAGAACTTCTTCCTAACATCCAGCCTAAACCTCCCCTGGCGCAGTCTGAGACTGTGTCCTCTTGTTCTGGTACTGGCTGCCTGGGAGAAGAGACCAACCTCTGTCTGGCTACAACCACCCTTCAGGTAGTTGTCGAGAGCAATAAGGTCACCCCTGAGTCTCCTCTTCTCCAGGCTAAGCAGCCCCAGCTCCCTCAGCCTTTCCTCATAGGGCTTGTGTTCCAAACCCCTCTCCAACTTCACTGCCCTTCTCTGGACATGTTCCAGCAAGTCAACCTCCTTCCTAAACTGAGTGGCCCAGAACTGGACACAGGACTTGAGGTGCAGTCTAACCAGTGCAGTGTACGGGGCAGAATGACCTCCCTGCTCCTGCTGGCCACAACTGTACAGTCGATGGGATCACAGCCACTGCTGCCAGCTGAGGATGGGACCCAAGGTGCCTAATTCAGAGATTAGAAAAATTCACCTCGTGTATTTTTAGTTTGAAAGGGTGGGTTTAAGAAATGTGACTGACAACTTCCACCTCTGACTGCCAGTATTTCCATGTCATAGCTCTTATCTCCCCCTACATTGCCTTTTCTGTGATCTGATTATTCGTGCTTTATTCCTTCATTTGGTTTCTGCAGTCTGTTACAGTTTCTAGAGCACCTTATCAGTAGAGAACCAGTCTCTTTTGTGACTCAGTGTCATCCACTCTCTCATTCCCTATTATTCCATCATGACTTGACATTTTAATATCTTTCCCCCTGTTCTGCTTAAAGAAAGAGATCACAGAATCATCAAGGTTGGAAGAGACCTCAAAGATCATCAAGTCCAACCTGTCACCACAGACCTCATGGCTAAACCATGGCACCAAGTGCCAGGGTCTCCATCCCCTCTTGAACACCTCCAGGGACGGGGACTCCACCACCTCCCTGGGCAGCACATTCTAATGGCTAAAGAATCTCTCTGTTAAGAACTTTCTCATCACCTTGAGCCTAAACTTCCCCTGGCACAGCTTGAGACTGTGTCTTCTTGCTTTGGTGCTGATAGCCAGGAGGGGGTTGGTCTCTTCTCCCAGGCAACAACCTCCCTTCAGGGAGTTGGAGAGAGCAAGAAGGTCTCCCCTGAGCCTCCTCTTCTCCAGGCTAAGCAACCCCAGCTCCCTCAGCCTCTCCTCACAGGGCTGTGCTCCAGACCCCTCCCCAGCCTTGTTGCCCTTCTCTGGACACTTTCAAGTCTCTCAATGTCCCTCTTAATCTGAGGGGCCCAGAACTGGACACAGGTCTCAAGGTGTGGCCTAACCAGTGCTGAGCACAGGGCACAATGACTTCCCTGCTCCTGCTGGCCACACCATTCCTGATGCAGGCCAGGATGCCTTTGGCCTTCTTGACCACCTGGGCACACTGCTGGCTCATGTTTAGGCAGCTGTCAATCAGCACCCCCAGGTCCCTTTCTGCCTGGCAGCTCTCCAGCCACTCTGACCCCAGCCTGTAGCTCTGCATGGGGTTTCTGTGGCCAAAGTGCAGCACCCAGCACTTGGATTTGTTGAATGCCATCCTGTTGGACTCTGCCCATCTGTCCAGTCAGTTGAGGTCCCTCTGCAGAGCCCTTCTGCCCTCTAAGAGATCAGCATCTGCTCCCAGCTTAGTATCATCTGCATCATTCACTGATGACCGACTCAATGCCCTCATCCAGATCATCAATGAAGATGTTAAAGAGGAGGGGCCCAGCACTGATCCCTGGGGCACACCACTAGTGACTGGCCACCAGCTGGATGTGGCACCATTCACCACCACTCTCTGGGCTCGGCCAGAGATGATGATAACCCTTGCACTTGTGACATTGTTTTCTTACCCTTGACCTCAGGGAAAGCTGTGCAGAATGAGCAAGAAGAATGCCCAGTAAGTGGTACAATGCTGCCATTAGCTTTCAGTATTGACATAACAGAAAGAAGGATCTGCTGCATTTTAAACTGGTACATTTCACAACAGTTGCTTTGTATTTCCATAGCTACAGCTTTGAAAGCAATGTCTGCCTCGTCTTGCCCCAGGCAAGAAAGAGAGAGAGCTATTGTGGCCTTCCAGTATCTGAAGGGGGCTACAAGAAAGCTGGAGAGGGATTTCTAAGGGTGTCAGGGAGTGATAGGGCTGGGGGGGATGGAACAAAACTAGAAATGGGTAGATTGAGATTGGATGTTAGGAAGAAGTTCTTCTCCATGAGGGTGGTGAGACACTGGAGCAGGTTGCCCAGGGAGGTGGGCAGCCTCATGCCTGGAGGTGTTTGCAGCCAGGCTGGCTGTGGCTGTGAGCAAGCTGCTGCAGTGTGAGGTGTCCCTGCCCATGGCAGGGGGGTTGGCACTGGCTGATCGTTGCGGTCCCTTCCAACCCTAACAATTCTGTGATTCTGTTGGATAAAATGAGCAAGGTCCTGCCTTGCATTTCTGGAGGTTTCAGGTAATTATTTCACTTGGAATTTCAGTTCCCAGGTTGAAGCTTGGCCCCTGCTTTTACTAAGTGATGTATAGTCTTTATTTTACTTCTTACTGTGATTGCTTTCTCACTTTCCTCCATTGCACTTCTGTCTCTGGGATGATTATCAAGCTCTTTACCTTTTCAGTGAGGAGGTCAAGCTGGGGAGTCTGTTTTCTGCCAGTTAGTTGTGTGTATGTGGATTGAGTCTTTTTGCTGGCATAGATTGGCAGCTGTGCTAATGGCTTCCAGAGGAAAAATAACCCACAGAGAGCGAGAGAGTCTCAATGTGTGATTAATTTCTCTCTATTTTACTAGAACAGAGGGAAGAATTAGCACATTACGACTGGCTGTTTATTCAGGAGCTTCAGATAAGTGTGTTCCTCTGTTTGGAAACTTGCCAATCTATCTTATAGCTGTGGAGGTTCAGAGATGGAATGGAGAGCCTTGGTAAGGTCTGCTCATGAGCTGCTCCAGGGCAGCTGGGGACACTGACTTTGAGATGGCAGGCTACACCCTGGAGCTCTTGAACACCCCAAAGCTTTACTGCCTCTCTCTCCCTGACACCACCCCCAGTGGGTGCCCAGTAAAGAGGGCATAAAGACACTTGCCCATCCATATCTCTCTTCCAAGGAGCACACTCAGGGCAAGGCAGTTTGAGCCCCCATGGTCATAGGAAGTAAAATCTGCAGTTTTAATGTTTACCCTTCTGACCTACACGACCTGTGCAACTTGAGCCCTTCCCTCTCTGAACCAAGACAACCCCAACCTCTGGGTTTTATTTTCACATCATAGCTCCAAAATCAGCCTTCCTTCCCTGCTGAGTTCTGAAGTCCTCTCAGCAGAAAGGCTGTGTGGGAACTCCTAGGCTCAAACAGTTCACACTTGACCACAGTCAGAACCAAGCACGGAAGGGAAGGTCTTCCTTCAGGTAGTTTGTTGTCTAGGTGGATGAAATGAAAGGATATTTTCCTATTTAGAGCCTCCCATGAAACCTTCAGGGTGGGAAAATGGTCCTGGAAGTCCTTGCAGTTCTTAATATGTAAAATTTTTATTCTAATCTATTTAGCTATTTACTGTACTTGCTTCTAGCCTTATTTCCCCCTCCCCTCCCCCTTAATCTCTATATCTGGCACTATAAAGAAGATCAAAGACACTAATGCAATGTCTGGACACTTCCTTTGTTCTTCTTACCATTTCATCCCTTTGAAGACTTAATTGCAAATTTAAATTTGTAAACAAGTGTCTCCCAGGTTGAAAAGAGGAAACAGTTCTGCTGCACACCTTGGAATGTTGTTAGCTATGTGTAATTACATGGCAAAAGCAGCTAGAAGGGTTATATAATCCCAGATGTGTTCTCATTATTGGCTATGAACACAAGATAACTAGGTGGGGATGCTATTTTTACTTGATTGGGGAGCAACAGCAAAACCCAGCAAAAAGCAAAACCAAAGCAGTAAAAGGGCTTCAATTCTGAACAGTATTCTATTTCCTTCCATCCTTCTCCCCTCTTCC